>CAIGQZ010001108.1:27474150-27503247 GCA_903798205.1 Danio tinwini
AATTATTAGAGTATGCAGCACTTTTTTTTATATAAAACTATATTTAGAACAAAAATCAACCAATGTGGTAGAGATTTACCTGTTATAGTGTTGCTGACCTGTTACTATGTATGTCCAGCAGGTGGCAGAATATACGTTTTTCAATGAAAAATTCTTATAACTGAGCTAGAAGTTGATATCCAGTTCAGATATCCAGATATCACAGCTTTTTAATTTCATTTCTCTTTTGTATGAGTATTATATTAAAGGGACAGTTCACCCAAAAAAATGCAAACCTGTAAAATACATATTTTTGGCTGAACTATCTCTTTAATCAGATGTCCTTGGGTCATTACAGGTATTATGTGTATAATAAATTTATATTTAGGGATTATTAAATAATTTCTAATTATACTCTGACAATGTCCATCTCACATTTTATGACACCACATAATTCAGAATCAGCTTTTTCCTTACCTAAACCACTTCTGAAAAGGCAAATAAGTCTGTTTTGACCATGCAGCTTCTACACAGCACAGACTATGAGTGAGTTGCTTTGTGTATTCTAGAGTATAACAATGTTGTGGATGGTAAATTGCACATTAATATGAATAAAAGTAAAAATGTCTCATCATACTTATCCATCATGCACAACACAACGCTAATCTAATATCTATCTAATAAAACTCACAGCTTTTTTTCTTGGGTTCGAATGTAATAGTTATGCTTATGATATTAACTCTGACATTATTCCGTCTCAAACAGTGTTTAAAACTCTGAATACGGTGATTACAGTGGTTACAGAGTGTGAAATTAGATGAAGATAGTAGTTTCTCTCCTCCAAGTTCTAGGAGATTCGTCTGGAAACCAATGGAAACAGGGCTCATTACACTCGCCTTATATTTAATTAAGTCTTTCCCACACAAATTAAAAGGCTGATCTGCAATATTAAACACAAAATGTTCCCCACAGGATATACACAGGGAATAAAGCTACAGCGTGGCTGTGTATGGGAGCTGACAGCAGTCTCTACTTCACTTGGATAATGTTGACAGACAGCGGCGCTGCTGTGCTGGGGACCAGGGGAATTCTGGGTGATGTATGAATTTGCAGACAAATGAACTGTGAATGTGGGACAAGAGTGAACTCCACCCCTCAGAGGTCAGAGAACGCACAGACTGCCATAAGAGAATAACATATGGTGTATCAGCATATCAGACATATACGGAAAGCAGTATAGTGGTCCAATATTGCACTAATGCTACAGTGCAAAACAATCTGTTAATTAACAGTTTTATCAGTGAACATGTAACCAGAGATTGTTCATAGCTTGTGATTGATGGGTACTTTTTCTTTTTTTATGCATTATGGGACTGATATCTGTTTTAACAGATTTTGATGTTGAAAATGTTTTTAGAGTTTAAGTTATTTTTATTGACCTAATTATTATAAAACTAAACATTTATCAAGGATTTTTTTAGGAAAGTTAACGAATTCAAAACACTTAAAATGGAGCTGAAATACGGGACTGTCCCCTGAAAAAAAAAGATATCAAGCTTCAAGTGAAGAGTTTAAATGCAAAAACCTCTAAGTACAGTTTGAAATTTTCATTTAAAATTAGCATTTTTCTCAGGCTGTTGTGTGTACTATCAGTAATTTTACCCTTAGTGCAAAGAATAGGTTATTTTCATTGCCTTTAATGTGAAATAACTGAACATAAACATAAGAGGCTGAGAAAAACCCAAAGTTTTTAATAGAGTGTAAATTATTGCACTATTTTACAACTAAATAAAAATCCTAAATAGCTAAATCTATATCGGTTAATGAAGTGCATTTTACCCTTTCTGTTCAGCCTGTTGTTTCTAGTGTTATGCTACAGTTGAAGTCAGAATTATTAGCCCACCTATTAAATTTTAATTATTTTTCCCAGTTTCTGTTAATTATTTTTTTATTTTTGCCATGATGACAGTAGATAATATTTTACTAGATATTTTTCAAGATAAAGTATTCAGCTTAAAGTGGAATTTAAAGGCTAATTAACTAGGCAGGTTATGGTAGTTAGGCAAGTCATTGTGTAACAGTGGTGTGTTCTGTAGCCAGTAGTTATCAGACAATGTTTTTTTTTATCTGGAGAGACTTTAAATTAAATATTTTGAAATGTAAATCCTTCTAAAATTGTACGATTTTAATCAAAAGTCAACCTTTTAGATTTTTATCTTATATATTATTATTATTAATTATGTATTTTATCTTGTGAATTGTTTATCGCTGTTAATGACATTTAATTGTTAGATTATATATTTATAATTATAGAAAAGTGGCATTATAAAATGTGGTAAACTTGATCTGTTTTTTTTTTTTTGCCATTACATAGCCAGAGAAGCTGATATGGCAAAATTCTCTCTTTCTCTCTCTCTGTAGCCAGAAGAAAAAAAAAAAATTCTCCAGAAGAAAAAATATTATATGAATACTGTAAAAAAAATCCTTAATCCGTTAAATATCACTATTCAAATGTTTGAATAGTAATTAACTAATAATTTTGCCCTCTGTATGTAAACATGTATTTGCACTGTATGTAAACATGTTTGAGTAAAGGTTGAAAATATAAACTGTGTTTATACATGCACAATTTTAGAAAGGTAAAAATAAATCCATTATTTATAATTAATATAATTATATTTGTATAGCAACAGTAATAAATCATTTGAACAAGTTAGCCTTGATTAAAATTATGAAATCTTTTAAAAACAAATAAATAAAATTAAATAGGGTATATGCACAGCTAGTGTTTCTTTCCATACTGATAAACTTCTGGTGAGCGGATAACGTGACTTTTTTCAATTTTATACAGTTTCTTTTACAGCATCCATGTTGTAATATAATTAAAATATAGTCAGTTAAATAGACTTCAGCATTCATTTAGTTGTTCAAGTGTAAAACGAGATGAAAAGCAGTTTAACATGCACACTGAATCTAGTCTGAATCTACAGGCTAGTGCAGAAACTGGAGTAAAATTGATTTTTATATTTTAAAATCATGTCGCAGAATTTTTTTTTTTATTGCATTGCTTCTTGTACATTCTGAGACCCACTTTATATCTTATACGAATCAGGCAGTGAAGATCGTTGATTTAAAAAAAAAAAAGCAGACCTTAAACGCGCTGATTTTGTAATGGCACACTGTTCACTGGAAGCGCTTGAGCCAAGTTACTGCAAAATGTAAAGTTCTTCTGCATACTTTCGCATAGACCCTATTAAGTAAAATAAAAATAAGGAACAAAATCAAATACTACTTAAATAAAAAAAAGAACATATTAAAATGAATTTGATGTCATTAAACATTTCATGATCACATTGAGTAAAAAAAAAAAAACTGCCCAATAATTTGATGGACTCATTGTATATAATAATAATTGTACATGTATGTGTGCATAAGCCACAGTTTACATACAGACAACCACTAATTCTAATGAGACGACATTGGTTTATTGTAACCTGCATTGGCCTTTACAGTCTAGACCCCTTGTTGTGCTTATAAGCACTTTGTAGTTTATATGGCAGTTACAAGGTTGTTATCCTGTCCAATATTCTGTGCTGTCTGAGTCGTATGTCCCTGCACTACCTCTCCAGTGCAATTTATACTTTTATTGCTCTTTAAAAAGTGCCCTATGAAAATCCTTGAAACTTGAATCTAAATATTTATCCTCCATTAAGTCACGTATTCCCTCTCATGCACATACATTTTATACATCCTCAGGCCATCCGGGCAATATTTGGCTCCCTCTAAGATATACGGCAAACAATAAAATTACCATCCATCATTGACAAAGTAATCCTTGCTAGTCTCCACACACTTCATAATCGGCACAGGAACAAGCAGAGTGACACACACCCATCAACACGTGCTCTTTTGCAGAGATTATCTCACCAAACAAACCCTCTGAAGGTTTGGAAACACTCTCATCCATTCAAGAACAATAAAGTTGCGTGAAATGCACAAATCATAGCGACGGCGAGTCTAAAGTTGTTCGTGATCCAGACTCTTATACCTACTCGCAACTGTAGTTTAGAGTGACATTCAATAACTTTATTGCATTAGCTCTGACATATCCAGACAGAAACAATACAGGAAATCAGCACTCAGTCTACAAATTACGCAGGTTTGAAAATGGTACGTGTGACAACTGAAATTACCTTCTCCAAAAGCAAATACAAGGAAAACAATAGCCTCATTTTGATCAATTAGTTTGAACCTCAGGCATGGTATTGTGCTTGGCATATTGCTATAAATCTGTCTATATGATTGTTGTAGCAACATGGCTTATAAATACCAGAGGTTGCTAGTGTGAATGAAGCTACACGTTTGACATTAATAAGGTGAAAACAACATCACTTTGTGAATGCCAGTATGATGTCACCAGGTATGAAATACATCATAGCTCATTTATATTCATCATATCTCAACACTCGCATTAATCTTAAGTTCAAAGACAGCTAAAATATTAGCCATATTATCTAAAGACTCGCTTTTACTGTACAAAATCCCAGCTATGCTTATTATCAGTCCTGTTTTCATTGCATTTTTTGTTTTGTCTGTTGTTGGGTCTATGGTATGTTTGAAGATTTCAGATGGAAAAGTGCCATCTGGAATTTTCTTCAAAATTTTTAGCAAATATATGACGCTTGAGTCATTTCATAGCTTGTAAGTAATTTCAACTCAGTGGGCACTCTAGAGCTACAGTGCATCTGAAAAGTATTCATAGCGCTTCACTTTTTCCACATTTTTCTATGTCAAGCCTTATTCCAAAATGGATTAAATTCATTTATTTCCTCAAAATTCTACACACAATACCCCATAATGACAATGTGAATTTTTTTTTATTGTTGCAAATAAAAAAAATAAAAAAACTGAAAAATCACATGTACATAAGTATTCACAGCCTTTACCATGAAGCTCTAAATTGAGCTCAGGTACATTCTGTTTCCCCTGATCATTCTTGAGATGTTTCAGCAGCTTAATTGGAGTTCACCTGTGGTAAACTCAGTTGATTGGACATGATTTGAAAAGGCATACACCTGTCTATATAAGGTCCCAGGGTTGACAGTGCATGTCAAAGCACAAACCAAGCATGAAGACAAAGGAATTGTCTGTAGACCTCCGAGACAAGATTGTCTTGAGGCACAAGGCTGGGCATGGTTACAGAAAATTTTCTGCTGCTCTGAAAGTTCCAATGAGCACAGTGGCCTCCATCATACGTAAGTGGAAGATGTTTGGAACCACCACCTTCCTAGAGCTGGCCGGCCATCTAAGCTGAGTGATCGGTGGAGAAGGGCATTCATCAGAGAGGTGACGATAACCTGATGGTTACTCTGTCTGAGCTCCAGCGTTCTTCTGTGGAGAGGGGAGAACTTTACAGAAGGACAAACATCTGTGCAGCAATCCACCAATCAGGCCTGTCAGACGGAAGCCACTCCCCGCCGGGATCTGCCAAAAGGCATCTGAATACCATCTCTACAGTGAAGCATGTTGGTGGCAGCATCATGCTGTGGGGATGTTTTTCAGCAGCAGGAACTGAAAGACTAGTCAGGATAGAGGGAAAGATTAATGCAGCAATGTACAGAGACATCCTGAATGAAAACCTGCTTCAGAGTGCTCTTGACCTCAGACTGGGGCGACGGTTCATCTTCCTGCAGGATGATGACCCAAAGCACACCGCCAAAATGTCAATGGACTGGCTTCACAACAACTCTGTGAATGTCCTTGGGTAGCCCAGCCAGAGCCCAGACCTAAATCCTATTGAACATCTCTGGAGAAATCTGAAAATTACAGTACACCATCGCTTCCCATCCAACCTACTGCAAAGAGGAATAGGCAAAAATTCCCAAAGAAAGAGGTGCCAAGCTTGTGGCATCATATTTAAAAAGACTTGAAGCTGTAATTGCTGCCAAAGGTGCATCAACAAAGTATTGAGTAAAGGCTGTGAATACTTATGTACATGTGATTTTTCAGCTTTTTTTATTTTATATAAATTTGCAACAAATTTCAAAAATCTTTTTTCACATTGTCATTATGGGGCATTGTGTGTAGAATTTTGAGGAAATAAATGAATTTAATCCATTTTGGAATAAGGCTGTAACAAAAAAAAAAAGTAGAAAAAGTGAAGCGATATGAATACTTTCTGGATGCACTGTGTATTGCGGCCACTGACAGTGAGCATCCTGCTGCATATCAAACTGACATTCTGTAAATTAACCAGCATGTAAAGGGTTAGAGTTAGGGTTATTTGAAAAATTTATGAATGTCTGGGAATTATGGTTAGAACTTATGTTGGTGAAAAAAAGCTATGTCAGGTAAAGTAGAAAATATATTAATATTTGATATTTTATTTTTGAACATAAACACTTTGTCCTTTATGGAAGCGTATTTTTTATTATTATTTTTATAAGTCTACCAACATGACCAAAGTCACAGTGCAACCATAACAGCTTTTTTTCAAAGACATTTTTTGCTTTGATGCTGGTAAAAATATGACGTAATTACATATTGCTGTACATATTACATTAGTTACATAATTCTATGATGTTTTGGACATGGACATATTTATCTTTGGTTAACTTTTTGATGCATCAGGTTTAATTAGGCAAGTCATTGGACATTGGACAAAAAAAATTCTTAAGGGGGCTAATAAAATTGACCTTAAAAATAATTGTAAAAAATGAAAAAAAAAAAAAGTTGTTATTCCAGTCAAACATAAATAAGACTTTATCAAGAAGACAAATATAATAGGAAATACTTAGAAAATTTCTGTTCTGTTAAACATCACTTGGGAAATAATTTAAAAGATTTACTAAATCTGATTTCAGACTTGTTGTGTACAACTATTTTAATAATGAGTTTTACACTTTAATAAATCATAAAAAGCCTGGTCCCTAAAATTAAATGTCCCTCTATTTTATATGAATTGGCAACAGCCCTGGTTCTTTCTCTTATATATTTTGTGTGCATAAGTATCAAATTGCTGGCTGCTCTTCACTTTTTCCCCCAATGTTGTTACTAATAACAAAGGTTTCTGAATTCTACATATAGCCCCTTTAACAGTGGATTTCCTGGTGAAAAATCTCTCTCTATGCTCTCAAGAGATTTTGCTCTCATTTTTTATGTTGTTTTATGACACCACTGCTGTACGCAGATCTCAGCTGATTCTAATATTTAATACTAATATTTCATATTTTTGTGACATTCACAGTCATATATGCCAAAGCTATATATCAGTCTCTTGGATTTCATGTAAAGTAAATGCAACATAATGCCAACTTGCGTCTTGCCAATCTTTTGCAGTGAAAATGACCTAAGGGGACTTTGGTATTAATCACTACTACTGATGCAGCATGCTAGACTAATTTGTAGAAGATTCAAGACAATATAAATACATAATGATTAAATAATTTAAGCTGAACCCAACAATTTAACATGTCCATTTATTTGGTAATTAACCAGAGGTCAATCACATTTAGCAGATGTACTTAACTCAGATGTTTCTGTGTAAACCATTAGCCACTGGCAAATGCTACTTGCGTTATCTATTTGGTGTTCATCTAATAGAACAAACTGTTTGAAATAGGCAACAATGGGGAATGTCTGAGAAACAGAATGAAAAAAGTTAACTGTAGTCCAAAATGTCAGGCTTTTACAGTAATTCCTCTCTGACAGTAATAACTGGTGTAATTAGTCACCAGTGAGGGGTTCATTTAGACGGTGATTATTGCCATGTTAACTGTGAATTGATGGAGCCCATTATCCACTGAAAGTATGACGTCATCACTTTTTGAAAGGATAGAGAGATAAGGCCATGCTGGCAGCCAGAGGCAGGTTACATTGTGGGAAAGAAGGTGACCACATAAACTGGTGTTCCTCAAATGTAATGAATGCTAATGTGACAGTCTTAAATGTATATAAATGTGATTCTACGCAGAGAAGCAAACTAAATGGCCAGAGAGTTTGAAGGGCCTCTCACACAAATGTTAAGTATGAGTTCGCTCAGCAGATCATCAGCACCCTGAGGACAGACAAACTAAATTAAACCTGATTTAAAACTAAGATCAGTCTGTAAAGTTAATATGTGATATATATATATTACTACAAGCCAACAATTTTTTCAATCGCTAGTTTGAAGGATTGAAAAATCATTAGTTGTTCCAAAGTTGCTTTGTTAAAAAATACTATTATCAAAAAATAAAACAAGTCAATCATAGTCTGACCATTTACTTCTGCATTTGGAGATTACTTAACAATGCCCCTCTTACCATTAGTTTGCTACAGAGAAATTATATGCAAAAAGAAAGCTCCACCCCTTCTCAATATTTCCTTTTAGTTGGAAGTACATTAACATGCTTAAATAAGCCTCAGCAATGTCCAGATTACATGGACATTAATGTCAAATAATGTTTGGTTCTATTTGTTTGACTTTCATAATGGTTCTCAGACATATTTTTCTGCTAATGCGGACAAAACTCTAAAATACTTATATTTGTCTCAGTAAATAAAATGTATAGGTTCTGTCCAAAATTATAATTCTTTAGGATGTGTCAGAATGTGTCAGAATGTGTCCAATTTTTCATTTCAGATTTCAGAAGAGTGTTCATGAGAACCTCTTTTTTTACTGATATGTGTCCTTAAAGCATGTCTCTGCTGAGCCTGCACTACCCCACTATCTATACAACATTCATTCATTCATTCATTCATTCATTCATTCATTCATTCATTCATATTCTTTTCAGCTTAGTCCCTTTATTAATCTGGGGTCACCACAGCTGAATGAACCCCCAACTTATCAGCATATGTTTTATGCAGCGGATGCCCTTCCAGCTGCAACTCATCACTGGGAAACATCCATATACACTCATACACACACATACACTATGGACAATTTTAGCTTCACCTATACCGCATGTCTTTGGACTTGTGGAGGAAACCCACGCAAACACAGGGAGAACATACAAACTCCAGACAGAAACGCCAGCTGACCCACCTGGGGCTTGAACCAGCAACCTTTTTGCTGTGAGGCGATTGTCCTACCCACTGCGCCACCGTGCTGCCCTCTATAAAACATTATGTCATGAAAATGTGAAATTTATGAAGAAGACTCTGTGTTATTTGAGACAAGGCCATGCTGATCAGGAAATAATATGCTTAGCTAAAGTTAAAATTTCAGCAAAAAGGTGTAAGAAAAAAAAAATTAGTGAAGTCTAAACCTTGTCCAACATTCCAATCTTAATATTTCTATTTTGTTTCCTATCCTCTATGAGTGAGGTTGTTCATTTAGTCGTCCTTTTTAGAGTGTAGCTGCAGGTACTCCACTGTCTATCTGAATCAGGATAAATCTGACCAAAGTGTTACAGAAACCACACGGCCAAAAGCATTGGCAAGCAATGGCAGTAGCATGGCCACAGCATGAAGTGTGAGCTGCAGGAACTTTCCAGATTAATGACAGGTTTAACAGATTCTTGCGTTCACACTACCAAGCATTTACACAAGGGGATCTTACTGGACTAGGCACAATCAAACATGATTTCTGTTAAAATCTCCCTCCAGTCCTCTTTGGCTGTGATTCACGCAGTGCTACCTGCTTGAGGAAACCTTATCCCTGAACTTGCTCCAGATGCCCCCATGAGGTGCATCTTAGACATAATGCTTTCTACACATGTGAAGGGGTGGAGTTGGGTGTTGTGGCGTTGACGTTTTGAAGCAGTAGGGTCTGAGGAAGCTTCACAACAGGGGAGGTGAGAGTAAGAAAACAATATAAATAAAACAGACTGGGATGAAAAAGGGGGAAAAAAACAATGCATAAAACTCTAGTTTTTCTTTTGAACCTGATAAGAAGTGGGATGAAGGGGAGCAGGAGACAGAATATGAAGCCAAAGGAGCCCACATTTACACAAACATGTGGTTTCAACTTCCAGAAGCTTTCAGCTTGATTCTTTGAATTAGCTATTCAAGTGCAGACATGCTCAAACTGATTCGTTTACTCCATGTCCAAAAATATGGGTTCCTCTGTAGCCTCTGGAACTGGAGGGTTACTACTTTTAAGTTATTATTATGAATGATAGATGAAAAAACCCACAAGACAGAGAGAACCTGCTTAAGACAGCCAAAAGAGGATAAATGGGGTGAAAACGCAGGGTCAAAACCACAAATGGAGATTAAAAGATAGTAAATGGGGGAAATAAGAGAGGGCTTTGCTTAGTACCAAATGTGGGTCAGGCATGACCATGACCTTCCCATACTGCAGATGTTGTCTTCTTTGAAGCACATTCTTACCATCCTAGAGGGAGTCTACCAATAACACAGGTGTAGACACACTTTCCTGCGCTGGGCTGCGTAATTTATGGCAATGGGTTGCCTAAGGGAGTCATTAGAGAGGGGTATTCCCTGTCAGAACGAGATCCTTGTTGCTGGCAATGGCCCTGGATAAAGTCGACGATGAGAACCGATGTAGATAAAGTAATGAGCACAGAACGGAAAGAGGCCCCTCTTGTCTCTTGTATACACATCCTCTCAGGCCGCCAAGCTTGGAGTTGCATGTTCTGCACAGCTCACCATAAACAGCTCTCGCAGGCCAACAGACTTCATGCCTGAGTGGGGCTCCTTCAACCCGCTGAATCATGAAATGTTTCAAGAATGGTGTCATCACACCAAAGACTCATCACACAATGAGCTGCCACTAGGGGGAGGTGGTGAGCAGCTGTGAGGGCATTGAAAATGTAGGTAAACTGCTGATAAACTTTTATTTTGTTGCGATAATTGTTATTGTTTACCATGATAAACTACATATTAATCATATAAATTAATACATTTGGCCCAGCTTGAAATTTACTAATTTTGTTTATAGCTTAAAATCTTTTACACATTTCCTGTGCCATAGTTAATTTCCTTCTGAGAAATGATTTGAAATAAAAAATCCTTATATTCCCTATAATCTCACATTACAATTGACTAACAGCTTGATCAAAACATAAATAAAAATTGGTATGATGTGGCAATTCAAATGAATTTGAACTTTGTGATTCACATGTAATATTTAAATGATTTTCAGAAAGAAATGGATACATTGGATACATACATGAAGGTCCGCTCTAAACCTAAATATCAGTGGGACATAAAGTTGAGTGAGTGGTGTGATGTCAAAGCATGGTCATCCTCAGTGAGTAGTAAATGGTGGGCACCCAGCAAGCAATTAAAGTCCCCATGAACTGGAAGCTATGACCGTAAATTTTTTTGTATTGCGACGCAGTTCCGAAAGAAACAGAATATTAAATGAGCAAACAGTGGGCATGGCTTGTTTTTTCGACTGCAAGCCGAATGAATGTAGTAAAGTAGGTAATTTGATCAGAAAGCTCAGGAGAGGGTTTTGGGACACCACCTCCTCACCATTTTTGTTGTCAAAACTCACAGTTTCAATAAAAAATTAGAAGGGCAATTTTTTTTTTCTTAATGACATTCACATGAATTGTTCACCACACAACTAGGAATGTGACCTAACAATATCATGATTAGTTTTGATTTCTGGGGGACCTTAAGGTTGCCTTGTTCAAGTCTTTGGGATTGTAGCTGATCACTGTTCATACTGGGAATCAAACCTTTGAGTTGGTGCTCTAAAACAATTAGACATAGAAAGTATAAATGAGATTGTACAGATTAGCCACAGAGCTGCCAAAATATAAATAATAGTTGTCTAGATAGTTTTGTTGGCTGTAAGGAGACACCTACAACCTGAGCTCACTTCAAAAGGGAGAGTGATATAACTGCTGGGTTGAGGTGAGGGCTGTGGGAGCAGAGTGAGCACCAACTATGTGCCATACCAATCTCAAGTCCCACAGAGTTGCTCCAGAATGATAAAGGGATGACTAAAATGATGAGAGAGGACCAAGCCCTGGATACTTACATTGTTAATTTTATGTTTCTGCAGTGGTCATTAATGAACGGCTTCTTCTTACTTTACATGCACTGATTAGATCCCATTTCCGTAATCTTTAAACCTTGCTACATTGATGCCTGAAATGAAGAAGGAACAATGGGCTGGTGTGGATTGCTCGACAGGAGTTACTTGCTTGATTAGTGATGTGATGTAATGTAATGCATATTTACAGTATATAGGACATTTGTTGTGTATAGCCATACACCCAAAGCACTTCACAATCATGAGTAGGGGTCTCTCCACACCACCACCAGTGTGCAGCATCCACTTGGATGATGTGACGACAGCCACAGGACAAGGGTACCAGTGCGCTCACCACACACCAGCTATAGGGGGAGTGGAGAGACAGTGGTAGAACCAATTTGGTGGATGAGGATGATTGGGAGGTCATGATGGGTAAGGGCCGATGGAGGGAATTTAGCCAGGACACCAGGGTTACTTCTCTACTCCATACAAGAAGTGCCATGGGATTTTTAATGAGTCAGGAAGGTCTAGCTATGACGTTGTGTTTTGACGTTGCAAGGTCAGAATAAACCAATGCACACGTTGACTTTTGACATTAAGATCTATAATACAACTCATAAAACATAAGGTGAATACAATATAATTATATAATAAATATCTGATGGTAAATTGAGGTCATATCCCCAGGTGCTTGATCCACAAGAACAGCAAGCACCAAAATCTGCCCACTTTTCATCTGATTACTGACGGCAGGCTTAGAGGGATCACTCTTGATTTTAATAATGTCTTCAGATGAAACGGCAACCGGGGCACTCCCTTTCTTTAATCTTCCTTTCCGGTGACATCAAATCCTCATTATTGTCTAAAGCACATGTGAATGTCTGTATGACCTTAGTTGCCTGATGCAGAAAGGAAAGGTAAGCGATTATGCTGCTGTCACAGAGGCTCACCTGTATAGGAAAATAATGGTCTGAAACCTGAAAAATGCCCAATGGACGGTATACAGAGTAGGGGATTAAGGCATGTATGAATTTCAAGGTTTACATAACATCCTGTCTACTATGATATAGTCACAGGCACAGCATTAAACCTCACACTCACAAACCGCTGGCTGAATGTCTGATGCATAAGGCATTATAAATTGGAAACATTTTATAATTTAAAGCATAGACTCTTTATAATATGTCCAACAGTTTCATACACTGGTCTGTTATTTTAAGTCATAAACAGTCTATTTTCACACCCTTAAACATGACTCTGAATTAAACAAACTGCGATTTGGTTGGATTACATGTCAGTCAGATGGCCCCTGTTTGGTCCTTGGCCAGTGAAGGTTTGGATGGAGGCCAAAATAGAGAATCTTCACTCAAAAAAATATTTAAAATGAGCTGAATCAACACAATTGTTGAGGTTTTTTTTGGACAATTTAATTGTTTTATGTTCAACCCGCTTAAGTTTGTAAAAACAATTAAGTTAACTTAATCTATATGTGTTGGGACAATATGAATATTTGTATATAACCCAGCATTTTTTACAGCATTACTTTTTATAAAGACAGTATGTAATCACTGCTTATGATAAAGTTTTTGTGTTCAGGTTGGAACTGCAAGGGATAAAAAGAGAAGCTAAATATAAAATATGAGAGAATGATTGAAAATTAATATTTCAATATATGATATAATTACCAGATCATTAGATATCACTTTATACTGTAACTTTGAACGTGCACCGTTAGAAGAACACTGGTTATTTATAAACAGACATTGGCTGTTTATTAGTATATTACATTTACATTTCATCATTTAGCAGCTTCTTTCTCTAAAGTGATGTACAAATGAGGATAATAGAAGCACGTGAGGTTACCAAAGAGCAGCAATATATAAATGCCATTAAAAGTCTTAAGTTGGTTTAGAATTTTTTCCAATTTATTTTTAAATCAGGAAAACATTCATTCATTTATTTATTTTCTTTTTGGCTTAGTCCCTTTATTAATCTGGGGTCGCCACAGTAAAATGAACCGCCAACTTATCCAGCATATGTTTTGTGCAGCGGATGCCCTTTCAGCTGCAACCCATCACTGGGAAACATCCACACTCATTCACACACATACACTACGGACAATTTAGCTTACCCAATTCACCTAACGTGCATGTCTTTGGACTTGTGGGGGAAACCAGAGCACCCGGAGGAAACCCACGCGAAAATGGGGAAAACATGCAAACTGCTGTGAGGTGACAGCTCTACCTACTGCACCACTGAAACAAATGAGTCTTCAAACATTTCTTAAAAATGAACAGAGACTTGTTTGTGTCGAGTTAGGGTGGTTATTCCACCAGGATATAATGTTAAAGGTGATTATCCTTAAAAGATCTAAAAGATCTACTAAATGGGAGTGGTACGGTACAGTATGGTTCGGTACGGGTCACCTTTACCAGGTTTGCGTTTGCACTGCCAAAAGGGTACCAGTGGTACCCATTTGTGGGCATGGTGTACGACAGAAAGTTTCAGTGGATGTCATTCTTGCTGGAGGAAATGTCAAAGAAAAGCTGTATGGGTTGTTCACATATCATATGAGAAGCACTTCTCACAAAACAGATGCTTTTTACACATAAACACTTGTGTATAAATGTTCATTACTAACCTTTTTCAGTGAACATGATTTGATTATAACTGCAGATCAATGATCATCAGCTCAAGAAGTTTGTTTTAAATATAGACGCATGCATGGTGAGTGCAAGCGAGAAAGCAAAACCGCCCGCGCTTTAAACGGCCTTGTAAACAACTACGGTGCACAGGGTAGATTCTGCTCTTCTTCCTGGCTTTGTGGCTGTTCATCAAGATGACAACAAAGTTTGTTTTAGCTTGAGTTGACCATGGCTTGTTTTATGTATATATTATTACGGTGTAATGTCTCGGCTGTGTATTTAAAAATGGTGCTTCCTTTGTTTTCATTCTCCTGCTTGTGCACGAGCTAGTGGCGTATCTCTGTAAACCAATAGTGTTCAGCGCTCCGCCTTTTTGGTACACTTTTGTTATGCTAGGTACCCTTCCAAAAGGGTACCCAAAAAGTGGTATGGTACGGTTGGCTTTTTTGTACCTTTTGACAGTGGAAACGGCCATAAAAGCATACCGAACCATACTGTGCCATACCCCTCAGTGGAAATGGGCCATAAGGGGTTAAGATTGAAGAATGTTAAGATTCAAATAACATTGGAACCCATTGATTCAATTGTATAGACAAACAGCATACTTAAAAAATATGTTCATTGTTTGGAAGTGGTATCTCTTTAACAAGTTTTGCGTGTAGAAGTGGCAGTTGACAGCTGTTTTGGCATTGTAAATGTCTGATGAAGTGTGACAATGGAGCTAAAGCATCTGGTGAACCATATAATGCAACAGCGCTAGACAACAAGATGCTTCAGTGAGTATAAATATGTATTTATACTGTTGCAATAATTTATTACTCAATTTGAACCCACTTTTACTTTTTACTGTTTACTCTGTGTAGATGTTTATTCTTATTTTTTTGTATAATAATAGTAAGTGCAAGCCAAAACAAATTCCTTGTTTATATGAATATACTTAGCCAATAAAGTTCTTTCTGAATCTGAGTCAGATAAAATGTCATGCATTTTTTTGCATAGCAATGTAGAACGTGTCACTTCTTGTGCCTGAGCGGTATATCTTCAAAAACCCCTGAGCTTGCTTGAGTGCACTTAGAGAGACACGCCAGATGTTTGTTCAGATGCAAGAATGAGAGCTCAGGTGTCTTGCTGACACCATTCTGTTTCCTCCCAACAGAATGTCTTCCCATTCTGTCAATCACTGCTTATAAGTACTCCTTAGAAGAGTTAATGAATAATTTGCCACCTGAAGGCTTGTCTTCCTACAGGATGCTTCTAATCTCTGACTCTTGCTCTAAAATCATTGCCACTGTCAGTTACCAGTCATGTTTTAATCCAGACAGTGTTAAAAAAATAACTGTGTGTGTAGAATACACAAAATACTGTGCACCCATGGGCCTGCAGACGAATTTTGGGTAAAACTTTATTTTGATTCCCCCTATTGCACATTTTGCTGATTAAAAGTTGCATTGCAACTACATGGCAATTAATTCTCATTTGAGTATTAGTAGACTGTCTGCTTAATATCTGTTGATATTGCTCCTTCAACAGACATTTAACTGACTATAAGAAACTTTGCTAGTTCAAGTCAACTTACATTAACTCTAACCCCAACCTAACAGTCTACTTATAATCTAATGAGAATTAGTTGGCATGTAGATGCAAACTAACATAAATTCAACAAATCCATTAAAGAGATTATCAAAATAAAGATAGCGAATTTTGTTAAGACTTTCTTAATTATTTTGCACTTTTTATCAGCTTAAAATATTTTTTAGCAAAAACTCTTTACAATAGTAAAATAAAATGTATTAATTTATTAAAATCACGATAACTGTTTTTTACTGTAATAAATAATAATAAAAAATCATCTGATAGCAAAGTTGTTTTGTAACATGATCTTTCAGAAATCATTCAGATATGCTGATTTGCTGCTCAAGATATATTTGTGCTAATGAATATTTTTTTAATTGTGGCCCATTTAATTTTTCCAGATTCTTAATGAATAGAAAATGTAAAAAAATCTTTATTTTTTGCCACTTCATCATCAAATAGCATTACAGAACAGCATTTTAAAAAAAGATTTGCTATACTGTCATGGATTCAATTCTTAATTTGACAGTTTTAATTGGTGAGATAAAAAAATCTCTAAAAAATGACACTAATAATGAAAGAATCATAAGTTGCTTAATTTCAATGAAAAGTTTATTGTATTTTGTATAATTATTCGTAATACATAACATATTATTGTTCACAGTATTTCTATAACTAAAAGATACTTGTTATTGCAGGCATTTAGAAATGTTCCGTTTTATAGGTACTATAGAAAAAACAGTGAAGCACTTTTTCACATGCTCAACTACAGTTATTTACTTGCAATCCTTACTTAAAATATAAGTTTTGATTTAAATGTGCTGACTTTATTTTTTTTTTGCAATGTGGTCTTTGATAGTTAACTTTTTATCAAAGATCTCCCCAAGATTCCTGACTGAATTAGAAGGTACTGTATAATTGTAAATGACTCCAGCTGGAAAGTCAAATTATGTACTGTATTAACTACAGCCAGAGTTGCAGGGAGGACAAGATGCTCTATTTTTTCCACTAAATGGTGATCTTTCATCTATGCTGAGATGTCCTTCAGGCAGTGTGACATCCATGCAGCTACCATTAAATAATCTGGTTGAACTGAGAGATAGATGTGTATGCCATCAAATAGTAAGAAAAAAACATGTTCTCTAATGATAGGACCCAGGAAAGTGGAGTAATGTGAGAAGAGAAGGTCCAAGAACTGATCCCTGAAGAACCCCCATGACCAGATGTGCTTCGGATACCTCTCTTCTCCAGGCAACACTTAAAGATCTACTGATGAGGTAAGACTTAAGCCATCAATGTGGAGTTCAACATGCCCATCAAAAATATATGGATAGAACAATCTGATGGTTCACAGTGTCGAAGGCAACAGACAGGTCTAGCAGAAGCAGAACTGATTATTTAGAATCAGATTTAGCAATCTGCAGGTTTCAGCAGTCTCCGTGGAATGGCCACGTTTGAAGCCTGATTGGTTAACAAGAGAAATTCTCACCATATGAAAAGGAAAAAATAAGGAATAATGCACCTTCATGGTGGTGGATGGTTTATTGCTTTATTACGACAAGCGGTCTAATAAATTAATAAATAAAATAATAATTATTTTTATTATTGTTGTTCTTGTTCTTGTTCTTCTTCTTCTTCTTGTTCTTCTTCTTCTTCTTCTTCTTCTTCTTCTTCTTCTTCTTATTATTATTATTATTATTATTATTATTATTATTATTATTATAAATAAATAAAGGAAGAAGAAAAACATCAATTTATTGATTAAAATTCCAAACTGCTTGTCCGACCTTTGCAGGGTCTCTGGAATAGAGAACACCATACTAAGCATTCATATGCATGGCATGTTTTCCATGAGGCTGCTTGAGTGTTTAAACTGTGTTACTCTTCTTTTGTTTGTGGGGGCGAGTGCTTATGTGGGTGTATGTGGGTAACCCTTAACCTCCGCTGTGGCCTCTAATCGATCACGTCTGCTCCTGCCCTTTCATCTGCTGTTAGCTGGGTTTGACTGGCCACGTGGGCTTTGCTAAGTTCATCCAAACCGAAGCCCTGACTCAGCAAGTGACCAGAGGGCAGGGAATCCGAGGCTGGGAAAGAGCTTTAGCCTCAGGATGCACAGAGCTGGAGTCTGCATTTGCCAGCAATCCTCCAACACTGAGGCTCTGTTTCGGACTCTCCAGGATACTTCTTATTTCTTTCACTGGCTCAGGTTTTCAAACCACCATCGGTCTCAGTGAAGTAGGGATGTGTATTAAGGCGTTTCGGAAAGTAGTTTCCATTATTCGAGAAATTTAAGTCAATATTTGGCTTTGACACTAATGACTCTCAATTGAAAACACTAATGTGGTAAAGGGATAAAGGCCGTCTCTATCCGTTAGACTGAGAGACAGTGGAAAGTGAGCTGGACTGTGCTCTCGCTCACAGTTAGAGCTGTGATATTGTACTGTATGTGGGTGTGGGGCTATGGGTGGATGGAGGAGGTGGTGTAAACCCAGGCTCTGTGTTATGGATTTCGTCAGTTAATATTGCTGCATTTCCCTATGATCATTCTGAACCCAGCACTTAATTTGGGAATGGCCCTATTCTTATTCTGTTTTCTGAATTGTCCTATAGAGGCTTTATATAACTTACCTTGCCTTTTTCTTCATCAATGGCCTACAATGCATTTATTCAATTTAAAAGATTAGAGGGGCGACTCAGTGGCGCAGTAGGCAGTGCTGTCGCCTCACAGCAAGAAGGTCACTCGTTCGAGCCTCGGTTGGGTCAGTTGGCGATTGGTTGCGACTGGAAGGGCATACGCTGTGTAAAATCATGCTGGATAAGTTAGCGGTTCATTCCGCTGTGGCGACCCCAGATTAATAAAGGGACTAAGCCGAAAAGAAAATGAATGAATGAATGAATAAAAGATTAGATGGCAAATTTTTGTTTTGGTATTTATTGTAACAGCAATGGCTATGATGGCCAATCGGATGTTTTTATAGAAGTCCGTGCTTAAAACATTGTAGTTTTATTGAGTGCACTTAATAAGATAAATACATTTGTAACATTCACAATAACCATGTAGAAACAAAAACATTTTTGACAGCGACCAAAGGGATGTTACTATTAAAAAAAGTTACACATTATGTGTCTGGGTTATTTTGGATTCAAATATTCAGAGTTATGTTTAGAGTTATAAAGCAACAATTCCTCAGCTCCAAGCACACTTTGAATGCAAAATGTATTTTTCTTTCTCAAGAGACTACTCTTTTTAATGAGTGAATTCATGTATATTTGTGTGCAGACAGCTTTCCTTGTCAGACAAATGAAAAAAATCTAAATATTAGGTTGAGTGTCTCTAAGTCTGATTAGTAGGCACCACTTTTGGATGTCAGCAGACCACTTTTGGACATCACTGGATGTCAGTGGGCTGCTTTTGGACGTAAGTGCAAAACAGGTTTGGTGTCTGACTCTGAGTGTTCGATTAGGGGCTGATTTTGGATGTCCGTAGACCACTTTTGGTCATTAGTAGACGTTTAAAACCAGTTTGATGTCTTAACGTCTCATTAATAGGTGCCACATTCTGGTTTCACTGAACACTAGTGAATGGCAGTATACCACTGCTTTTGGACGTCGCTGGATGTCAGTGGACTGCTTTTGGATGTCAGTGGACAGTTGCTTTTAGTAAAACTTTTATTTGACAATGATGTAGCCAAAAATGGAAATGTTTTTCTCTTTTAAAAAAAGTTTTAATATAAACGACAATGTAGAGACAGTGGGACCCAACCAGATTTCTTGCGGAATAAAATGCAGTAGTGGTCAGTGACTCTGATGTAATTTGAAAGGGAGCGGGCGGTCTAACAATATATCAATCTCAAGAGATAGAGAGAGATTGCGAGAGAGATTTCGCGCACATCTGCCGTGGTGCTGTGTGTGTGCGTAAATGAGAGAGAGAGCAGGTATCCGCCATGGTTCAGTGTGTCGCTTGTTATAGGCTGTCTGGACTCTGTAGCATCCATCTTGGTGTTTTTTGGGAGGCATTAATTGCTATACATTTCACATTCTTCCTTGGCCCAGTATATATCAGCCATGTGTATAGAAATAATGCTGATATAATATATATGAAACGCAATCGGTAGTTGGCAAATATTATGAGTGGATATGTTTGTAAATCTGAGTTTGAAAAAGTCAGTGCCTCACCAGCCATAAACCTCGTCACTGTTTAATGCTGCACTCATGTCTCATCACAGAGGCAAACAAAACTGACATTTAGTCTACAATCCTTGCACAACCTACACTTTTATCTGTTACCTCTTACTTTTGGTAGTACCAAATTTTAACGTAAGTTTTTGGAAACCAGATCTAAATTTTGTGGGAATGGTCGGTTCGAGTAGAAAATGGGGCATGTCGAGCAGCGGGTAAGCAGTTGGTTGCGGAAAAAACCTGGCGGGAGCGGGACTAAGAATTCAGTCTCATGCAGATACAATTTTGTTTTAACAATTTGTGTTTACACATTTGCTAAAAGGCTGCCAGCAGTTGGTGTTGTGACCTTGTAATTAAAGAGTAACTGTAGGGATATGACTATTAGACTTGCCATTGGCACTGATGTGTATGTAGTATTGGCCTTGTGTCTATGATGCATCTCCACTATTTGTTGTAATATTGAAGTAAGTCTACACTTTGCTGAAGATGCATAAGCAAACTCTTGAGCAGCATTACTATGTACTAATAATTAATTTGACAATTGATAAGTACTGCGCATGTTTATGTGCCTAACAAATACTACGCTTGGACATAGTACTGCCATTTTCAAAGATTCCCATATTAGGATTTTACGCAGAAATAATAATGATGATATTTTCAAAACCCGTTTTTTAAAATGATGTGTTTTTAGTCCCCAAAACAACCTAAGAAGTTTTTGGCTAAAAATGCGGTTGTGTAAATGGCTTCTAAGTGGAATAGTATTTGACTACATGTCAACTGCATGTAAATATTTAGTGTAAGATGATGTCATGTCTCGGGTTCTGTGTTGGTAATGCTGATTGTCTCCGCTGTGAGCAGCAGAAGTGGTGCAACTCCAGGACTGAGCGGCCATATCAAAACAGAGTCACTGCTCATTCTGACCAATCAGGGCGGAAAATTGGAGACAAGGGGCCTACGTGGACTTCTAAAGCCAGGCCAATACACAGCAACCCACGCATAGTGTTTCCTTTGCCCTTTTCAAAGAGTCCTCACAGATCACACTAACAATCCCTATTGTAATACATCATTGGAAACAAATGTCACTGCATCAAAATGCAGTTATTCAAGCATAAATGCATATGGTTGCTTTTTCATCATAATGTCTGGTGTAGCAGACGAACCCCCAAGAGAGTGACAACTGGTCCTTATGTTCATTCAATTTGGCACAATATAATAAAAATACTAAATAACTATTCTAGGTTTATGATAAGCTGATTCAACAGCATTTTTGCCTAGAGGCGCTTGCAAAGATTAACATTGGCATGAAATGGAAATTCACTTTAATTAAATTTTTGCCTATGCTTAATCTCATTCCTTGTAATGTATAGGGCTGGCAATATGACCTAAAATCAAAACCTTGAATAGTCGAAAACTATTGCTACCAATAATCTGTCAGACTTCTGAATATCAATATTAATAAATATTAAATGTGTATTCTCAAGGGGTATTGATCAAAAGTTTAAAAAGAAAAAGCTCAGCTTGACCTAGTTTAATCGGATCCTCCTGACTTAGTCCGTTGCACGTTTGCTGATCCAGGATGAGAACGAGCCACTATGTCAAGCCTGATGTAGTTAGCCAGGATAAATGCACATTCACAACATTTGTTTACAAACCACGGGATCAATCACAGAATCAATGATGCAAGTATGGATACAACTCGATGTGAGCCAATCAGGTACAATAACAAGTTGAAAAATGCCTCTCTTGCCCACCAATCTGGGAACTCCCATTACTTTCATTCAGAGAATTACCAGAAACATATGAGGATGCATATTAACAAGTTAAATCGTTCACTTTGTCTTAAGTGTAACCAGTGGACATTCATGCTACTAATTAATTTATTGTGAAGATTATTGCAAACACTTACCCAATATGGCAGATCTAATATCTATTAGAGCATGGGGTGACTATAAAACACATTAAATTCTTGTAACATTGACAACAAAACTAACATATAAATCACAAGGATTAATCTTAGCCTGATTGTTAGACTAAGAATAAATCTCCATAGTAACTTTATTTAGTTTAATTTAGCCAGTCAAGACTAAATTCAGCCAGGTTAGCCTTAAAATCCCAGCTTATTCCCCAGCTTAATCTTACTTTTGTGCAATTGCCCTCCAGTATTTAACAAGTTATGATAGATAGATAGATAGATGGATGGATGGATGGATGGATGGATGGATGTAAAGCCAGCTGTTTGTTTATTTATTTATTTATATCTCAAAGCAAATTTCGCAAATATCTCAATTTAGCGTAAAAAGAAAATGCATGGCACCTAACAGTAGTCAGTGAACAATAAACTGGAATTTATTTTGACACAATCATCTTCAAACATCTTCACAAACACAAGTTTAACATCCCAAACCTGAACTTTTTGCTAAAATCCAACAAGTGTAAAAGCAGAAATTGCCTTCGCTTGTCTTGAGCATATGAGCAAGAAGCTCCGTAAAATAAATTTCCTAGTATTTTCACAAGAAGTAACTGTGGGAGCGAACTGCGAAGTCAAGAAAATGAATGCTTGATTAGCTGAGCTGTGGGTTTGCTCTGTGACAGACAGTGGATAATGAGTATTTACAGTAATTACAGCTGACAAACATGCCTGAGCGTGCGGCTGCATTGTACTCTGTCTCCCACAGTGAATGTGTTTTAACGAGGAACAAATCATCTGTGGATTTCTTAATTGATGACTCTTATATTTACAGAACTGTATTTCCACTGCTCTTCAGGCTCATTCAAATGTGTAATTGAGATGTGAAGTTTGAGATGCTCTGTGGGTGGAGGGGTTTCAGGATGTATCAGTGTGTTTTGAAGGATCTGCTTCAACGCTTCTGTTTAGACAAGAGGGATAAAGGCTTTCAGCGAGAGAAATGAAGCTGATGACAGAGTAATTTACAGTGTGTGAGCCGGAGACCAGTTGTAATCTTCGATGAGGGGATGGATTTATTTTTGATCTCTTGTTCTATTGCAATAGAAACACCCAGCACACTAACAAAATAAATAAAAAAGCCATGCGAAATGCCATTATACCCAAAGCTCCTAAAAACTGCAGAAGCAAAATAAACATGCTTGATTTATCACCTGAGAGGAAAGAGCTCATTGTAGAACAAAGTTGGACATGACAAAGCCACATTGCTCCTGATGTTTATCACTTGCTGACTGGTGCAGAGTGTTTGGATCTGTTTAATTCATTACATGAGCCTCAGAAGCCACACACCCTGGAGATCAAAAGATTGCGGAGTGAATCAGCTATTGTGTAAAAACTGGGCTATTGTACATAAGTGTATTGGAGGCACGTATGCTGCAACGTGTGTGTGCTCACTTTAAAAGTGCTGACTGTGCTTATGAATTTTTTAATATTGTAATCATCGTATTTGTGCTATAGTATATGACTGTAGGTTTGTTCTACATGCATCAACAAAGTATTTTAAAGCATATTCCAAGCCACCAATATAGCTTAAACTGGTAAATAATTAAGTTTTGCTTCCTGTGTGCACAAGGTGCTTCAATTATTTACTAAGAGCCACAGAGGTCTAGAGTTTTAGAAGCATAAGAGTCACTTATGTCACCATTTGAATAGTTCACTACCTGCTGAAAGTCCAAGTTTTAGGAACAACAAATAATAACTTATCACCAGTTGATCATTTGGTATCAAAAGTGGCTTATATGAAAGGCAAAGGCCTCTAGATTACACTTATTTTACCAAAATAAAATATGATCATGTCTTGATTTTGAATTATTTAATTAGGACAGTAAGATCTGACTTTGCTTAGACAATTGTCTTGTCACTTAACAGAAATAATGTACAGTATAGAATATAAAGTCACAGTGCACTGGAAAAAGAACTTATATTGTGTATGACTCCCATGAGCTTGAAGGACTGGAGGAACCATCAACTCTGCAATGACTCAAATAACTTAATAAAGTCATCTGGAATGGCAAAGAAAGCGTTCTTGCAAGACTCCCAGAGTTCATCAAGATTCTTTGAA
Organism: Danio tinwini; assembly: GCA_903798205.1. Classification (NCBI taxonomy): domain Eukaryota; kingdom Metazoa; phylum Chordata; class Actinopteri; order Cypriniformes; family Danionidae; genus Danio; species Danio tinwini. The sequence goes on from CAIGQZ010001108.1 coordinate 27,498,489, forward strand.
TTCACCTTCAATGCCTTCTTCTTCATCTTACTCAATAATGTTCATGTCTGGTGACTGGGCTGGCCAATCCTGGAGCACCTTGACCTTTTTTGCTTTCAGGAACTTTGATGTGGAGGCTGAAGTATGAGAATGAGTGCTATCCTGCTGAAGAATTTGCCCTCTCCTGTGGTTTGTAATGTAATGGGCAGTACAAATGTCTTGATACCTCAGGCTGTTGATGTTGCCATCCACTCTGCAGATCTGTCCCACGCCCTTTACTGAATTTTGAATACTGATGTTACTGAATACTGATGTGGGTTCGAATAGGTCTTCTGCAATATTTGTGATAATTGAGATGCAGTTCAACAGATGACTCATGGGAAAAATCTACCTTCTGCCACTTTTCCAAATGATCAACAAGAAGTCAAGTTATTTTACAACTAGGATTGACGATAAGACTTTTCTCAGGTAGTGTATACTTAGACACTTTAGATACTTGGATGTAAACACCAGCATTGGATTGCACTGTAATCTGCTACTGAACACATTGATCTGGTTATTTATACTGTCTAAACAATGGGAAAATAATGTACAAGCTGCTAAGTGATATAGGCAATGACTTGGCGAGAAGGAAAAGATGAAATATGTTGACAAACTGACTTTTATAGGCTGTCTTTGCTTGGTTTGTTAAGTTTTAAATATTTATTTCTGGTCTGGCCGATTAGTACAGGCCAAAACATGACAGCTGATAATCAGGTTTAGTTCAGTGGCTTTGTTTAAGGCCAATATGGTCGACTGATGATGTGTCGTAAAAACACTCTATAATAACTGCAGAAAGCATCTCCATTTATCTTAAAGTGTTTGGCAGGAGCAGGATTGCTTGAAGTTCACTTACACGACAACCATAGATATTTACACTAGATATCGCATATGAACCCTGAGCATGCATTGATACTGCTGCCACATTTGTACAGTACTCCCAGGACAAAAGTCATTCAACCGCACTAGTCAAGACTAAAGCCAATCTGAAGATGCTGGCCTTTTCACTGCATACAGGTGTAGTAATGAGCAAACAAAGAAAACAAAGCATAAAGGCATAACATTACATAGGTAAGATTTAGTTTTTTATGTTTTTGTATGTTATAAACTTTAGTGCTCACCAAGTAACGTTATTGATGACACTTACTGTGCTGACCATAAGGCAAAGCAGCACCAACTCACACTAAATACTAGGCTTATGTTAGTTTTGTTTAATAAAATAAGCAAATAATGTAAATGAAATATGATAACAAGACTTATAAGGGTGCTTGATAACATAACAGTGCCTGCGCCTCAATGTGCATACTGTCCACTCTAAATTATTGAATGTTACAAATGTTATATACCATTTAGATCAGAAAGGTGAATATGCACATTGAGATGCAGGGATATGGATAGTTCACACGAGTCGTTCATAACGGTGATCCATTTACAAACGAATCAGTTCAAATTAGAAGTGACAGCAGGAGGGGGGGTGTGTTTCAGGACACGGATTAGATCAAACTTAACATGGAGGGAGGGTAATACATTTCCATGCACACAAACACATGCTTTTTGTCAGCATCGTCTGTGCAGTCACTTATTCATCGATGTAGAAAAGTGATGTAAAATGATAGTTTTCGTAATTAAAAAATAAAAAAATACATTGCATGCTGACCACCAGAAAGCTTCCGATCAGAGTATATATGTTTATATATCTATGGCTCAGCATGGCCAGTCCTCCACTGCAACTTGGTCCTGCATTCATTTTAAAGGAGTCCTACTGTACTAAAATGGCAGCTCTATTGACGCATTCCTTCCAAAAGACAACAACAGCATGGCGACATCTAATGTAAATATCTATGCACGACAACAATGTAGTCAAAAAAATCCTTTGTGTTTTTTAAAGGCTTCACATGTACACAACAATTTCAAAACAATTTGCATTTACAAATATTCGTGAAAACTGCCAAAAACTCTGTGTTACATGTGCAAGGACAGTAATTGGCACTGTGACCTTGTTAGTAAAGAGTATCTGTAGGGATATGACAATAAGACTTGTCGTTGGCACAGATGTGTATGTAGTATTTGATGTGTACCTGTCTCCACTAGGGATGCTCAAAACAACTGATTAACCGTTAACCAAAAGGGTGCCTTTGATTAATGGTATCAGTTAATTGATTAAAAATTATTATTTTATATATGTTTAAAGTTTAGCTGCATAAGGGGACGATCACCGAACGTTTTTGCGTTGAGAAGGTTATTTTTTAAAATGGTTTACTAACTGTTTTGTGCGCTGCTTATGCGCCCTGCGCGCCTCACATTATGCTGTTGCGCGCTGTCTGCTCGCTGTTGAAATAAAACTCAACCCTGAGCGGTATAGTGTGTTACGTCAGTCGCGTCTTTTTCATTCTTCAATCAAATGAAAGCAGAGCAGGGTTTCTGTTTACGTGCCTGCAGTATTTGTGTTGTCAGGACGATGGACATTTTTTTAATGATGGAGGAGAAACTTGTGGTCGCAGTTTCAAGCCAGAGCTGTAGGCATATTACTTTACAAATCATGGATATCACAATGTTATTCTGTATATTACAATTATAACAACATAGACAGCAACACTCACACACAATAGACTAGCTGATTCTGTCATTTCCTATAGTGACATAAAAAAAGAGCACCGCTCTTCTTTTTTCTTGTCAACATGAAAGTCAGTGTGGTGCGGTGCGCCTCACATTTTTGGAATGGTAAAGCACAGTCGCTGTGATCGGCCCCTGATGTGTAACAAATATTTGTTAACTTGTGGGATGATAACACATGCAACCACACGTGCCTACAGACAAATTTTGTCAAAGAAGCAAAATGAAAGAAGAATATTTCTAGTCACAGTTTGACAGATGAGTTGACACAAATCAGCGCTGATGCTGATTGCGAGTGAGACGGAGGAAATAAGTCATTATGACAATCTTAAAACTAATGACTTCTATTATAATGTTAAAAGGGGTTTTGTGACATAATAACAATGAAGCATTAATCAAATGCATATTTTCAGTGGAGCGATTGATTTAATAGCCTGATATTTTTATTAGCGGACGAAAAAACATGATTGGAAAAATCAGCAAATGCCGGTTCTTAAAAAGGATTCAGTCAGTGTTTTCGTTTTCTAATCTAAATTGGTCATTTAGGTGAAAAATATCTAGGGCAGGCCTGTTTATTTTATTATTATTATTTTGTTTATTCTTTTTTTCTATGCTGTAACACTGCAGGTGCATGAAGATGTTCTGTTATGTTCTGTATGCTGCTGTTCACATCATAAAATAAATCAGTATTGTAAAATAGTTAATGCGTCACAAAATAGAAACCTCATTTTTTTTCTTTTTATTAAATAATATTTTTATATTTATCTGTTAATGGTTAATATTCGGTTAACGAGCTGTGGTTGTCGGTTGGTAATATAAACCGAATGAACCGAAATGAGCATCCCTAGTCTCCACTATTAGTGGCAATATTGAAGCAAATCCACGATTTGCGCCTCTTGAGATGAAGCAACATTACCACGATTGTTGTGTGTTGTTCATGCTTATTTTTTAAAGATTTGCTTATTGGGGTGTTTACACAGAAGGGAAACTATGCGCTTCAGTCTCCAAAAGGCTGTTGTCCTGTAAACACACTGGCAAAATGCATAAAAAGTAAGCGGCCATTAACCTTGTTTAACAGCTTCAAAATGTGGCCTTTAGAGATAGCACATGGCGGTAACAGGACGATGTCTGAATCTAATGATTGTGTTAGATCCTGTTTACAAAAATGGAGGCACAGTTCCAGAATCAAAACACTGAAGCTGGTTCAGGAATTGAATTAGCGAGGTATTTAAACAAAATATCCTTCAATGCTGTGAAAGTCTACAATCTGGTACATTCAATTCTATGACAGTTGAGCTAAAAAAATACAGATGACACCTGAGAACATGTGGCTAGTGGTGAGTAAATGTGCTGGTTTAACTAACATTGCTGCTTTTACTAACAAGGACACATAATTATTTTACATTTTGTCACTTTGGTGGCTAATTTGTACAAATTAATATGAGTTCAGTCATACGCACATTTTAAAAAGAAACATAGCACCAAATCCCACCCCTGAACCTAACCGTCATTGGGTGATGAGCTAATTTTATTAAAGAACGAGATCATACTAATTCATACGATTTAGCAACTAAATCTAAAAATTACAAATTGGCTTGACATTACATTAGAAGTCTGTCCGAAATCAGTTTTGTGAGCTTACAGTCCATGTAAATGGTGTCCATGAAATTAATGCAACAAGGCAGCTACCTAGGCCATCAGATACAGACATTTTCTCTTCAGTGCACAGTCCTGTTTTTTCCGAATTATAGTTAACTGGGTCATGTTAATTGGGTTAGCTGGGTCAAGTTATCGGCCAAACTTCAACCCATTGATCATGGAAAAAAGCAAAACATGACATCTTCCTATTGAGTTCCCTCTCTATTTCATATCAACAAGATAATTACAGATTGTTCCATTGTTCTGTCAGACCTGGGGGTTTTTATTCTCTTGAAAGAGTGCAGAGAGGATGTTCATGACACACCTCGGGGGAAATGAAGACCTCTTTCACACCACTTTTGGCAAACTAAAACCCAGCCCTATATATGAAGTGAACAAACGATCTTTGTTTTCAATGGTTAGTTGAGTTTTTAAAAGGGTAACACAGTGTGTGTGTGTGTGTGTGTGTGTGTGTGTGTGTGTGTGTGTG
>CAIGQZ010001108.1:27519655-27541402 GCA_903798205.1 Danio tinwini
AAAGGGGGCTAATAATTCTGACTTCAACTGTATGTATATGTTTTTTCAGAATCAGAATCAGAATCAGAATCAGTTTTATTGCCAAGTGTGCTTCACACACACAAGGAATTTGTTTTGGCAACAGAAGCTTTCAGTGTACATAAAGTGACGAGTGACAACACAAAATTAAATACAAGAAAAGAAAAGGCAATAAACATTAAACAGAGATGCAGTTAGTCAAAAAGATCTGGATGTTGAATGTATGTACAGATATGTTGTAAATATACAGGTTATAAGGTGCTGTGTACAAGTGCGTATGAGAAAGTATTGCACGTTTATTGCACAGTAGGGGAATATTTAACTGTTCATGAGGTAGATGGCCTGAGGAAAGAAACTTTTCCTGTGTCTGGCTGTTTTTGTGCTTGGTGCTCTGTAGCGCCGACCAGACGGTAACAGTTCGAACAGGTAGTGTGCTGGGTGTGAGGCGTCCAGAGTGATTTTACGAGCCCTTTTACTCACTCTGGAAGAGTACAGTTCTTGAAGTGTAGGAAGGGTAGTGCCAGTGATTCGTTCAGCAGTCCGGACTATTCGCTGTAGTCTACGGAGGTCGGTTTTGGCAGCTGAGCTGAACCAGACGGTGATTGAAGTGCAGAGGATGGATTGGATGACAGCTGAGTAGAACTGTACGAGCAGCTCCTGTGGCAGGTTGAACTTTCTCAGCTGACGAAGGAAGTACAGTCTCTGCTGGGCTTTCTTTACAATGGAGTCTATGTGAATGTCCCACTTCAGATCCTGAGAGATGGTGGTGCCCAGGAACCTGAATGACTCTACTGCAGCCACAGTGCTGTTCATGATGGTGAGTGGGGGGAGTGCAGGGGGGTTTCTCCTAAAGTCCACTATCATCTCCACTGTTTTGAGCGTGTTCAGCTCCAGGTTGTTGTATCTGCACCATAAAGCCAGCCGCTCCACCTCCTGTCTGTATGCAGACTCGTCACCGTTCCGGATGAGGCCGATAACAGTAGTGTCATCCGCAAACTTCAAGAGCTTAATGGAGGGGTCTTTTGCAGTGCAGTCGTTTGTGTACAGGGAGAAGAGCAGTGGGGAGAGAACACATCCCTGGGGGGCACCAGTGCTGATGGTGCGGCTGTCGGATGTGATTTTGCCCATTCTGACTAGCTGTTGTCTATCTGTCAGAAAGCTGGTGATCCATTGACAGACAGAGCTAGGGACAGACAGCTGGGTCAGTTTGTTCTCGAGCAGTGATGGGACGATGGTGTTAAAGGCAGAACTGAAGTCCACAAACAGTATCCTTGCGTAGTTCCCTGGTTTGTCCAGATGTTCTAGGATATAATGCAGTCCCATGTTGACTGCATCATCCACAGACCGGTTTGCTCTATAGGCAAACTGCAGGGGGTCCAGCAAAGGTCCAGTGATGTCCTTCAGATAAGCTAGCACCAGTCTTTCGAATGACTTCATGGCCACAGATGTTAAGGCAACAGGTCTGTAGTCATGAGTCCTGTGATCTTTGGTTTCTTTGGTATTGGGATGATGGTGGAGCATTTGAAGCAGGATGGAACTTTGCGCTGTTCCAGTGATCTGTTGAAGATCTGTGTGAAAATGGGAGCCAGTTGGTCCGCACAAGTTTTCAGACAGGCTGGTGAAACACCATCTGGACCTGGTGCTTTTCGTCTCCTCTGTTTACTGAAGATCTGACGCACATTATCTTCACTGATCTGAAGTGCCGGGGTGGAGAAGGAGATGGCTGGAGGTGTTGATGGCTGTTTACTGAGGATCTGATGCCCATTATCCTCACTGATCTGAAGTGCAGGGGGTGAGAGGGAGATGGCTGGAGGTGTTGATGGCTGTGTAGGAAGATGATCCGGGTGGGTGTGAGGTGTCTGGTCAGAGGTGTCAAATCTACAATAGAAGATATTCAGCTCGTTTGCAAGATGTTTGTTGCAGTCGATACTGGGGGATGGCGTTTTATAATTTGTGATGTCTTTCAGGCCTTTCCATACTGATGCAGGGTCGTTGGCAGAAAACTGGTTTTGCAGCTTTTTGGCATAGCTTTTCTTGGCCACACCAATCTCCTTTGTCAGTGTGTTCCTGGCCTGATTGTATAAAATCCTGTCCCCGCTCCTGTAGGCATCCTCTTTTTCATGACGAAGCTGTCTAAGTTTTGGTGTAAACCATGGTTTATCATTGTTAAATGATAAGTAGGTCCTGGTAGGGATGCATAACTCCTCACAGAAACTGATGTATGATGTTACAGTCTCTGTGAGCTCGTCTAGGTTGGTGGCTGCAGCTTCAAAAACACTCCAATCAGTGCATTCAAAACAGGCTTGTAAGACCTGCTCTGTGTCGTTGGTCCATCTCTTAACAGTCCTTAATACTGGCTTAGTAGTTTTAAGTTTTTGCCTGTAAGTTGGTATAAGATGAACCAGGCAGTGGTCGGAGAGTCCTAAAGCTGCTCTGGCGACAGAGCGATATGCATCCTTTATTGTGGTGTAGCAATGATCCAAAATGTTATTGTCTCTGGTGGGGCATGTGATGTGCTGTTTGAATTTAGGCAGCTCGTGTGTGAGTTTTGCCTGATTAAAGTCACAGAGAATGATAAAAGCAGAGTCCGGGTGTCGTTGTTCAGTCTCTGTGATCAGATCAGACAGCTGTTGTAACGCAGTCCTCACGTGTGCTTGTGGTGGAATGTAAACACAGACGAGAATGAACGAGGAGAACTCCCGCGGTGCATAAAACGGCTTACAGTTAATGAAAAGCGCTTCCACATCAGGACAGCACATCTTCTTTAACACAGTTACATCCGTACACCATCTCCTGTTGATGTAAAAGCATGTCCCACCACCGCGTGTTTTGCCCGTTGACTCCGTATCGCGATCTGCTCTGTACAGCTGAAAGTCCGGTAAGTGTAATGCGCTGTCCGGAATGGCTTTGTTCAGCCAGGTTTCTGTGAAACACAGCGCAGCAGAGTTGTTAAAGTTCTTGTTTTCGCGTGAGAGCAGAAGTAGTTCGTCCATTTTGTTAGGAAGCGAGCGGAGATTCGCTAGATGGATGCTCTAGCGATTTTCCCATCCTTCAGGAATAGTTATATACTTTACGTGAATCATGCACATGTTACAAGCTAATATGCAGGTGATTTGACCAAGCAAAAAATGAACACTTATCAAATATCAAAATGTTTAGTTTTTTTATGCTAAATTTATTTATTTATAAAAACTTGTATAATATGCCGAAGAAAACGGGGATAAAAAACTACAACTAATATTGCTATATTCTTGACACATGAAAGTGCCTGTACAAATAGCCCACATTAAATGTTTTTGTGTATCATATTATCTTCATTATGATTATGACATCATTTATTGCGGCATATAACATGTAATTTAAATGTTGAAGCCAGATCAATTAAAATTCCTTAATTATAATAATATTATGTACATATTTGTCTGGCAAACTATCTTATACTCGTGGCAGCTTCAATATAGGTGACAAACAGTATAAAAAGAATTGTCAGACTGTACTTCCATATGGGAAAATATAGGAAGAAAGTGTTGCCATGTGTCCTTCTGAATTGTTTGAGGAGTAAGTGTTCTAAACACTGCTGAAGAAAATGTAATGTCAAGGGAAAAAAATTCAAAGGGGGGCTAATAATTCTGACTTCAACTGTACAAACTTTCAGTATCAGTATTGAGATGACAATCCAATCCTGTTTATATGAAATTAGCCTGCTCCTGAGCATGTTAGCATTTTCAGGCATGTTGCAATGACAGCAACTTCTGGATGAGTTTTGAATAACAAAATTATCCTGGATTGTTTCAAATAGTCAAAAATAAAATCCAGCTTATTGAGTAATCCACATACGAAGAATGAACCCCTGGGAAGTGAAACGCATCTTTGTGTCAGATTGCTTCACCTCATTCCCTAATTTATTCAAATCCTCAGTTTATTACATATAACTTAAGAATAGCCACAGATTCATGCCTATTTTTTTTATACCAAAGCTTTCAATGTAGATAGACCTTCAGAGGATGATGTTTCTGAATTGATTTCACAATCAGAGCTTCATTTTCCTTTTTCTCACCTCAGGCATTTCCACAACTGTTGTGTCTTTCATTGAATATGTAACTGAAGTCCTCTGCTGCTGAGGCCAAAGTTATGGAATTGGAGACACACATAATATCCTCTTTGGATCAAAATCAAAACAGCATGCGATAAAACAAGACAAACACTCATTAATGTCTTGCGCCAAACAACAATGCATAAGGGAAAAGTACACCACATTCTACCACATTGGCATGTTCATCAATGACAAATGTTTTATGATGGCCTTATCTCTCAGTTGAGTTGTGTCAGCATATAACACTTTAGTGTGATTCAGAAATCCTTTGCATATATGGCTTTGTGTACATACAGTAGGTTCCATTCACAAATAGATTTTCTTAAACTTCATACAATGCTGCACCTATCATTGATTATTCTGTAGCATTCATTTTTCTTTGGCATACCAGAGTTTTGATTTCTCAGAACTTGATATTGCTTGCCTCTCTGCCAGTATCTTAGCTACTTGAAACAGTGGATCATCTGGCCCTCAGACAAACCTCTTGATCTGACTCATATTGTTCTCAAACTTGTACTCTGAACAATAGAGCAATAAATTTGCCCTCTCAGCTTGCTGAACATTTTAAAGTCACACTCATTACTCACAGGGTTAAGATCAGAGTGTGCGAATTGTGTGATGTCATGCCAATGTCAAACAATACTCACAGGGTTAAGATCACAGAATGAGGATCGTCTGATGTCACTTGTCATATCAAATTTATCGATAAAGAGAGAGTTATTGGTTGTGGGTTATTGGTACAAACAATTTTTCTGATTGACAGATTCATTTATTCGTTGTAAGAATACATTCTAGACTACAGTGTGAGAAACATGTAATGTCACACATTACTCACAAGATGTACTTCCCAAATGCTTTACTTCCCAAAGCATGCTGAAACACATCCCCTCCATTTCCAGACTCTTTAACCTCAGGTTCTGTTCACTGGAGATCCTCTCACTTTTATGCTCTTTTCTCATTCCTTCTGTCCAGATCTCACTGACCCTTTCTTTGCTAGGAAAAATCACCAAACTTTATTCTACTTTTCCAGCTTTAGTCATGTAAAATCTTAAATCCTAGCTGGCTTGATCTTTACCTCAAGTTAAATAGCTGCATTTCAGACTGATCAAATAAAATGAATGAATTATGTCCTTATTTGTTTCTAAATCTAAACCTCACTGTCCAGTGCGAGCACTTTAACTCTGACTAACTTTTGATATAGAGATCATCAACCCGTTCCTGCAATGTCTATAACAGGATTCACACACCACAAACTTTTTGGCAGCAAGACATGTGGTATAAATAATATTCATAGATGGGCATTATTTTGCAATCTCCTCTTAGTAAAATCTAAAGTAAAATCCATGAGGTTTAAAATGACATTAGAAGTGGTAAGGCACCAATCAAAACTGCAAACAGACTTGGTGACAACTCATAATTATCATAAATATGTTATTTTGGTTTTCTGGCCAAAAATGGGAAAAGATAACTTCGGAATATTACACTTATGCTACTATAATATTTAGTATTTAGAGATATGGTTAGACAGTAAAGAGGAGCCCAACGACAGGTTTATGCAGAGAGTGAGAAGTTTGTTATTTGTTAATAATTCTAGTTGCTTTTTATTTATTAATGTAATTATTTTATTTAGGGATATATTTAGAGATATTGGTAACCATATCAGTATTTACAGATAAATGCCTATTTTTTATGTTATCTTTATTAGCCTGATAAGAGAATAATAGCCAAGAGTGTGGTTAACAAATTAAAGCCAATACATTTTGTATTAATGTCTCCTGTTGAACCACTTCAAATGTTTTTGAAGTTTCTTCCACGTCACGGCATTAAACGAAACAGATGGATGTTTACGTTAGAGGTCATCAATCTGGTAATTTTTTTAGGCTTTGAATATAAGTGAGATATACAGGTGAAGTCAGAATTATTAGCCCCTCATTGATTTTTTTCTTTTTTAAATATTTCCCAAATGATGTTTAACAGAGCAAGGACATTTTTACTGTGTCTTATAATATTTTTTCTTCTGGGGAAACTCTTATTTGTTTTATTTCAACTAGAATTAAAGCAGCTTTTAATTTTTAAAAATCATTTTAGGGTAAAATTATAAGCCCCTTTACGCTATATATATTTTTCGATAGTCTACAGAACAAACCATCGTTATACAAAAACTTGCCTTATTACCCTAACCTGCCTAGTTAACCTAATTAACCTAGTTAAGCCTTTAAATGTCACTTTAAGCTGTATAGAAGTGTCTTGAAAAACATCTAGTAAAATATCAATTACTGCCATCATGGCAAAAATAAATTAAATCAGTTATTAGAGATGAGTTATTAAAACTATTATGTTTAGAAATGTGTTAACAAAAAATAAACAAACAGGGTGCTAATAATTCAGGGGGGCTAATAATTCTGACTTCAACTGTAGATGTTTCTTTGCAGTTTGCTTGTTAATACATAAAAGTATTACAAATAAAATCAGTTTTCCACTTTATCTGTTTGCTATTAGTCTCAGAAAAAAATCTAATCAAAACTATCAACTAACAGAAGGAGTTAATGGTTATTATTTCAATCAAAAATGTATTATTGGAATGATTTATTATTTGGCAGTATATATTTATGCAGAATGTCATGTATGCAATATACACAATGTGTGTTTTTTGCATATTTTTGCACTTCAACAGTTTAAAAATATTAAAACAAGAAGATCAAATACTTATTTAACCCTTTAAAGTGATAGTTCAAGGGCAACACAGCTGCAGCCGGTGATCAACAAGATTAGCCGAGCGCAGGCGGGGGTGGAGTTGAAAACGAAGCTGTCAAGCCGGACACTTCGGGGGCTCAAAGTTGCTGCTGTCATGATGACCGATCACATGGCGTGATCATTTATTTATTGAAATAACAACAAAAGATTTACAGTACAAATAAAACAAAATACAGTCTCTACAAACTATAGTTCATTTTTAAACAATAAGGGAATTATGAATTAAATTTAAGTAGCCTACATAGCAAACGCATGAGAAATAAGGAGGAAACCAGAAGGCACATAAAAAGAAAATAAATACCCACGAATAGGATTATTTTGGATAATGAAAGCATTTTTAAAAAAAGCACTTTTATCCAAAAAGATTTAACAAAATGACCAAAATAAATAAGCTACAAGTAGACATTTCCTAGAAAGAGCAGGTACATCAATGTACATTTCTGCATAAATAGCTTGACAGAAAATAAAATATTTTAGAATCATTTTTTTATCATTAGAATCATATTTTAGAATTTTAGAATCAATTTTTATATTACATATTTTTATATAACTTAATTTGCTAAGAAATCATCAGGATCAATGATGATAATTATTTTATTACAATTCTGTAAGAGTTATTTGAGTTAATATTTAGATTATTTACTAAAATATATCATTTAAATCGTTTATGTAGCTGAATACAGTAGTCTATGTAAAAAAGACAAAATAAACCTGTGCAAACAATCTAGTCTTTATGAACAAATTATTTAACAAAAAATGATACTGCAGTAAAATATTTGTAGTTTTTTAATAAGCATGATGTGTACAAAATAGAGATGGTATAAAAAGTTAATTATTTGTTTTGAAATTTGTGAGACGGATTTTGTCCAACAATAAACGCGAAACACACGTGGTTGTTGTCATGCGGTGAACTTGGCCAATCGTGTTATATTGGTGTCGTCATCTTAGCTCCAGCAGGCCCTCTTCAGATGCTGCGCGGGCTGATTCAGTCGTCGGATCTCGGAGCGCTGTTGCGGTACTTTGATGCCACATGTGACAGTCACATGACATTGGCGCAGCATCAATCCAGCCAAAATTTATAACCGTCATGCACTGCTTTAAGACAGATTTCGATCGATCTGCACAGCGCTGCATGAAGTCGAACGCACCTAATGCTTACAGGTTTTTAGCGTTCTTAAAAATATCTTTCTTTCTTGAGAAAAAAAAAAACTCAAACAGGTTTGAAACAAGCAAAGGGTAAGTAAATGGTGACAGAATTTTAATTTTTGGGTGAACTAACACGAAGGGGTTAAAGTAAATAATCTTTTTAAAATTTTAATATAAACATTTACCTAGGCCTACTTTATGAAACACTTCTGAGATCAATTTAAAACCATTAGACCAGGGGTGCCCAGACTCGGTCCTGGAGGGCCGGTGTCCTGCATAGTTTAACTCCAACACCCTTCAACACACCTGACTGGAAGTTTTTAGCATACCCAGAAAGAGCTTGATAAGCTGGCTCAGGTGTATTTAATTGGGGTTGGAACTAAAATATGTAGGACACCAGCCCTCCAGTTTGGGCATCCCTACATTAGACAATTGTTTGTCAGATCAACACATCTATGGAATGCATACCTTGATATATTACATTTGCTGTATAAAATACTATATAAACTATGTCAGATGCTTTCTTAACTGCAGTTTTCTTAGTTGTCCTTTTTTTAACTGTAATTGTAGTTACTCCTAAATGATTATTATTATTTTTTTTAAGATTTAACTCTGAGAATGTCAGTGCTTTAACAGGAGGTCAAAAAGAGTTTGAGAAAGTAACTCCGTCTTCCACCCTGAGGAAGTGTCTGTCAGCACATCAATCACCCTCAGAAAGACACTTCTGTGATGGGTAAGTGTCTCTCCGTTGTTTGTTTGTCCAGCGATTTTAATGTTCATCTTTGCTCACCTCTCTTAATCTTAAGCTCCAGGATGACTCCCCTTAGCAGCCTGCTCGGGGCTAAGATGGACCTAGCCTCCTGGTGGGATCAAAGGCTAGCTTTATCCTCCAGAGGGGTGTAGGTTACAGTGCAATTCACTTTATGGGTGGTCAAAGGGTCAGATGTACATGTAACCACATAGGAGATAAATCCTTAAGAGTAGCAGGCCCAGGGTCAAAAGATATGCTGTGATGTATGAGGCGAATGTGGACGATATCATATCCGCTGCACTCACGGACCACCAGGACTCAGACACTGAGTTCACTGGTGACTTATCTAAACTGTGGTGCCTTGAAATCAGAGCTCAGTGATAGAAAATAAAGAGAAGCTCTTGGCCCTTAGGGTAGAATAAATACTCGGATACAGTTTAAAACAGAAGCTCAATGTTTCTGTAACACTGCAGAACTAGCCCGATCCCACGAGAAAACGTAAGTATTTTACGTTTTGTCAGTTTAGTGGCTAATTCGTATGAATTTGTACAAGTTCAGTCATATGGATAGGTACAATTTTAAAAAGGAGGTGTGGCACCCAACCTGCCCCCAAACCCAACCTTCATTGGGGGATGAGCAAATCGTACTTAATTGTGCAAATTAGATTGTACAAATTCATACTAATTAGTCACTAAATCAAAAAGTTACGAATTGGGTGAGATTGCATTGGCAGAACAGATATGACAAGGTTATGTATGACAAATATACTCTTTATATTATTTAGATTCTAATTAATTTACTTGTTTTACACTGATTTATTTATTAATTTCAAATCTATTATGTAGTTACAAGCTTGTTGTCAACTTGAAATCATTTGTGTGTCTTGTTGTACTCCTTACTTTGTGGGGACCAAATACACTGTATAGCAATACTAGAAGAATTTGACCTTGTGAGGGCATTTTTGATCCTCATAAAAACCCCCTAATAATCACACAGAATTATATTATTATTATATTTAAAGTATTAAGTATTTTAAACATCTGTAAAAATGCAGAATGTTAGGGTCTGTACAGTGTAAAAATCATTACGTCTATGGGAATCCCCTTAAAGGGCCATGAAACCCCCCTGTCTCAGCAGGGTGTTTTCACACCTCTAGTTTGGAAAGAGTCAGGAAAGTGGGCGTGTCCAGCTCTGTATAGGTGGGAGTGTCGAGGGAGGGAATGAGAAAAGGATTTGCAAATATGGGAGTTTCCATTTGGGCATGTGCTGATTTTCACAGAGGCGAGGCAAACAGTGTTGCCGGATTGGGCGGGTTCCCGCTCAATTACGTGGTTTTGAATCTGATGTGCGGGTAAAAAATCAGCTACATCTGGCAACACTGGAGGCAAAACAAACACACAGACGCAGGGGAGAAAGACAGTGACTGTGTTTACATGGACATCAGTAATCCAATTATTTGCCAAATTATTAATTTGTCAATTTTAACTGCAGTTTGGCACTTTCCCTTTTTATTCAGGAAAATTTCCTGCATGTCCCCCGTGACAAACGAGAGAAACTGCTGGAGAGTGGAGTTTTAATGGAATGTTTGATATCGCATGGCGAATTGGAGAAAAAATTTCTCACATTTCTCAGTAACTTAGATGTACTCGATAGGTAGCATCAGAAAGCTGTGTATCCAGTCACAAAATGTGGTGAAAATCCTACACGACAGTAATAGTTTGATTGTGGTGTTTACATGTTTACATTCGGAGAGCAGTATTTACAGCGGATCTTTCAGTCTATAATATTGTGCTATAATATTGCAATGATATTAACATACTGTAAACTTTTACATTTTGACTAAGGTATATCTTTAAAAATTGAAAGAGCACTGCTAAATATATGAAGTAACTTCACCATCTGATTAAACAAACAAAGGGCACTGCTCTCACACACACCAAATCTGTAGACACAGGACAATCTATACAAACTGGAGCCGTGTCTTTTTTTAAAAGGAGACGAGTGGCAAATCTGCCAATGATTTCATCATTTCTAGATGCGAAAAGCTCTCAGGTAAAAATGTTCCTTACAAATGCATTTCTGTCACATGCACTGTATTCCACATGTGAGTCCAGCTGTGCTCTCAAAGCAGGGAAATGAAAACAAAACCTTCGTTGCAGCACATTAATAAATGCAACACTGATGACCCATGTTTCCAAATTCTTGTTCTTTCACTTGTTTTGGCAACACAATGCGGCGTCTCTCTCTCGTCTGAAAACTGTAACAGGTAAACAATCTTCAAAGCTATCATGCATATTATTGAAGTTGCACCGCATACACAATAGAGTGCACTAATTGGTTTGAACCAAGTCTTTCTCATAAATTAATGGCGCACACTCAGAGACATCACGATGTACTCGCAGGTACAGACATCCACTCTCCACGCTGGACTACACACAAGTATCTAATTTTGCTTCAAAATTTTGTTTCAAACCGGAAGAACGAATTTGCTCAGAATAATGCAAAAACAAGCAATTTTCATTTTTTGGTGAAATATATGTGTCAAATATATGACTGTCAACAACTCAAAAAATGGGTTTTGGTGTTTCACGACCCTTTAAAGATGGAGCTGAGGTCAAGGTGAAGCTGAAGATCAAGCTAGAGTCACAATGAGTTGGAGCATGAGTGCTTAAGGATACAGGTATAAAACAAATGCTAATATGATTTACAGAGAGTTCAGGATGGCCTCTTTGGCTGACACAAGGGAGGCAGAGTTTTCAATGGCTCCTCAATCAAGAAAGCCAGAGGTGACAGTAGCAAGGACCAAAACCCCAATGAATGAAAGAGGAGAATTCATCTTTAGAGAAATCAGGTTCAGTCAGAGTGACCTTCTATAGCCAAACGTAAGCAGGCAGAGCTGCAGTGCCAAAAAAACATTGGTGGGCTTGAGAATTATAAGCATCCATCGTGGAGAATTTGCAGGACTAAGATGCATTCTCAAGTCCTGCCCAGAAAAGCTCACAAATTCTGGACTAAATGGTAAATATACCTGCTGTTCGAGGGATATTTATTTATTTGATTAGACTTTTAAGATCCACAGAAGTTGTTCCATTCTCTAGTCATGATCAGGTTTCGGCAACAAGGGTGAAATAAAGCAGGATCTAACATACATGAGAGAGGAATAGAGCTTGCTCCAACACACAAACTGAACAAGATAACCCTTTACAGAGACGTTATAACTCCACCACCTGCGTAGCTTTACTAATGATGCTTTTAATCATTGTGTTTCAAACTATATTGACAACAGTTGAGGAACAGTTGTGACAAACTAGTTTGTTTTAAACAGTGAATTATGTTATTTTTGAAAGGCGTCGGCTGGGTTTAATCCATATTTTAGAATTCTTCAACAAAACAAATTTTAAAAATACCTTATGGAAAATTTATGAGAACTTGAAATGGATGCTTTTATAGCTTTCCAATCTTATATATTTTTGGTCATACTACATTCATTCATTAATTTTCCTTCAGCTTAGTCTCTTATTTATCAGGGGTTGCCACAGCGGAATGAACCACCAACTATTCCAGCATATATTTTACGCCACCATGCTGCCTTCGTACACTTTTAGAAATAAAAGTACACAAGCTGTCACTGGGGTGGTACCTTTTCAAAAGGTATACATTTGTACTTGAAGGGTCCATATTGGTACCTCAAAAGTATGTTTTAGTACCTAAAAATTTAAAGAGGAACACTTTTGTACTTTTTAGGTACTAATATGTACCCTTGAGGTATTAATATGGATCTTTAGGTACAAATTTGTACCTTTTCAAAAGGTACCACTCCAGTGACAGCTTGCGTACCTGTATTTTAAGATACAATTTCTGCTAGTAACGAACCATTAGCTAAGACTCAATAAACTCAATTTTGCTGCTTATTAATAGTTAGTAAGGTAGTGATTGGGTTTAGGTATTGTGTAAGATTTGGGATATAGAATGCAATCATACTCTATAAGTTCTAATAAACAGCCAATATCGTAATGATAAGAAATGAATAAGCCAGTAGTTAATAGTGGGAAGTGGTACTTATATGCAGAGGCCAAGTGGTTGTTTTTTATGCAATACACAAATGTTCTCAAATCTCACTGAGCCATATAATTAAGATTTATATATCTGACAGAGTTCTATATACTGTATGTTTAGTTTACATGGCAGGCTGTTTGACAGAGCAAATTGAGCCACAAGCACTGTATCTTTATCTTGATTATTGTATTTGGAGTGTCCTTGGTGCCACTCCTCATCCTCCGTCTCTCTCTGGTCTTTGTGGTAAGTCAAGAAAGAGGCTTCAGAACAAACTTCTGCCTGTTCCTTCAACCTCTTCACTCCTGCAATTTTTATATTTTCCACACATGGTGGGGAAAAAAAACAACAACAATATTTAGGCTGCAATTACCGGAGAGTAAAATTCTATGTCTGACAGCGAATGAAGAACGATGGTTTTGTATGGTCAAACACACCACTCAGAAGATTCTTCGAGGGCAGACCACTAAACTAAAAATACATTTGAGTCTGGTTTGTTTGCACACTCCAAACAAAAACACAACTGAGTCTTGCTGTGAGGTTTCTGCAAACTGTCTTTAGCGAACATAAATCAGATGCTAATAGGATGTGGAGTATTTTCTGCTTGTGATTTGTGAGCTTCTGTGTACAACAATAAATAAACCCTGACATGTAAAAGCAGTAAGTACAGGAACAAATGATATGAAAGTGTGTAGATATGTTCAGCAGGTATGCATGTCACAGTGTGTATTTGATAGATCAGAGTGAGAATCCTTTAAAGAAGAATCGGCAGACTCCCAGGTGCCTCGTCTCCCACAAATTATCTTCCTCTTACCTTAAGCCTGCAGGGCTGAATCCCACCTGTGGTGATACCCTACACAGGTACTTATTTATTGCATAGAATAGAGTGTATTTTGTTATCGAAAAATGGCCAACTTAAATTTATTACACTTAAAATTGCATGTTTACTTTCTTCATTTAGGTTTTTAGTTTTATTGTGGATGTTTAATAAAGTTCAATCTTTCTCATTTTCAATCCAATTAATAACTTTTAACTTTTTTTGTGAAATTACTTTCCTTTTCAGGTGAAATCACTGGGGCCAGTCAGACTACTGGATAATGTTGCCCAAAAGGCCATTCTGAAAACGTAGTCCTGTGGACGTTTCTGGAGACCGCAAAATACGTCTCAGAAGGTACGTATTTTTGCAGTTTTTGTTTCCGCGAATCCGCGAGAGGCTACTGTGTGTGCTTTTTCATATCTAAGATTTCTCTCGCGAGTGATGTTCACGCCCGATGTTCTCACGTAAAACCACCAGAGGCCGCTTTTGACTGACTGTCTGTCTGACTGAATGACCGAATGAATGAATGACTGACTGGCCGACGGACCAATCGACTGATCCACCCTTTTCCTTCCCTAAACCCATCCAATTTTATCGATTGACCCACCAACCCACCCACTTACTTCCCTAAACCCAACCAACAATTTACAAAAGCTGTCCAGAAAAAGAAAAGCCCTCGTCTGATTTTTACCACATTTTCGGATTTTACCACATTCTCACCCAGTTATTTACTTATTCATTTTTTTTTTTTGCATTGTGTTTTTGTCTTACCTGATTTCTGGAACCGCTTTTCCCCGGACTTGAACCCCGTCGTCGTCGTGGTCAACAACTCCTCTCTGCATCTCAAGTCCACTGACGTAACATGACGAGCTAACAGGACAAACTGGTTCGGCAGGAAAGCCCTCCATTCTGAGGTAAACGGTCAGCTGGTAAGCGCGAAAAGGAACAGCGTCATAGCGCTCCGTAGTGTTTGTTTTAAAAAATTTAATAAAGCCATACGTACCTCCAGCTACTTAATTAGTTTTGAAAAAATGTGTTGCTCACTTAAAGGGCACCTATGAAAAAATTTTTTTTTGGAAACTGTTTGGAGAGAACTGTGTGTAAGTATAGTGTGTCCACAGTCATATCGGGGTGATATGAAGACAATAAGTATCTTTTTTTTATTTCCTGATCTTAAAATAGGATCTAAATCCCTCCCATTTTGAGGCTCACCGCAACGTGATGCAGGAGTGCGGTTTTCCCACCCACTGATTTGATTGACAGCCGCATATTAACATTTCTCCAAAGTAATGCATATAATCATATCAACAAGACAGGACGTGCGCAAACCCACTACAATTAAAAGATCTGTTGAACTCGCTGTGATCATCAATCATCATCAAATGTGATCAAGAATGAGTTTAACAAGTTTAAACTGTTTTTAAAACAGTGCATGTTTGTAATGAGTTACAGTGAATTTACCGTCTTTATCCCCACAGCCGCATCAGTACACAATCCACATCCTAGTCTGGACAGCACATTTACTTCCAAAGATGCAGCCCACGTAGACTATATGATGGATAAACAGTTTTGTTTTTTTCTTGTCAAGAAGAATGGAAGTCGGAAGATTGTGAGGTTTTTATTTAGAATCCAGTATGTCTAGCTTTATAATTTCCCCCTCAGTACAATGAATGATTGTTTACAAACCTGATTTCAAATACATGAATAGCTGTGCTGTGTATTTCTGCATAAATAAATTGAAACCCGCATTATTATCATCAATCATCATCAAATGTGATCAAGAATGAGTTTTACAAGTTTAAACTGTTTTTAAAACAGTGCATGTTTGTAATGAGTTACAGTGAATTTACCGTCTTTATCCCCACAGCCGCATCAGTACAATTATAAAAGAAGATGCTTTAGTCCCAGTTTGTGGACATTAAATCTGGTTTATTTTGTACATTAACATAACTGATATTCATACAGCAGTGGATATTAACATGTATCCTGTCACATTTGCAATGCAAAGTTTAACACATATGCTGTGTGTGTATCTGTGTGTGTGCATAAACTTTGTAACGTCGTTGTGTGTGATTCATCATAGCAAAAAGGTTTGAATTAACTCCAAAACAAATACATCAAATAATCATTGGGAACATTCTTGCTTAATTATTTCTCACAAACCTTACGTGATCTCTGCTTCTTTCAAGTCTGTCTCTGTGCTGTTCATCTGACCATTGTGCCCAGAGCTGAAAATTACAATATTTTGAAAAGTATAATAAATAATCTGATGGGTTTTATAGGATGAAACTTTACAGACACGTTCTGGAGACACAAAAGACTTATCTTAATTCTTAAAAAGAAGGTAAAATAGGTGCTTAAATTTGAAAGTTGAACCAATTTACCTTTACAAGTCACTTTTGCAGCTTGTTCAAACTACTTATTTGAAATGAGCTGAAATAACACTATTCTTCAGTTTTTTTTAGGGACAACTTAATTGTTTTATGTTCAATCCACTTAAATTTCACACTTCAGTTAATTTTAATCGATTTGTGTTGGGACAGCATTAAAGAATTGTGTGGAACCCAACATTTTATCAATTTTTATCGAAGCTGACTTAAAAGTTCAATTAAAATAAATAAAAAATAAGTTCAAACCTGATTAACTACCTAAATTAAGTAATGTAAAAACATATGTTATTATGCAATTTTTTTACAGAAGACAGTATATCATTATTATTTTAACAAAATCACATTCTACACTTTTCTTATCTAATAAGTTAGCAATAGTAAAAATGTCATTCATTTCATTACTCTTCTCTGATTTAGAATAAAGGTGAATACAATATTTTAGCGGTACAAAGGATGTATTAAAAAGAAGTCCATTATGGAAATGAGACACTTACGGTTTTATGGGTCAACACTGATGGCTTTTAAGAGGGAATGGGGGAGGGACCATTATCCCAGATTAAGGCGTCATTAGCTACACTCTTATCAGATTTTACATATCAGTCTTTTTCTCTTTAACCTCCCACCGACCCACCCATGCCCACACAGACATACACAAATGCATGCAGGCCTCTAGAAACACAAAGACAAAGCAAACAGATCTTACAAAACAGACCTCCGCATATACAAACCGCTCTCCCATGTATTTGTATTTATCCGAATGTATTTAGATGAGCATTTGACCCTTGTCTTGAGCCCATGTCATGTTGATAGTATCGGAGTTATTTATTTTTATTGCCCTGAACTTCAAGGAGCTCCACTGACAATGTCAAGCTGTCGTTCTAAAACTGGGCTCTTTAACAATGCTAACACTATGAAATATGCTTGATTATTTAAAGACTGCTGACACTGTTTTGAAATCTATATTCTCAGGCCAGGTGCACAATAGCAGGGAATAGCAAACAGACAGTAAACAACATTAAACAGACAGTAAACAGCCACATCAGCACCGAATTAGCCAGTGTTTGACCCATAACACATGTGGACACAAGATCTCAAAACGCTGATCCTTAGTTACTCCTTCAGAAAGCAAAGACTGATAGCATTTATTTTAATTTATTTTAAACGTGTTTGTCTGTGATAATGCTAATTGGATGCCTTCGAGTCATGAGATAATAGATATCAGGGATGTTCTCCAGGGTATGAGCAGAAGTCAACAGGTCAGGCTTAAAAGGCAGTTATTTCCTAGTTATTTCCTAGACTGTTTGGGGTTTCGGTGACACAGTCAAATAAATAGTGGGTGCAACCGCCACTCAAAGGTGTATTGATTCTTGTCATGGATTAAGATTTATGACCTCCCCAATCCACATCCTAGTCTGGACAGCACATTTACTTCCAAAGATGCAGCCCACGTAGACTATATGATGGATAAACAGTTTTTTTTTCTTGTCAAGAAGAATGGAAGTCGGAAGATTGTGAGGTTTTTATTTAGAATCCAGTATGTCTAGCTCTATAATTTCCCCCTCAGTACAATGAATGATTGTTTACAAACCTGATTTCAAATACATGAATAGCTGTGCTGTGTATTTCTGCATAAATAAATTGAAACCCGCATTATTTGGAGATGTGCTTCATTCAGACATTACAATTCCAGTGCTGCACTATGTTTTTTAAAACCCAGTACGGGGTAAATTAGGAGCAGATACGGGCAACCCTGGTCTGGCATATTTCTTCCCAGCTGGAGCCCCTGCTGGAAAAGCCATTTCTTCACAACATGCAAACAAATATAAAACAAATGGTGTACAGCCATATAACAACAAGAAGAAGAAGAACAAATGCTAGCAAATATGAGGTCAGATGCACAGTTATGACCTCACTGCCTATTGCATTACTTTAAATTGCGAAAGTTGCTTTAAGCCATCATAAGCGCCAGTCTTTTGCATAAAGCAAAACTGAATTGATGACAATGCAGGTTTAAGAGACATTTCATTAACTCCAGAAGTTTGCATTGGCAAGGATTATATCTGTGCCCCCCTCCAGGGTTTAACTGCTCATTGGTTGGTTGCGTACAGTCTGATTTTTGGACAGAAGTCTATGAGTGAGCCTTTTGACACTCCATTTAACATGCTGTGTACATAAACCCATATGTCAGCATGGCTTTATAGTGTTGTACGTTGGACTGTCTATGCCCACTTCATTAAGTGGGCACAGTTTTAAAATCAGGGGGAAAAGTATTGGCACGCAAACACGTGCTAAACAATGTAGTCAAAGCAAAACCATCTTCCTTTGGGGTTTGATGCATTTGGCTTTGACAATCTGAGCCCCAAGCCAACATTTGCTAAAACATCTGACAACACTCTTTCGGAGGACTTTTTTGCAAAATGAGGCTAGAAACTAATGGATTGTAAAGTACAATTAAGTTCCCTGAATGATCCTTTTCACATGGAGACTTTCTTTGAGCTACTTGTCATGGGTGATATTGTGTATAGCATGTGAATCTTGGCCTCCTCTGTTCATTAGAAGCAAATCAGAAATGAGTGAGTTTTTTCTTTAAGTAAAATAATAAAATAAATACTTTTAATTCACATTGTATGACGTCTTGAATTGATCTTTTATGCTTTGGCTGAACCTTGACTTTAACTTTTATGTGATTCATAAAATTTTAGTATGAAAATCAGTTAGTTTTATGAGATGGTTTAATAAACCAGTGAACAGGGAAAGCAATCAAACAAATGAGAGTGCTCAAATTCACTCAAATGTAGGCTTTTGTTTTAATAAGACTGTGAGACTTTCCTCTGTGGTTTGGTTATCCTAGATGGTAATTTATAACCAAATAATATTGAGAACTTGACAAATCTATTGAACAAATACCTTAAAATGAGGGTTTTCATGACTTTAATTTCCCTTGCATGCGTTCTCACTAAGGCATTCTCACTAACTGATGTTGTTTCCTACTATTTAGCAGCACTAATATCGAATCTACAGTAGAAAATTTAGAGCACCATGCAGCAAGTGAAGAATGATTTGACTCAAAAAATACGTAATGAACAGCTAGTGAACGAGAAAGCATGAGCTCATGAGCTCGATCTTTTTAAATAATCAAAAATAATTATTGTACTCAAAATCTAGACATTTTGGGAGCTCTTTGACTTGTTCTCTTTTTGGAAGCTCCTTTGACTTATGAGTTCATAGAAATCATACAACACCAACTGAACTCTTGTAGTCTGATTCCTGAGACTCTTAGGGAGGGTTCACACTTGTAGTCTGGTTCTCTTGGTTCTATGGGTGTGGGCCAAAAATGAAACCTGTAACCAACTTTCATAGTAGCTATTTGTTTTTCATACGATGGAATCAATGATTACAGGCTTCCAACTTACTTCAAATATCTTCTTTTCATAAATCATAAAGGTGTGGAACCACTTGAGGGTGTGTAAATGAGAAGTTTTTATTTTTGAGTGAATAGTCCCTTTAAATCAGTTTTTAACATTGCATATTTAATCATACATTCATTCTTATATCTTGTGACTTTATGCCATGTTTTTGTTTCATAAGATGTGTTGGAATCCCAGCAGTTGTTTGGAAGTGAGTGTCTTTGCACTTCATGATTTTGCCAAGTAAGAAGCAATCTTGAATTAGCATCCGTGTTGATCCTGGAACATCATTTTTGTTTGAAAATGTAATCCATACCTGTTTCCTACCCCTAAACCCAACCATAACTGTAAATTATGCCCAAATTCAGAGTTGAATAATTGTTGGGTAACACTCATGTAAGTGCATAAACCTAACCATATAAGCCTAAAAATAACAAGTATCCCTTAATTCTGATTGGCTGATTAGAATGTTGTTTCAGGTTCAGCATGTGGATCATGTTAGCGGAGGTTGACGGAGTATCTTTTCAGTGTCTTTTAGGTTTGGAAGTTTACTCAGATTAATCACACTAAAACAGAGCTATCACACCAGTGTTCATTAAAATCAAATCAAACCAAACAAATCAAGTGCTGATTCTTCACTTGAGGTGTTGGTATATGAATTGTGTCATATTGAATGTCTGCTCTGTAATCTGACTTCAGGCTATTGAGAGTATTCCCTCCAACTAATTTATTCAAAAGTTATATATTGCACAGAATCACAGTTAACAGGCTGAATAAATAAAGCAGATATAAGCTGTCACATATTATTAAACCAAAAGCACCCAGCAGTCAGCCATTTGAGATTCATGACATTAGAGTTAGAACAAGACCTGACGTGAAAGCGCTTCATTATACAGTACAGCGTACAGTACCATAAATCATCCCTCAGCCCATTCACTACTCTTCAGTTCTACATTAACACATAAACTCTTTCGGCAGCATGTGTTTACTTGCTCGGACGGTTCTGTGAACATGCTTCTCATTTCAATGAACTCTGTGATCTGTGCACGCGCGGACCGGCGGACAGTGAGGAGCGCTTATACACTGAACCGCCGGCAGATGCTCGTCGGTGATTGGTCCAAACTTAAACCTCCACCCTTTGCCCATCAGCCGGTGCCACTATCCCATAGTATACACAGACGCACACACACGCATACGCGCCGACTGTCGCCACTCTGGAGTCAGCAGTTCTGTGTGTGTACCTGTGCTTGCAAACAGAGGGAGCGCGCATTAGCCAAATGGACCCGGTGGATTTTACTTGAGGAGCGACAGAAACGGGACTATTTAAACAATTAGCAATGTCTCCATATTGCATTGCATGGATTTACGGACTGTTGCTTTCCACGTTTTTAAAGAGGTAACGGTAAAGGTGCATGCATATGAACATGGATTGCCTTTTCCTTTTGCTTTGGAGTTTACAAGTCCCATTGGTAAACTGCACACCGTTTAGATTGCTGGCAAGTGTGTCGTTTGGGAACTTTATAAAGGCAGGTGACATGTTGACAATTTTATTTATACTATTGCACTTAGTGTCATTCATCAAGTTAATTGTGGTGAGTTGTTTGCGCTTCGCAGGCTGTGCAGTTCTGTTGTTTACACTCTGTGGCATCGGTCTCGTTTACCGGAGACACCGGCGGACTGTATCAAGGTTTGTGTCTTTACGCACTGCAATTGTGTTTCCATTGCAAATGATGACAACATATGATTGATGCCGAATTGTCGATGCATGCCTCCGCCCTCTGGTTGAACCAAAAATCCGTACCTACCTTCATTGGAAATAGGCTACCTGCACACACAAATATAAATACACAAAAGCACCACATTAAGATTCAGTGAATTAGGGGTTTACAACACAGCCTAAAAACTCCCAGGATGTGTGGTTCCTGTGCCGGTGGTCGTGCGCTAGCCTGTGTAGCGTGTACTGTATGTGTGGGAGCATTAAAGGGATTCCCTCATCTCTTCTCAGCCGTGTACTTGAAGTTAGTCACAGAATTTATTGTCTTTTTAATTAGTATTTACACTGCCAATCAAAAGTTTGGGAAACACTTCCTCTGGATCTTTTGGTTAAATGTTTTGTTTTAATATTTTGGCTAGGTTTAATGTAAGTTTAGTTTCTTCATCATTATCACATCTTGCGCAGGGTAGACTGGGCATTGCTTATAAATATAATGTACAAAATGCAGGTAGCCGGCAGATTGTTGGCAATACCCAATGATATATATATATATATATATATATATATATATATATATATATATATATATATATATATATAGTGA
>CAIGQZ010001108.1:27541802-27554474 GCA_903798205.1 Danio tinwini
AAAAAAATAAAGATTACACAAATAAACAAAACTCCTTTACTTCTTTAATGCATTAAAATACTCATTACTGTTATATTAGACCACTGCAATTGACCAGTGATAGACTGATGTTGACTCATGTGATTTGAACTCTTTGTTTCATCCACAGATTATGATTTTACCACACCAGTGGAAGTGGACTCCTATGGAGGCTACATTTCCCATGATGTGTCAAGACATGGACGAAGCAGGAGGTCTCTGTCAGAAGCTGGCAGTTCAGTGCACTATCATGTCTCTGCCTTTGGCAAAGAACTACATTTAGACCTTCAGCCATCCCACGTGCTGGCAGAGGAGTTTACCGTACAGACACTGGATGCAGAGGGCATCAATACAGCAACACTTGACCCCTCTATTCATAACTGTCTCTATCAGGGTTTCATACGAAACCATTTTTATTCATCTGTGGCTTTATCCACCTGCACAGGTCTGGTAAGTGTCTGCTTTTACGCTTAAAGACTCACTGAAATCAGAACATAAAAAGTATAAATTAAATGCAGATTGATTGAATGCTGAAGAATAATCTTCAGTGGGTTCCCTCAAGATGTTCCTATGAGATTTAATTAGGGGTTGGCGTGTTCAGTTAAGAGCTATAATAAAAATCGTTGGTAAATGTAACTTAAATATATTTGAACATTTTATTTTGTGAACATTTTAAAACGTATCAGCAAATTTCCACCTTTAGTTTAATTAAAACGTATGGTTATTTTGTCTTTCCTCTTTAATAATATACAAACATTTGTGTGTTCCATTATTTTGTTGAGCAGAAAACATTTTTGTTGCCTTTTCTATTGAATTGCTGCTTAGTACAGTATGCATTTTTACAATTTTGTCAGTATGATTTTAGAACAAAAGGACATATGTACATTATCACATTGTTGATTTGCTCATTAATTGCATGGATATAATTTAAGTAGCTGTATATGTCAACAGCTGTAAACGTCATTTAGTGTGCAAACATGTTTGAGTTACAGTTAACGTGCCTCTGGGTGCTTAAGAAGTATATAGTGTGCCTCTAAGCATATAGTTTAATACATAAAGAGCATATGAAGTGTGCACAAAGAGCTTAGTAAAACAAGATCACTGAAGCACTGAATGAAACCAACACAGGGGCATGATTTGTGTGTGGTGGAGCTGTGCAGTTAGCTTTGTTTGACAAGTCTTGGTTATTGGTTTATGTTTTCATTCACAGAGGATCATGTCACACCTTCCGGATGGTGGGCAACTGTAAAATCATACCCAGAGTTGTGCTGATGGTTTTGTCTCCGCTGCCTGCTCTTTTGTTCTATGTTTGCCCTGCTTTCCTGCCTTCCTTGTTCTCTACAATTAAAGACAGAGTGAGGTTTCAGGCGCTTGGCTGGCAGCGCTAATCTTTGCATTGTCCTTTTCATTAGTGGTAGCTTCTCAACAATAAAACAGCAGTGACCCATTCTTTTAAAACTGTGTGACAACACAATGCGATTTGGGAGCAATTGCATCTGAATAGGCTGCAGGGACTCTTTGATCTACTCCCCCTTTCTTTTGAAGCTACTTTTTTTGAACGATGGCCCAAGCTCTAAATGATTCTCTCGGTGGTCTTAAAGGTGCCTCTATTTCAGATATACAGGACGCCAAACAAGACCTGTGTGTCCCTTCGGATTTTGTGCTTAAATGTACATAAGAAAAAGCAAATGTCCAAGAAAAAAAGGGGGTCTCTCATTCTGTCACTCTGCCTCTTTCACTCTCCCTTTCTTTGTTGGAGTGAAAAAGAACGAGTCACAGAGGACTTTAACCCTTCCATGTCATCTCCGCTTGATGAGGAGCTTTGGATTAAGTACAAATGAGAACCCATTCATCCCTCTGCTGATCCACAGCTAACCCTTGTGCTGCGAAAGGCCGAGGAGGCAGTTGCTTAGAGGGGTTTTGTGTGGCGAGAATGCCGGTCCAAAAGTAAAATCAATGCTTATGTGAATGAGAACCCCCGCAGTCGGTACATGCCATCCATTAGGTTACTGAGTCGATGAAAGCCTGATTTGCTTGAACTAGTCCTCTCGCTCTCTGTTAAACAGTGCATAAAATAGCAGATGGAGAGGGATTCTGTTGTTAAACGAAGAACAGGCGGTCCAAGCCTTTAAATCAGGAATAGAGGGATTTACTCAGTAAATCCTGCTTCATTTAAAGTTTTTAATTACTGAGTGCCCTTCAATTGTTGTTCTCACTTGCTTCCAGTGAATTGTCTGGCCTCAGATTAACAGCAAGATCAAACGTTTCCATCCAACTTAAAAAAAACACACACACAGTTTTCTATTTTATTAGTTTAGTTGTTTATGCTGTTTTATGTTGATTGAAAATCTTGTACATGAGCTCCATCCAGAATGGCATATGAATAGTGCCACAATGGAAACGTCTTTAGTTTGTGAAAGCAGATTACTGGTGGAGATTCTGGGGTGGAGTTTTGCAGTGTCCGGTTCAGAGGTCAGAACTCCACCAGATCAAGTTGCAGGCCTGCATGGTTGTGCAAGTTCAGAGTTGCTTTTCCAACCTAGTCTTAGACAAATGCACATCCTTGGGCTTCCATTGGGTCACCATTGCTTAAAGCTGGTGACAGGTTCAAGCCATCCCCCTTCGCTGATCCTGCTTTCTAGACCTGTTTTGACTGGCAGAGAAGTAGGTCTAGTATGACAATAAAAGTGGTGCAGTGGGTAGCAATGTTGCCTCACAGCAAGAAGATCGCTGGTTGATCCCCAGCTGGGTCAGTTGGCATGTTCTCCCTGTGTTCGCATGGGTTTCCTCTGGGTGCTTCGGTTTCCCCCACAGTCCAAAAACATGTGCTATATGTGAATTGAATAAGATAAATTGTCCATAGTGTATTAGTGTGCGTGAATGCAAGAGTGCATGGGTTTTTCCCAGTGCTGGGTTGTGGCTGGAAGGGCATCCACTGCATAAAGCATATGCTGTATAAGTTGGTGGTTCATTCCGCTGTGGGGACCCATGATTAATAAAGGGACTAAGCCAAAAAGATAACGAATGAATATTCTGGGCATATTTAGTTGTTATGATTCATCCCTGATAAAAAAATCCAACTTAAACTAGCCTAAGCTGGTTGGCTGGTTTAAGCTGGTCGGCTGGTTTTAGCTGGTCGACCAGCCTGGTTTTAGAGGTGTTTGGCCATTTCCAGGCTGGTTTCCAATCATTTCCAGCCTGGTCTTAGCTAGTCAGGCTGGAAAATGACCAGCTTAAACCAGCTAAAACCAGCCTGAACAGCCTGGTTTAAGCTGGACATAGCTGGTTTTGGCTGGTCAAGCTGGTTTTTGCTGGTCAACTCCCAGCCTGACCAGCTAAGACCAGGCTGGAAACCAGCCTGGAAATGGCCAAAACCCCTCTAAAACCAGGCTGGTCGACCAGCTAAAACCAGCCAACCAGCTTAGGCTGGTTTAAGCTGGATTTTTTAGCAGGGATATGACACATTAGCTGTGAATTCAGGCTAGTTCACTTGCTTTAACCCAATCACTGACCTGTCAGCTTAAACTGTTGAAGCTGGTAATCAGATAGTAGAAATGCAATGCTTCTTTATTGGGTTATGTTAACTCATACCATTGTTTGCTAACAATTAGCATGTTAGCAATACCTGCCTGTAGAGATAACAATAACTTGACTAAATAACCTCAGGTTACAAATGTAACACTGTGAATGAATCAATTACCTCAATCAACACACAAAGAAGGAAAGTGTCCCTTGTATCATGGTGTACAACTTGAAAAATGGTTTTTTGCTTATTTTTATTACTTGGTGTTTGGTTTTCTGAGCTCTAGAATCCTCAATTTTTTCATTAGTTGTTTTTGTTCCTGTTCATTGTACATGCTGTTTGAAGTAAACTTGTTGGAGTCTACCTTGAAGACAATTGAGTATAGCTAATTATCCTTCTGGTCTTAGAATTGTTTGCAAGCAGGGATTTGTAGGAAAGAGGAGTCAATAGATTCGCCCTTCACTGAATTTTAGCTCTTTCCAAACATGTCCAATCATGCTGAACTTAGACATGACCTTTCCCAAGCCCCCACTGTCTCTTTTGTTCATGGTCAGACTGTCATTTTTTTCACCTAGTTACTGTTTACATGATAGCACACTTGAAGTAGGGTCCTATATGACTAACATGTTTGCTCTGTTGCTATGAATTAATTAACTGAATACTGAGCCTTCATAAATGTATTGATCGAGCAAATTGTCGCTTTCAAAGAATAGGTTCTTGCAAACTGTGAATATGTTTAAAATAGGTAACCTAATTAATTATGCAGTATGCATAATCGTTCTGAGGTGTTAGTTACTTAAGCTAAACAGATTTCCCACAGGGATTCTTTCTCTCTGTCTTTGGGGGTGGGGATGATTCATGAAGACTTTTTGGATGGATGGTGAAGTGTTCTTTTATCTTTTATGGACAGCCCAACCCATAGTCCAGCCTTGTGGGTGCTAGACTGTCTGTGAATGTGTGAGGTGTGTATGTGTGTGAATTGCTGGTAAAGCACTTCAGCTGTGTTTATTCAGTGCCAGACCTGCTGGTTCAAGCTAATGCACTAACGTGTGGGATTGCACTTAGGGACAGTTGTGATGCTAATTCACCCTGACTGGAAAGGAGGAAAGCTGTCAGTGCACTCAAAGTTTGTGTGGACACACTGCAGTGAGAGTAAAGCACCGGGCCATTCATACATCAATGAAAGAGAGAGGCCGAGAATTGCCATTTGCAGACTCTGAGAGTACTTCTCTAGTTCTTGCATGACTTTGGAATGAAATCGCGAGAAAATCTTTTGGGGCTTTCAACAAACGTTCTGTCAGTGTTTGGCACTCATGGGTTGTGCTGAAATGACAACTGTTGGAAACCTCACAGTTTGAGATCCTCTTCCTGGTGTAAATTAAATGTCAAGGCATTAAAAGGCATCACGGCATTTTGATCTTTTCTTTATAATCAACTATAGATTACTGGTTTCAGCTTATCTTACAATAGCTGGTCATGAGCTGGTCCTATGCTGGTCCTGAGATGAATCTAATGGCCCGTTTCCACTGAGTGGTACAGTATGTTACAGGATCACTTTTATTAGGCTTGCGTTTCCACTGCTAAACTGATAAACACTTGTGTATAAATGTTCATTACTAACCTTTCTATAAACAGGCTTTGATTATAAATGCAGATCAATAATAACCTTGTGCAATGTCTGCAATTATATAAAAAAATAAATGCACCATATATGAACACATACAGACGCTTTACACTCCGATATGTAACCAATTACAGAAAAACTACACACAGCATACATTTAGTCCTTGTTTGGGTTCAAAAACACACAGCATATAGCCCAGTCAGTGCAACCCTCTGATCTGTATCTTTAACCTTCACCAACTCATGTAACCTCTTATTAGAAGTAATTCCATTTTTACGACTTCATAATAGTCCAAAAAGTGATGATAATAGTTAAACATGGCATTTTGTTCATGTTTTAGGTTGCAGAAACAATCATTTGCTGCTTAGTTTTTTCCGGCTTCTTTGTTTTTCGCCCTTCACTCTCGCGTTTGTTCGTTTCTGAAAGGATCGGATGTCAGAAGCACTTTATTAATTACACGCACGTTATAATCATCTGCTCAAGAAGTTCGTTATTTCAAATATAGACACGCTGCGAGTACACGCGAGAGAGCAAAACCACTCGTGCTTTAAACACTCTTGTAAACAACTATGAGGCACAGGGTAGATTCTGCTCTTCTTGTTGGCTATGTGGCTGTTCATCAAGACAACAACTAGATTTGTTTAAGCTCGGGCCGACCATGGCTCGTTATTATATGTATATATTATTACGGTGTAATGTCTCGGCTTTGTATTTAAAAATGGCGGTTCCTTTGTTTTTATTCTCCTGCTTGTGCACGCACTAGTGACGTATCTCTGTAAACCAATAGCGTTCAGCATCGCGTCTTACTCCGCCTTTTTGGTACCTTTTTTGTGCTTGGTACCCTTCCGAAAGGGTACCCAAAAAGTGGTATGGTATGGTTCGCTTTTAGGTACCTTTTGACAGTGGAAACATAAAAGCGTACCACACCATACCAATCAGTGAAAACAGGCCATAAGATGGTTCAAAGTAACTAGCTCCTGCTCAGGACCAGCACATAACCAGTTTGAGCCAGTTCATGAACATGTGATAAGCTAATTACCAGCATAAACCAGCTCAAAACAGCAGTCGTGCTTCAAAACTAATTTATCAGGCAACTTTATCCCAGTGCTCCATGGTAAAGCATCTTCTTACAGTCATCTCTGAAGTTCCATATGCACCAAAGTGAAATGCACATGATGTGACATATTCCTCACATTAAAAACATTCAAACCTTCAGTGCCCAAAGTAGTTCGTCAGTAAGCTTGGACCAGATAAGATAGTTATTGAGGATGATTATTTAAAAAAGTTTATGTGAAGAACTAATCCAGCAGCTAATCTAATCAGTCAGTGGAAAAGGAGACTGGGATAATTAGCTGTCAATCACCTCTGTCCCATTACATCTTCACATCCTCTATCCACCACGTCCCTGCCTAACTCTTGTCTGGTCTCTACCCCAGTGTAAAACAGAGGGAGAAATGACACCTTGAACCACTATTGGGTAATTTCCACCACAGCTGACCGGGAGCAACCCATAAGCCTTACTGGTGAAAATAACAATAATATATGCTACACGTGCGACATGCTCATAGTGTATGTCTCTTGATGTTTTTATCAACACACTTCAAATACATCTACTGGGGCATGGCTAGAACCAGTCTGGGATTTTTCCTGCCACAATTTGACTCAGTCCCTTGAATTAAGTCTGCTAGCTGAGACTCAGTGCCCTGCTACCATGGGAGACAATGCTCAGGTGACGTGGTGGACATTTATACTTGTCTGAGTTTTGGGAGGGCAGACAGACAAATTGAATCCAGAGTGAATATACGCTGGCTCCTTTGTAGTTACAAATGTTCCCCACTCCCCCTTTCATAATTCATGGGGTGTTATGCCATGTTAGCACTATAGAAGTTTGCCAGGGGCTATTCCCTGGTGGTCTTTGTGGTGACAGTGATGTAGAGGCTGCTTAGGGATGCCAGGAAGAGAGAGAGGCTATAGGGGAGAGCGAGGAAGAGGAAAGGCAGGCTGGTCCTGTAATAGCTCTTGTTCTCACTCACTTGAAGACCTAAAACTAATGGGCAGTGGTGAAGTGGCTGTCACACCAGCTCTGAGAAGCCATAAATATTATACTCAATCCCATATCTAGTGGCTTGAACCAATTGGGATGGACATTTTAAAATTCTCATTTTTCCATTGAGGTTTAATTATTTTAGTGACGCTCATGCATCTTTCTGAGAGTTATAGTGCTAAGAAAGAAAACCCTTTTGCCACAGACAACTTAGCTGTGTTCAATCCAGGCTCATTGGTGATACAGTATGTGCCCAGGGCTACATTTTTGGAAACTGCAAAATATGTGGCTGAGGCGACGTCTGCTTGCAGCTTGTTTTCACAAATCCACTAGAGGCCACTGTAATGAAGTTCACGGCCACCTGGCCGCCGGGAAGAAGGAGGTGGAGAACCGATGAACTTTTAAATAAATATTTATTAATAAAAGGGACAGCAGCTCCTCACGGAGACTGCCGTCTAAATCAAAACAAACGGACGGCAGCTCCTCACGGAGATTGCCGGCAAACTGAAAGCAAAAGTAATATGTCCGGGCCCGGTCCTCCCTCCCTGTCCTCTGCCATCGTTCCTCCTCTTATAGTCCAGAGCTCCTTCCGTGGGATTGAAGGCAGGTGCGCGCCACAGGTGCATCTCATCTGTGGCGGGCCTCGTTTCGCTCCCACGGCTCTCGGCCACGCCCCCTCGCCACAGCCACTGTGTAATTTTTTGACAATCTCAAATGTGTTACCGGGCCATTTACGTGCCATTTACACATTATTCTCATGCACATCTATTTTATTTTTTTTACCTGCTTTCTGTAGCCTGTAATCTACCATCCTGCAGAGGTCAGCTGCAACCTTGACTAAAACATCTGTCTTTAATTATCAAGTTCTTGTTTAGATCCTTCTTAGTTGGTTTAGTTGATAAGGGTTGGAGCTAAACTCTGCAGGAAGGTAGTCTGAGGCCCAGTTTACACTAATGCGTTCAAGTTTTAAAGGGCACCTATTTTACCCCTTTTTTAAGATGTAATATTAATATTATGGTTCTTCTGAGTGTGCCAGTTTAGGTTCAGTTCAAAACACAACTCAGATTTTTTATTATGATGTGTTAAAAAGGGCCATTTTGGGGGCGTGTACACAGGTCGCTGTTTTAGGGGCGTGTTGCTTCACATGAAAATTAGTTTCAACTTCCCGCCCAACTTAACAAGGGGGCGGAACCAAGAGCTCCCCTGGCTACAGACAGGCAGACTGAGAGCAGCAACATTAGTGAGAGGATCAGCATTCAGCCGTACATGTACGACTCGGACACAGATCAGAGTGTACAAAATCATTTGTGTCTTTGTATAGTTTTACAGCCAACTGTGTGCTAGGTTAAAGCTCAGAGCTTGTAGCCTACACCGAGACTAATAAAGCACACTGAATTAACTTTGACTGAAGAGCATCACGCACCGGATGCGACGCGGCGCG
Organism: Danio tinwini; assembly: GCA_903798205.1. NCBI lineage: Eukaryota > Metazoa > Chordata > Actinopteri > Cypriniformes > Danionidae > Danio > Danio tinwini. The sequence continues at coordinate 27,550,453 of CAIGQZ010001108.1, forward strand.
CACATGACAGTTGAAAGTATCGCACACTTGCGGCGCCGGTGTGTCACCTGATTGAAACATATGTTTAGAATTCAGAAATGCATGCCGCTGCGTGGTGCGACGCTGCTTGTCGCCGATCGGCGCTTCTGGTGTACAACCTGCTTGAGGCTATAACTAAAGGGCGTCATACACCGGATGCACAGCTTAGAGCCACGACACAGACATCAGACGCGCACATTCGCATGTTATTTAAAATGAAACTGTTCAGATAACTCTCTGTGGTGCGGCAGAAATATGACATATGTCCTGAGCAGGGCCAGCGCGTCCATAGAGGCGACCTAGGCGGCAGAATAGTGAATGAACCCCCCAGTCCTCACTTTCATCCGCAACACCCACCCCCTCCCTTCTGGTACTCAGTTTCATCCGCGACACCGTTCGTTATTTCCAATGGAGGGACGCGCACGTGAGGCAACATGCTCGCACTTTCCAGCTGCACCTAGTTAAGATGACAGGGAGCTTCTGTGACCGCGAGAAATGCAAACCGCTGAAGTTTAAGGAAGACACAATGAAAAGTAAACATGTATGCAAACTCACCAAAACTCACAAACACTGGCGACGAGGAGAGCAATAACATGGTGAATGTTGAGCCCAATGGGCCTTGCATCTAAAAATAGAGCAAGGGTGTTTTTTTGGTGACGTCGCTTTGACTCACACGCTGAAAATGGCGGACATGAAACAACATACTGAGGATATGGTAATGGACACCTGTCAATCAGTATTGGTGGGCGGGGGGACCGCACTCCTACATCAAGTTGCGGTCGATCTCAAAACCGCTCCAATTGGTCCACCGTTTTTATGTTGTTAAATTGAAAAAAAAGGACTGAGTGTGTTTATATCACCCCAATATGACAGTCTATACACTATACCTACACATATGTCTGTCCAAACAGCTTGAAAAGTAGATTTTTCACCATAGGTGCCCTTTAAAACGCATAACTTTTGCTACAGTTGCGCCTTCCATCCACACTACCTCAGGGTTTTCGAGCCCCAAAAATGTAGTGTTTTGAAAACACTGAAGAGGCCGTTTTCATTTTAAAATGCTGCTGCCCTGTGTCAGTGTGGATGGGGGAAAACGAAGACATCTGAAAATGAAGGCGTGGCTGCAGACATTTGCCTATCTAGACATTCGTCTATCTTCACTGTATGCATATTTCTAACAAACCGGAGCCTTTAACATAACTGCCTCCTTTTAGTTTCATTGAAAAACATGAAACATTCCCTGTCTTTTTTGCTGAATATCAGTTTTAATAGTCAATAATGGCCATTATAAAAGTAAGTACAATAAGTTTATATAATATAGAAAATAAAAGCAAGCAATCTGTCAAATATGCAAAACCAGTGTGTTTACATAAATTAATATATTAACTTATCTTTGCGCTCAACAAAAACACATTACCTGAGAACAAGTAATCGATTCAGAAGACCAAAGAGTCATTCGAAAGAGACAAGATTAATGAAATATCACGTTTAACTATAGGTCCATCTATGATGAACTGTCCACTGTGCACTGCTCTCACCTGGGGAGCTGTGCTCAAAGCACCTGGTGCCTGCCTGGAGCTCAGACGTCCGCATACGCTGCAGCTCATGCCAGTGTGTGTGTGTGTGGTCATGGGATGTGCATGTTCAGCGGTGTAGTGTGGATGGAGATCTTTTCAGAACGCTAGGTGAAACGCCGCGTTCACAACGCAATTTTAAAACTAAAACGTACTAGTGTAAATGGGGCCTGAGGAACAGGGCTGAACAAGATACTTTCATAGATTGCACTTTGTAAAAGCTGCTTTACATTTTCAACTTAAATTTAATATTGTGTATTCACCTTATTCTTTGCGTACGGGCGGGCGCAGCCATTTGAATCATTTTGGCTGGAGACTTCCGGTTTCATTTACTTACATTCATTTTTAGAGGTTAAAAACAGCCCGTTTTGCTCCATGATGTTGCAAACTGATGTTTTCTTATTAAATTATTCTATTTTGTCTGTATAATCATGCAAACACTTGTTTGTAGAGCGAGTAGTTTGACCGTTTTCAGCCATTTATTATTCCTAGTCATTTCTCCCATAGGCAACTGAATCGGAAGTTCTAAAACAATCGCAAAAACGAGCGCACTTCCGCATTGAAGAATAAGGTCAATAGTCCAGGTCTTTTAGGAATTTCAGTTTATATTACCCATTCTTGTGGATTCAGATCTGTAAGTTCTGCAGCATTTTAAGGCATCAAAATGATTTGCTACACCACAATCCTTCCGTCTATGTAGATTGTCCCAAATCTTTAACAAACTATTGCTATAAGTCTAGTTATTTTCATCTTCTTGAGTCAAGATCCTATATTCTTTCTCTGCCTTCCAACTGTAATCCACTATCCACTATTTGTATGTCTTATATCATAGTGTTATGTGGTGACTATGAATAGTGCTTTGAGCTCAATTCACCCATGCATGCCGTTTGAATAAAAATATAGGTTTGAATACTTTAATTGACCAACAGTGCATAAAAATGAATGCCTTTGTATATATACAGTGAAAAATAACATATACTGAACTTTTTTTCTCTGTACATTACAGTGTGCCTGCTGAGGTTAGTGCTTGTAGAGTAATTTTAGTGCATTCAACATTTTTAAATGTTTATATTTCCTTAAACATATCAACTATAAACTAAACTCACCAAGTGACTACTAAGGAAAGCAGTTTTGTTTATTATTGGTTATCAGTTATAAACACAGCATAACTTTCTAACAATGTATCATTTCAGACCTCAAGACACTTTTTAGTATACTGCAAAACATATTTGAACCTAATGTTTCCTAACCCAAGCTTTAAAATGCTTAAATAATGTATGCTTTATTTTATGCATGCTTCATTTAACTTAAAGGGCACCTATGGTGAAAAATCTACTTTTCAAGCTGTGTGGACAGACATATGTGTAGGTATAGTGTATAGACCGTCATATTGGGGTGATATAAACACACCAAGTCCTTTTTTTTAAATTTAACAACATAAAAACGGTGGACCAATTGGAGCCGTTTTGAGACTTGACGTAGGAGTGCGGTCCCCCCGCCCACCAATATTGATGCTGAGTTAATACAGCTGAGTATTAACATGTCTCTGTAGTAACGTTTGTAATCATATCCAAGAGACAGGACGTGCACAAATCAACCCTAAATAAAAGGTCTGTTCAGTTTAGTATCATCAATCATCATCAAATGTGATCAAGAGTGAGTTTTACAAGTTTAAAATGTTTTAAAACAGTGCATGTGTGTAATGAATTACAGCGATTTACTTCAGCTTTACTTCATCACCACAGCCGCGTGTCAGAACAATAATAAAAGACGCTTTAACCCCGTTTTGTGGACGTTAAATCAGGTTTATTTTGTACATTAACGTAACAGATATCCATACAGCAGTGGAGATTAACCTGTATCCTGTCACATTTGCATGCAAAGACGGTGCAAAGCTAAACGCGTGTGCTGTATGTATGTGCGTGTGTGTCTGTGTGTGTGCGTGAACTTTGTAACGACATCGTGTGTGACTCATCCTGCAGCTTCACACAACAAATGCACCAAATAATCATTGATAAAGCTCTTACTGTAGTTTTTGTCACAAACATTACTTAAGATCTGCTTCCTTTGTGTCTGTGTCAGTTGGCTGAGGCAGCCAAGGGCGGAGACTGAGGCATGCGCGGCAGGCACGTGGAAACGGTGGGCGGGGAGGCCTAGCCTTAAAGGCGCAGTACACAAAAACAGCAAAAATCTATTGAGAGCTATAAAACACCATCTAGTGAAAGCTATAATAAATAATCTGATGGGTGTTTTGTGCTGAAACTTTACAGACACATTCTGGGGACACAAAAGACTTATATTAAATCTGGGAAAAAAGGGTAACCTAGGTGCCCTTTAAGGTTTGAACAGATTATATCCCAGTGTTGAAGCCAATTTCTGTTTATTTATTTATTTATTTATTTATTTATTTATTTATTTATTTATTTATTT
>CAIGQZ010001108.1:27554484-27613445 GCA_903798205.1 Danio tinwini
TTTATTTATTTATTTATTTATTTATTTATTTATTTATTTATTTATTTTCAAATGACCCTTAAGCGTCTATTATTTGTCTGCACATGCAAACACTCACCCTGTCTTTGCTGTAGCCAGTAGAGTTGATGCTCTGGTCAGATGTAACCCAGCGGTGGAATGCAGATGTGTTTTAAAGCTGGGTAATAAGCAGCTTTGGGTTTCTCACTGCTCCCTTCCAGCCTTTAACAGCATGTAAGCACTTATTCATCTAGATTATTATACCACAGTTGGAGGCTTTAAAAACACTCACAGTTTACACAAAGAGATGCTAATTACGTTTCACAGAATCAGAGACAGGCAATAAATAATTTCCCATACTTAAAATGAAGACTCGCTAGCGATGGATTCAAAGACAGATCTCACGAAACCACATAAAACAGACAGTCTTTGCGGTTAAGTCGACTGTAGAGCAGTGCTTTGGTTTATTAGTTAATTCCCAACATCTGATGTTCCTTTGAATAAGTTAAGACTCCGACTTGAGGGGAGTGAGAGTTAAAAGAGCTCTCATGCTTTCTGTGCTCGCTGCGAAAATTAAACGTGTATATGACTCTGGCCCTCTAATCTACATCTCTTACAAGTGTTTCTTGAAGGAGATAACTAGAAGTCTGACACATATATGTGAAACCAGAAGAGACTGTGGTTGAATGCTTCCCGAGTGCAATAGGCTTGAAGTAGTCAGGTGGTTTTTAGAGAAGGCTGTAGTTAGGCACTTGTGTTATTATGTGATCACCTGTCACACATGATTACATAAAAATGTTGAAGTGCAGTAATGTTTGTTCTGTAGTAGAGATTCACTTTTTTATGTAAGCGAAACCCTTTTTACCTGAATTGTTAGACGAAGTAGCTACTGAGAATTTAAGTACATATTTAGTCATGTGATACATTTGAACACTTACAGTTCACTGATGTAAATTAAAGACCAAACGTTTTTTTACATGTACAGTAGAACGTTAATAATGGACAGTGATTCAATAAATTTAGTTCACTACTGTACACTTTTGAGTATTTGTTTTTGTCAGAGTATTTATTTTAGGAAACTTTAACTGTTATTACACTAGATTCCAAAACAAAACATGGCATTTTTTACTACAAGAGATAGCAATATTAAAGAAAATATAAATTCTGTCTTCATTTAGTGATTACTGACTTGTTACAAACCATTTGAGATTTTTATTATTTTTTTGGTTCAGTTTGGTTCTGATATTTTAAAGAATGTTGGAAACCGGTAACCATTTACAGCCATAGAGGAAAAACAAATACTAAAAAATTCAATTGTCTACCAGTTTTCATTCATTCATTCATTCATTCATTCATTCATTTTCCTTCGGTTTAGTCACTTTATTCATTAAGGGTCACCACAGCAGAATGAACTGCCAACTTATCCAGCATATTTTTTACACAGCAGATGCTCTTCCAGCTGTGCAGCACATGTCTTTAGACTGTGGGGGAAACTGGGGAACCCAGAGCAAATCCACACAAACACAGGGAGAACATGCAAACTCCACACAGAAATGCCAACTGACCCAGCCAGGACTCAAACCAGTGACCTTCTTACTGTGAGGTGACAGAGCTAACCACTAAGCCACTCTGTCAACCGTTACCAGTTTCCAACATTTTTCAAAATATTTTAGCTTGTGTTCAACAGAACAGGAAACAAGTTAGTACTGTAAAGGATTTTTGTATGACCTTGTCCTTTAATTTCATAAAAAAAAAAAAAAAAAAACAGAGTAAACGTTATTTTGAACTTGAGAACCGATATCCAATTCATGAATGAGATTAATAATGTCTTTTAACCTGATAATTGGTTCACAAAAAACATTAGACAGTTAATGTTGTGAACTGGACAGATCTAAATGAATATGCTCTTGTGTCAACAACTCACTGATTCAAATAATCAGTTGAGTATCCAGTCATCCAAAGTGAGTATCCAGTAAATGATTCACAAATGATCCAGTCAGAGTGAGTCGACAATTAGTGATTCACTGCTTTAATTTATCCAGTCAAAATGAGTCTGTTGTTTATGATTTAATGATTTGAACGATTCTATCAGAGCAAGTCTTCAAAAAATTATTCACTAAAATAGCAAACGTATTGTCAAAAACAGAACATCTTCTCAGCTTGAGTATCTGCAACTGATGCACAAAATGTAAGTTAGTAATAGAGATTTTAGCATTTATAATTGTAAATGAAAATCATTTGTAGCTCCTGATAACTGGTATATGAAATCATTTGTTATTTGCACTTGTTTTATTCCAAGAATTATAATTGATTATCAGCATGGTCATCAGACAAGTTTTGGTAATAAAATGAGACATATTTATGTTTTATGAATCTACTCGCATACACATTTTTTGTTAAAAATCAATACTTTAGGCCTTAAAAAGTCTTAAATTTACTGAAATAATGTGTTGTAGGTCTTAAATCTTTTTTAAACAGGTCTTAATTGCCCTTTGTTCATGTATTGCTACCCAATTTGGCCAATACCCATACACCCACCAACAATTAACTCAATAAAACTTTAATTTAAACTTTTTTTATTTCAAGAGGTCAATTTTAAATCTATTTATCATAGTGGTTTAATTATTTTCCTTACAAGAACATTTGTTTAAAAGTGCTCTATGTATTTACTGCTGAGGACACTGACCTGGACAGACTGTTGTGCATAGATTTAGTTTGTTATAGTTTATTTTTTTACTTTTAAAACATTTATTTATTATTTTAAAGTAAGTTTATGTCAAAAAAAGTGTATGGATACAAGTAATGCTTGCTTGTTTTTAAACAATATTTAAAATATTTTGCTGTGAAATATCTAAAATATATATATTTTTTATTATAAACATTTTATTTTATTATTAAATTTACTAAATTATAATTTTTTTGATAGGGCAAATGAAAAAATCTTTTCCATCAGGACACATTTAAAAAATTCCGTAGCCTTTAGCCCTTTATGAGTCTAAAAGTTCATTCACAATGGTCTTAAAAATGTCTTTTTAAAAAATGTCTTTAAATCGCTGAAATTTACTCATGACCAAGACATAGCTTTTAAATTTCTTTTCAAACCAGAAGAACAAATTTTCACTTTTATGTGAAATATATGTGTCCTAATAGTGTTTTTAGCAACGTGGGACATATACAGTATATTACTGTCAACATCTCAAAAAATGTGTTTTGGTTTTTTGTGACCCTTTAAATTTAACTTGGTAAAACCTGCAGAAACCATGTATGTACAGTGCATCCGAAAAGTATTTATAGCGCTTCACTTTATCCACATTTTTTTATGTTAAAGCCTTATTTCAAAATGGATTAAATTCATTTATTTCCTTAAAATTCTACACACAATACACCATAATGACAATGTGAAAAAAAAAGATTTTTCAAATTGTTGCAAATTTATTCAAAATAAAAAACCTGAAAAATCACATGTACACAAGTATTCACAGCCTTTACCGTGAAGCTCTAAATTGAGCTCAGGTACATTCTGTTTCCACTGATCATTCTTGAGATGTTTCAGCAACCTAATTGGAGTTTACCAGTGGTAAACTCAGTTGACAGTGCATGTCAAAGCACAAAACAAGCTCAAATACAAAGGAATTGTCTGTAGACCTCTGAGACAGGATTGTCTTGAGGCACAAGGCTGGGGACGGTTACAGAAAAATTTCTGCTGCTCTGGAAGTTCCAATGAACACAGTGACCTCTTTCATCTGTAAGTGAAAGATGTTTGGACCCACCAGGACTCTTCCTAGAGGCGGCCGGCCATATAAGCTGAGTGATCGGGGGGGAAGGGCCTTAGTCAGAGAGGTGATCAATAACCGGATGGTCACTCTGTCTGAGCTCCAGCGTTCTTCTGTGGAGGTGAGGTACCTTACAGAAGGACAACCATCTGTGCAGTGATCCACCAATCAGTCCTGTATGATAAAGTGGCCAGGCGGAAGCCACTCCTTTCCTGGAATTTGCCAAAAGGTATCTGAAGAACTCTTAGACCATAAGAAACAAAATTCTCTGGTCTGATGAGACTAAAATCAAACTCTTTGGAGTGAATGCCAGGCATTACGTTTGGAGAAAAGCAGGCACCACTCATCACCAGGCTAATACCATCCCTACAGTGAAGCATGGTGGTGGCAGCATCATGCTGTGGGAAATTTTTCTGCAGCAGGAACTGAAAGACTAGTCAGGATAGAGGGAAGATGAATGCAGCAATGTACTGAGACATCCTGAATGAAAACCTGCTTCAGAGTGCTCTTGATCTCAGACTGGAGAGACGGTTCATCTTCCAGCAGGACAATGACCCAAAGCACACCACCAAAATAACAATAGAGTGGCTTTACAACAACTCAGTGAATGTCCTTGAGTGGCCCAGCCAGAGCCAAGACCTAAATCCTATTGAACATCTTGGAGAGATCTGAAAATGGCTGTACACTGTCACTTCCCATCCAACCTGATAGAGCTTGAGAGGTACTGCAAAGAGGAATGGGCAAAAATCTCAAACACAGGTGTGCCAAGCTTGTGGCATCATATTCAAAAAGACTTGAGGATGTAATTACTACAAAAGGTGCATCAACAAAGTATTGAGAAAGGCTGTGAATACTTATGTACATGTGATTTCTTCAGTTATTTATTTTTTATAAATTTGTAACAATTTCAAAAAATATTTTTTTCACATTGTCATTATGGGGTATTGTGTGTAAAATTTTGAGGAAATAAATTAATCCATTTTGGAATAAGGTTGTAACATAAAAATGGGGACATACTTTCTGGATGCACTGTAAGTAGGCATGCCCATCCAGAATATAAGTGCACTTAAAAAAAATCAGGACCTAGCTGCATAGTATGTATTTGGTGCTGACAAAATATAATCTGTGTATGCAATATGATGTAAAAAAAGACAAGAAAAAAGAAAGGCAAAAAGAAAATAAGGAAAAATATGTTGTGATAATAGAATCGTTGAGTCTCTTCAGTCAGTTTTCTCTCTTGTCTTCAGCCAGCTCTTTTCTTTCTGCATCCCGTCAGACATAATGGCCAAAAAATAAATAAAAAATTGGCTCCAGCTGGAATCCATTTACCCCCATTATTGAAGCAAAGCGCCTCCATCTGCTAACTGCTGGACTAAGTTGTTAGATATTTGACAGTAAAGTTTGTTATGTCTCTAAAACAAATGGAATACATGTGTTTTAATTGTGTACGGTGGACTGCAGGGCACATGCAGAGGTCCTGCAGGATGTTGGTTAAACACATGCTCGCGGGGTGCCGCGTTTGGGGAGGGCTTCTCTTCAGGAAGCTTGTCTAGAGTAATGTGCTAGTTTATTCAGAAAATGGCAGTATCAAAATCTGGCAGCTTTTCAGAAAACGGCCTCTTTTTTAGAAAATCATCTCCCATCCCTAACTACCTTAGTCAGCTATATCCAGATATGGTTTCAAATACTAGTTGATTATAAATGTTAAAAATACTAAAATTATTATTATTATTGTTTTTATTATTGTTATTAGGGCTTTTTCCCCCAGAGGGGAAAGAAATCTGTCTGTCTGGGTGGTTTGAAAAATATATGCAAACCCACATCACAGCAATGGGAGTTGTCCAGTTATTTTTGAAAGTAGTGTTTCATAATTTGTGCAGAACATGGATCAATGGCATTGGTTTTCTGGTTGTGAGCAAAGTTTTAATGCAAATCCACACTGTAATTCCAATACACTAATAGTAGGGTGATTCTGCGCTATTATCATCAAAAAAGAATGTTACCCTGTTATTTAAAGAAAGTAAATTACATACTGCCCTTCTTTGGTACTGTAGATTTGTATGTGGCAGATGTTAGACGTTACAGTCTTTATGTGCATTTGATGTTTGTAATGCTTGAATGCAGATTTCAGTTTTACAGTGGCGTACACTTTGACTTATGCATGAATAAAATCAAACTCACAGAGACAGTGTGAAGGAAAAGAGATGTCCTAAGAATACATTTTTATATGCAGTATGATTATTCTCCACATTTTTACTTTTTTGTGTATTTTAGTGTGTTTGCAGATGATTTTCTTGATCAGCTGAGGCCAAGGATCTATATTTAATGCTTGTTATAATCAGAGGACTCTGCAATGACTCTGTCCTGCTGGCCTGAGGCCCAGTGTTTGTGAGATTCAGGCCAGATGACAGAACTGTCACTTGTCCTTTCGGGCCAGTGCGTTGATATTAAAAACTTTGCTTTGATTTTGCACATTGCTCTAGTTTGATCTATTGTTGTGCCTTGCAAATTGACATGCATGATACTCTGTGACATATTTCTACAATAAAGAAGTGATGGTTTTCAAAGTATCAGAAGTTGAAAGTGAAAGTTGAAAAAGAAAATACTAAAACGAGTAAATAGTAAATAGTAAAACGAGATCAAGTTGAATATTTGTACAGCATTTTTGTCAGCCTTGGTTTAGACCTGTTTAGGCCTGACTTTTGCAATAAATGTGGTTTATATTGGATGCCACTTTAATTATTGTTACATTTCATTCCATTTTCTGTTACTATTTACATTTTAAATTAAATCATTCATTCAATTTCCCTCTGCTTAGTCTCTTTATTCATCAGGGGTTGCCACAGTGGAATGAACTGTCAACTTATCCAGCGGATGCTCTTCCAGCTGCAACCCAGTACTGGGAAACATCCATGCACACTCATTCACACACATACACTACGGACAATTTAGTTTATTTAATTCGCCTATAGCGCATGGTACTCGAACCAACAATCTTCTTGCTGTGAGGCAACAGTGATAGCCACTGAGCCACCATGTCTACTTTTTAAATATTATTTACATTTAGTATTAGTATTTTAAATAAAATTTTTGTTCTAGACTTGTTATATCTGAACAAATTCAAATGAACAAATGTGACTTACAAATTTGTGCAACTTGTCCCTCATTTCGACAAAGCGATTCCGTTCAGTACAGTATGGTATGGTTCAGTTGGTCACCCTGATCAGGCTTGCATTTCCACTGGCTGCTGTACCTTTATTTGATAGTTGTAGTGTATGCCAGAAAGTTAGGATTGAAGCTGTTCTCATTCAGAGAAGAAGCTTTATGGGCTGTTTATATGTCGTATCTTTTGTGCAAGTTACTGAAGTTTATTTTTTCAAATGTAGAAGTGTGGCAATTGCATGCATATAGGGAAAAGAATAGGCCCATTGAGACCAATAGTGAACTGTCCCATAAACAACGAGGACATAGAGAAGATCTTGCACTTGCTTCTTGTCATGGGGCTGTTTGTCACAAGAAGATGATAAGCTTTGTCATTATTGTATTATGGGGTCATATCTCGGATGTGGGCTGCATGGTGGCGCAGTGAGTAGCACGTTCGCTTCACAGCAAGAAGGTCGCCGGCTGGGTCAGTTGGCGTTTCTGTGGAGTTTGCATGTTCACCCCCTGTTCGCGTGGGTTTCTTCCAGGTGCTCCGGATTCCCCCACAAGTTCAAAGAAATGTGAAATGGGTAGGCTAAATTGTCTGTAGTTTATGAGGATATATGGATGTTTCCCAGTGATGGGTTGCAGCTGGAAGGGCATCCAATGCGCAAAACATATGCTGGATAATTTGGCGGTTCATTTCGCTGTGACGACCCCAGATTAATAAAGGGATTAAGCCGAAAAGAAAATGAGTAAATGAATGAATCTCGGATGTGTATTTGAAGATGATACATTCTGAGTTTTTGTTCTGCTGGCTTTCTGCACACGTTGGTGTCGATTCTCTGTAAACTAATAGCATTTAGCAGTGAACCTAGCTCCAACCTTTTGGTACGTGTTGTTGTGCTAGGTACCCTTGTGAAAGGGTGGCAACAAGTGGTAATGTACAGTTTTCAAATTTGGTACCTTTGACAGTAGGAACAAACATAAGCGATGCACGGATCATACTGTACTGCTCAGTTTAAACGTGCCATTAATTCTTACTTTTTTTATTCATAATTTATTTATTCATTATTTTTATTCTTTTAACCAATTAATTGTTTAACACGGTGTTAATTATTTTCTGGAAAGTACAATTAAATATTGTTTATAGCAAACATATTTTAATAATCATTATGATATTAGTTATAAATATATATATGCACTGAGGAGCTACCTGATCACGACTTCTCTCTATTTTTTGTTAACAGATGTTGGTAAATTAATAAACCTCACATCAGGTGTCTCAATTATTTTGCCTTCAGTTTGTGAAAGGAAGCTGTTAGCCTTAAGAAGTGAGGTCAGCATGGCTAGAAAGGTGGCCCTGTTGCACTGTGTTGAACGGTGGGAGCAGATGCCCCAGATCAGTGTGGCAGCCTGCCATGGTCTACCACTGTTTTCACAGCATGCGTTTTAGCAGGCACCGCCTCAGCCCTGGGAGTGCCCTCTGTTTACTTTGCCACCTGCGAGATGGGAGGGGTCAGGGCACACGGGATCAAACACACAGGGTCATGAAGAACAGAAGGGGGTTAAATCAGTAAATGTACAGCTATTTTGCAAGGATTTGCCCATTCGTGGAGGCTGGGATTAGGTCGAATTCCAGAGCCAGACGGAATGTGTGAACTTCAGCAGTCTGGGAGACAGAGGTTAAAAATATAGTCTTAAAGAGGGAAGATGACCTCAACTGGGAAGTGCGAGAAGATGCACTGTCCAAGGACATACGACTTCTTTACGACACCGCAGGTGCCTAAATATTATGCTTGAATTTGTGTCTTTTAGGAAAACATTCAGTATTTGTTTCATCCCCCAAGTCAAACTGAAAGGACAGAGTGGCTCATCTTTAGGATGGTATGTTTATTATATCTTGGTGGTTGTAGGTGAAATATTCCTTTTACTTAGCTAAAAACCTAGAGACAGCCGGTTGGCCTCTCTGAATGTTGTATCTTTAGCAATAATGACTCTGCCAGAATAAATATTGCCCTGGTAGTGATGACTGAAGTAATATAGGGTATTTTACAACTGCAACACTTCCCACTTTGCAAAGCCAGGCCTGTCAGGAGTAGGCATGGGCCGGTATAAGTTTCGAACAGTAGGATAAACTTGAATAAAAATACCATGATTTGACGGGTTCATGGTATTATGATTACTGCTCTAAAATAAATTATTTTTAAATGTCTGAGTAAAAGAAACAACTTTTTAATCCCATTGAACACAATATATTTTATTTTAGAAAACGTAATATTTTGGAGGCTAAATAGTTAAAATAAATCATTGACTTCTGCTCTCTTCATTGATTTCAAAAACACAGATTTATTTACAACACATAAAAAACTTTTTAAAAACCCCTTACATATACCTTAGGAATGGTATAACAGAAAATTTTAGCGGTTTTAAAACCATGACTTTTCCAAACGGCAGTAAATCTTGAAACCGGTTATCATCTCATGCTAGTCAGGAGGTGATGAGCATAGTCATTGTTAATGACTTAATAATAAATTGGTCTCATAATTTATATGGCCATCCGCAGAGCAGGAATGAAAATATTTAACAGGAAAGAGAAAAGTCAGTAAATCGATATTTGACCATTTACACCACCCTTGTCTGTCTGCAAGAGCAGTAAAGCAGTTATTGATTTTTTAAACAAATCTGTAATCACATGCATCAAATGCTGTATGTACAAAGCAACGTTATACAAAACATTAAAACATTAGTGTCTTTGTGTTTTAATGCCAACCAGTGGCGTTTCTGCAGTTACTTGTTTAATTTCTGAAAGAATCAGCAGTTTTGAATTAATCATTTAAGCTATTAATTTAATTACTGCTCATGAAAGTAGGCAGCAAGTTTGTTTTGTTTCTGAATTAATCTCTGTTTGTGAATAATCAAATTAAATAAATTAACAGATTAGATGAGCATTTAAACCAGGGGTCTCAAACTCAAATTGGCGAGGTGGCATTTCAGTGACTGATAGGAGGGCCGTTGTAACATTCAAGCACAAGAAAAAAAAAAAAGAAAACTTGACATAATTGAGGCATCTTGGGACAACAGACATAACATTTATATTTCAAGCATTACCTGTCACCAGTGATAATGCAAATCAGCAAATTTATCCATCACATAGCTGCTGAAATATATATGTGGCTGTTGTGTGTGTGGCCGAGCATTACACACGCACGTAGTCATTTTTCCACAGAGTATATGCTGCCAAAACTCAAGCTTTTTGTTCATTGTTGTACTTATTGAAGGGGGAGTTTAAACTAGAGTCTAATAATATAATTAACCAAAAGTTTAACAGATAGCGTAAAACAGCAGAAAGTTTGGGTAACTTTAAAGACTTTACTGGCAATTGTTCTTCTCAATAACTTTCTTTTTGTAAAACTATAGCAAAGAGGGGGACAGTATGTAGCCTACATATTCACATTTATGTCAACATGTTCAATTCAACCAGCAGTACAGTTTTACTAATGTACATAGGTTTTATACAAATCTTAAAACACGTATAAGGAAAATTATATTCTATTAAATGAGACAATTTTAATCAGTGGCCTCAAACTCAATTCCTGGAGGGCCACAGCTCTGCATAGTTTAGCTCTAACCACTTACAATTCACAACTGCTTAATAGTCTCTAGTAGTCTTGAATTTGGTTGGTCTTGGTTGGATCAGCTGTGTTTGATTAGGGTTGGAGCAAAACTGTGCAGAGTTGCGGCCCTCCAGGAATCCAGTTTGAGACCTATGATTACAATACAATAGTAGCAAAATTATCATACGTTACACCACCAGCATAATGTGTAAGCAATACAAATGTGTTTGTACAACAAAACACAGGCTGTATAAAACTGATAATAATCAAAATATTTCAATGTTTAAATTAGCCCAGAAATAAACAGCATTTGCGTTTATTGTCATTCATTGGCGATAAGCTGCGAGAAGCTGGAGAAAGTTGAAATCAAGTCAACTTTATGTTAATTAGCTATGACGCGGTTCTGTGCCAAGCAATTGGAATGTAGAAGTCCACTGCTTGAGAGAAGTCCAGAGAACACAGCTATGTGAACTTTGGTTCCAACCACAGTTGTTCCCAAGAGTTTGATCATATAGGCTTAATTATTGTGGTTGCCAGATTTTCAATTATTTACGATATTTTCTTACAATGACATACATTAAAAAGTTACTGATGGGTGTTAATGTTATATATATAAAAAAAATATATATATATATATTTTTTTTTTAAACAGGAATCTCATGCTAACTGTACTGACAGTACAAACCAGTATTGCTGCTTCAGAGTATTTCAGACATATGGACACATATTGGATAAGTGGAGCAAAGCCACACCACACGGAACAACTTGATCTTCATTGTGAAATGAATTTGATAAAAAGTGAGCAACATTTTCACACTAGAAAGCCTGTTTTTATGCAGGAATTTAGGTGATTTGCTCATATGCTGCAACAGCTCCTTTAAATACGAGATCAATGTAGCAATTTTTGATGCTCTCTTTGCCGGAGCTGTGAAGGAAGACATTGTTGTTGCCAGGCCTGCCAGAGCAAACTTTGACGCTCTCACCGCCTTTGGTGTGAACGCACAGATACTGTCAACCAGGGCTTAATTTGTGCCAGAACACTTCATTTTACTGATCGTCCTCCTCACTTGTCCGGTGTTCACATTCACTTTCTTCTGTGACTCCCTAACCCCGCTCACTTTCGTCCGCAAAAGTGCTGTAAATGGGAGTTTGAGACTGCTGATTTAAATTAATGATTTAGTTACAATTATTTTTTTCCACCATCTATTGGTAGAACAGTATACCTCCAAACAGCACCACAGTCACTTGCTACGTTTTATTTCGGATATGTGCATAAAAAAATCGGTTGATGGAAAATGCCAAGATGCGCATACATTTTGAAAATGTGCAAAAAAAACATATGTGCATAACTGAGGAGGATAAACTTTTTATTCGATAAGAAAAGATGCGCATAAACTACGATTCTAGTATGCGCATTAAAAAAAGTCATGTGATTTTGTTTTAAGAGATCATGTGATGATAAAAATGTGTGCAAATGGCTAAACCAGCAGGCTGAGCACATTGTAAAACATCTGAAATGTTGTTTTGGTCATTCTAAAATGCCTTAACCATTTAAGTATTAGTGTTATTATATTATTAATGACCTCCAAAATCAAGAGCGTCTGTGCTCCGCGTCTCACACCTTCAAACGCCACCGCTCGTTCACTGCATGTCAGAATTGCCTTCTGAGGTGCAAGTCATTTATTAAAAGAAGAACAGATTCACACAGCTTCTATTACCACAACTAATTTCATTTTTACTGTTGGTTGATATTTGGCGCCAGTTAATCAGGAAGTGACGATTTTGTTCACTTTGACTCGTTGGATGGAAATGCTGCTTTATTCACACATCTTTTATGCAATATTCCAGTTTTGCGCATAAAGTTAATTCACATTTTTGGATGGAAACATAGCTACTGACTGTTTTCCAAAATAATATATAATGTGTGTGTGTGTACGTATATGTATATATATATATATATATATATATATATATATATATATATATATATATATATATATATATGATGCATAACATCAACATTCATTATGTGAACTCAAAGAATGGACTACGTCTCAATGTGTAGTATGTATGTTTTATGAAGTTGACATAAATTGCTTTTTCCATTGGCACTACAGTTTTCAAAGAGTGATTTAATCCTGAAATACTGCTACATTTACCTGGAAACGATATCGTACCTAAACACTGACCCAAACCAAATAAATCTTCAACACAAGTATCTGACTTATAATGCAGCAATTAAGCTCTGACATGTTTTATTAGTAATGGCTTAATATGTGCATGTGTTGGCTTGCAGTAAATGTATCCCAGGGCACTAATGCATGTCACCATCATAGCAGACGATAAGCTTTGGGCTTGCCTTTGACCCCGCACCTCATTAATCACTTCTCACGAATATCTGACCTCTCAAACATGCCATCTAATTCAGCTCTAAAAGATACATAAAACTCCCCCATCTAGATAAGATGAGACTGGATGATGTGGATTCAAGTACTATTCTTATAATGTGGCTGTGTTAGAATTAATATTACCACCGTTGCATGGTATTTAAACAGTAAGTTACCTCTCAGGCTTTATTTTTCCATGGAAAAAGAGAGTTAATTAGGGAGTTTCAAGGCCTGAGTGCTGTTGAGAGAGGATGTAGATATGATAGTCTATCATAGCTGTCATGCCTGGCTTTTGGCCATGCTAATCGTCACTATAAAACAAGCTGCTGAAAGGTTATGCTGCATATGAATTTTCCTCTGCTCTCTGTACTAAAACATTTGATAAATGGGCAGCTCCTTAAGATGCCTCCAGAAGCCCCAGGCTACTCTATGTCCCACCATGTCATCTTTTGTTTATTGTGTACTGACAGCTGTAACTATGGCGATGCCCGTTTTTTGTGACTCTGCAACAGCTGTTTTTTTAAGCACCAAAGTTTCAGCTGGAGGACCACAAATCCCCCACAGCCAGGAATGTAAAAGTCGATGGTCTCCTGGAGGGCTTTTCTTCCATGACATCAAACTCACTTAAATACCTCACGTCTTTCATTTGATATATTTTTGGTCCCATATCTGTAATCTTCGATTTATAGCTTGAACCAGAGGGATAGGTTTACTAGACGTTGACCTCTGTTGACAGCATCTGTTGCGTGCTGTTGATTGCCACCAAAAACAAGTTCAAGTCAGCCCTCAGTTTGTAGAAACAAAACAATAAACATGCTGACACTTGTGTCCACTTGTGCTTACAATGGAGATTTTTTAATTAATCACAGTATGCAGCACATGCTGTTGCGTTTAAGCTTGAAAATGACCTTAACTTGCAATAATGGTAATTAGAGATGCACAATGTATTGGAGTTGGTTATTAGTTGTTATCAATAGACAGTATTGTCAATATCAGTATCAATGTATAAAAAATATCAATATTTGCTAAAGACATCAATCTATTTTTGTATAATGTCTGCCATCATCTAATGCTCACTTTATTTATGTTTTTCAAATTATATATGTTGTTATATATAGGATTTATATAAGTTTGGTCCTTTTTTATTAGTATAGTATATTATTTTTTTATTATTTTGACAAAATTATGTACAATTTTAATAACACTCAATACTTTTTATGTGTTATCTGTAATATTTCTGTAATACATAATTGTAATATTTGTTCACAATAACTTGTTAAAACTACTGTTAAAATAAATACATAATAATGGCCAACAAAAAATACATACATTCTTGATATGTGAGTGCCAACTCACACTCAATAAACTACAATTACTATGGTAAAAATATAGCACTGCAACATAAAAAGAAAGAGATCGATTTAGAATATCACTCACAAATTTTATAATGTTTTGATGAGCTGTAATTGGAAAAAATGCAGATCATTTCTCTTCTTAACTTATAAGAACTTATTATGCGGTCTCTGTTGTCATCTTTTGGATGGATAATGTCAACTGTCTTTGCTCTGCTCAGTATAACAGGCTGATGGATGCTGACGTGCTGTATTTCAGAAATATTTAAAATAGGCACTATCCTTATAAATAAACTGCATAGTTGCAATCTAAACAACTACATTCTCACCTGAAAAATCCTAAAAAGTACATTATGTTGTCCAACAGCAGCAATATTTTTCAAACTGTAGTGAGTTTATTGATCTGCTGTCACTCTATGTGGGTGGAGTAATACAGAAGAGTGAAGAGGCTGTACGAGTGCTGGTATTGCAGAATATCGCACGGCTATCAGCCAATCAGATTCAAGAATCAGACAGAACTGTTGAATTTTATATATATATGTGTATGTATATGTGTGTGTGTGTGTGTGTGTTTGTGTTATTATTTTTATAATATAATAGTATATTATTTTTAACATTGGTAATGATAATAAATATACTTGAACATTGAATCAACATATTAGAAGGATTTCTGAGCATTAATATCATAGGAAAAATATGTTTTTCAATATGTATAATACATAAGGGTGTAACAGTTCACAAAAATCACGGTTCAGTTCGATACGACACAGTGGTGTCACGGTTCGGTATGTTTTCGATACAACAAAAAAAAAGAAAAAAGCCAGAGAATTTCTCAGATTGAAATCTTTTTAATGTATTAAAACTAACATCATAAAAGTATGATCTCTCTTCTTTTTTTCTTTTTTTTTTACTTTGAACAGTGATATAAAGCTTTGCTTCTGGGGTTTCTGCTTAGCAGCAAATAAAACAAATCCTTCTTTATAATCAAAACCAAAAAGCTGCTTATAAAAATAAATGTAAGAATTTTAGTAGTTAAACAAATAAAAAGAAAAGAACAAATTAGTTTGTATATGGAACTTAGTTTCAATCAATTTTTTAATAATTTTTTATTTTCAGAAAGTGTCCACTTTTTCTTCAGACAGCACAGATCTGCTAGATTAGACTGTCACCTGCCATTTCAGTGGATCTGAAAGCAGGAATTATTATCTGACTGAAATGGGCTTATGAAGGAATAATGTAACGGGGCTCTATTACATTTAACATTTTCTTAAAACTCGAACTTTCCACTACCGATTAAAGTCTCATATCCACAGCTATAAATCTTCCCATCGCCTCGGTGATGTGATTTGTTTTGCCCTGTTCGAATCTGTAGAAATTGCCTGTCTGAATGCTGCGGGGATAGTTGCATGTAGTGCGCGTGTCTAGTTTTCATCTAATTCCAGTTAGTGATTCCGTGATGTCAGTGTAAATGAGTTGACATTTTTAAATATTACCGCTAAAATAGCTTACTGTCAAAGCAGATGTCATTGTTTTTTTTATCCACCACTTTCTTGCCATCACCCTCATAACTTACAGGAAAACCAAAGTGCTCCCAAATGCCAGACCCGCTGTTGGTTATAGGAGGATTACATTAATGTTACTAGCCATTTTGCAAGCTAGTGCAGCGTGTCCCTGACTGGAGTAGTGTTTGGAGGTGGGCGGGGAAGGCAGCATGTTGCCTGTCACGTCCAGGGTCACGTCATTTGGGATGCCTTGTTGAGCGTTGTTGCACTGAAAACATTATATTCTGTACACTTATTCTCTTTTATCTTTTTAGATATTTGTCTGAATCGTTCGGTTTGTAATGCGTACCGAACCGAAAGCCTCGTACCGAACGGTTCAATACGAATACTCGTATCGTTACACCCTTAATAATACAATATATTTAATTTGGCATTTTTATATATATTTAAATATACGTCTTTATAGTTATGTTCTTTCAGAAACATAAAAATCCTCAAACTTTTAAACAATACTCTGTTTATATGTTTGTCATGCAGACATAGTCCAACCTCATTGTTTGTTATTACATGGATACCTCTTCCTCTGTGCTCTGCAGTCAGGCCTGATCCGGTTTTCCAGTGAGGAACTTCTCATCACTCCACTACCACAGCATTTGGCTTTACGACACAACTACAGCGCCCCCTCTGGACATCACCCACATGTCATCTACAAGCGGTCAGCTGAGCGCAGAGTTCATGCTGATAAAATTGACCAGACCAGGAGCTTTAAATCAAGCAACCCCTATGAAGACCACCACCATCATCACCACCGTCACCATGATTACCAACACGGAAAGCTCCAGAGACAACATTTCTGCGGACGCCGCAAGCAATGTATGTAAGGGAATTTCTTTTTTAGCTTTTGTTTTGTAGATGGAAAGCACATTATATACTTGTGGTAGCATTCGTCAGCAAACCTCATTGAGATATTCTGACTGATTCCAAAAGCAAAACTGCTATGTCATTATTATCTGTTGTACCGAATGAATTGAATGAAAGCTTGGAAACAGCATGTGAGGTTAATGACTGTGTATTTCCTGCTCTGTCGCCGCCTCTCCACTGCTTTTATCTAGGAGCTAGCTTGGAAAAAGGACAAGCAGTTATTTGAGGCAATTTCCAGTTTCTCTCACTCTTTTTCATGAATTTCCACACTTTTATCTTTTCACCTGATCCTAACTACAGATACTCCCAAGCCTCCTACAGAGGATCATTTTGTCATGCCTGACGAGTTTGAGCAGCAAACCCGAGTGAAACGCTCAGAGATCACATCAAGCAATGAGGGTGGGCTGAACGTGGAAACTCTGGTGGTGGCAGACAGGAAGATGCTGGAGAAACATGGCAGAGACAATGTCACTACCTATGTCCTTACTGTCATGAACATGGTGGGTAGAGCTACTACATTGTACTACATTGAAGACACGTTGTTTCTAAAGTGATGTGGGAAGTAATGTTGTGCTAAACAGGTCTCAAGTCTTTTCAAAGATGGGACTATTGGGAATGATATCAACATTGTTGTGGTCAGCCTCCTCCTACTTGAGAAAGATCCGGTAAGAAAGTTATGTGTCTGTCTGTCTGTCTGTCTGTCTGTCTGCCTGTCTGTCTGTCTGTCTGTCTGTCTGTCTGTCTCTTCATCCATCTATTCGTCCATCCATCCGTTTATCCATCCGTTCATCCATCCGTCCATTCATCCGTCCACACACTCACCCATCCACAAATCCATCCATCCCTCCAACCATCTATCCATCCATCCATCCATCCATCCATCCATCTATCCATCCATTCACCCATCAACTCACCAACCCATCCATTTACCTATCCATCCATCCATCCATCCATCCATCCATCCATCCATCCATCCAACCACCCACCCATCCATTAACCGATCAATCCATCCATCCCTCCATCCATCTATCCATCCATCCATCCATTCACCCATCAACTCACCAACATATCCATTTACCCATCCATCCATCCATCCATCCATCCAACCACCCACCCATCCATTTACCGATCCATTCATCCATCTATCCATCCATCCATCCAACCATCCACACACCTACCCATCCATCCATAAACCATCCATCCATCCATCCATAAACCCAAAAACCCACTCACCCACTAATCCATCCATTCATTCATCCATCCATCCATCCATAGACCCACCCATCCATCCACCAAACCACCAACCCACCCATCCGTCCACCAATCGATCCACCAATCCATCCATCCATCTATATAGGCATGATATTGACACAAAATCTTTACAGTAGGTTTCACTGAAATAGCACAAGACGAGTAAAAATTAACTACTCATAAAGTAAGAGTAATTAGTTTTTAAATCTAAAACTAGTCAAGCTGTATGTTTAAAGGTTTGGGAATCATACTATGCTGGTCACTTTGTATGTTTTTGCTTGACTGCAAACAATTAGAATAATTGGTGGTTTAAAAAGTCTTGCTCATAAGAGCCATTTTTTTGTAAAGTAGAAGACAGCAGTTGGTTTTATTCACGTCATTGAATCATCCATGTAATGTGTATTTATATATATTTGTCTGTCCACACCACCACCAGTGTGCAGCATCCACTTGGATGATGCGACGGCAGCCACAGGACAACGGTGCCAGTACGCTCACCACACACCAGCTACTGGTGGAGTGGAGAGACAGTGATAGAGCCAATTTGGTAGATAGGGATGATTGGGAGGCCTAGATCGTAAGGACCGATTGAGGGACTTTGGCCAGGACACCAGGGTTACGCCCCTACTCTTTACGAGAAGTGCCATGGGATTTTTAATGGCCACAGAGAGTCAGGATCTCAGTTTAACGTCTCATCCAAAAGACGGTGCCCACTGTCAGTATAGTGTCTCCTTCACTTTTACTGGGGCATTAGGACTCACACAGACCACAGGTTGAGCACCCCCTGTTGGCCTCACTAACACCGCTTCCAACAGCAACCTAGTTTTTCCCATGTGGTCTCCCATCCAGGTACTGACCAGGCTCAGCTCTGCTTAGCTTCAGTGAGTAACCGGTCTTGGGCTGCAGGGTGATATGGCTGTGGCATCTGACACGTTTTTTATGATTCACTGCAAATATCTCAAATAACTTAAAACATTTTAGTGACTTAAACATGCAATGTTATTACAGTTTTTTTCAATTGCTTTGGCTCAATTCTCGATTTAAATTTTTATTTTTTATAACAATAAGTTTAGATTTCTGAACAGTTAGCTTATTGTTCATTTCAGAGTGGCATTTCTTATTGATTAAAGCAAATTTCAAATGCTTTGGCACATGTGTGCAAACAGTAAGTACAATTGTCTGTAGTTTGGACAAAAACTAATTGCATATGACTTGTTGATTAAAACTGGTGAGTCAATTCTCATTTAAACTGTCAAACTCTTCACAACTTGTCAATCATGTTTCATTGTGTAAGCCATTACGCTCAAAACTGTTTATTCAATTATCAAACATTTGTATATGCGCATGTTTACACCATAAATATCTGCTATTAACATTGTTTGTAACATCTGCTAAAACAGTAAATAATAACCTCTAGTAGCAATACAATTTGCATTATCTATGTATTAATCAAGTTTGGTAGTATATATATTTACAATACTGAACTGCATCAGCATGTTTGTGGAAGAGCAATTGGAAGAAGTGTAATCTCTAGCAAGGCCAACAAGAGCGACAGGAGATTTTTTTATGGATTTATTTTGTGGTATAAAATGAGAAATATGAAATATGCAATACAGTAATTGGAGAAGCAGGGTTGCACTTTGCATGTAATACATCTGTACAAAAATAAATGCAGTGTATAAACACAAATGTTTATTTATTTTTTCTTTTTCTAAGTACTATTGACTCTTCTCAACAAATTAGAGTCAATACTTAATATCCATGGTTGACTGGTGAAAAAACAACTAATCATTTTGGGCAGTGTGGCTCACACAATGACAGACTTTATGTTTTGGTGGCCTTGGCCAAATTACTGACACAATACCTAGGTTTTGATTCATGAATGAAATGTTTTGGGGGAGTAACTATATTTTATTGCAATAAAGTTCTGAATTTCCTGCAAACAGTTTTAAGATTTGCACTCACAGTTTAGAAAATATTAAGTCTGTTTAGAAAAATGTGCCAAAGCAATTGAGAAAAACTGTATTATTACTATTATTTCCATCGCATTCAACAAAGACTACAAATATGCAGTCAAGCCTGAAATAATTCATACTACTGGCAAATTCTGACCTAAAGCTTTTGTTCAAATGTAAATAAAAACTGAGAATTTTTTCCACAATGATGCCTCTTGTACAGTACATCGTCTTATTATCTTTTGGGAGAAGCCTGTGTCATTTCCAGTCAAACCAAACCAAACCAAACTTAACTTAACTTAACTTAACTTAACTTAACTTAACTTAACTTAACCAAAGAGCTTAGAATGACCAAGAGGCAACACTCGATAGAACGTTCCATTGCAACAGCAGCGCCAAGCAACAGCCCCGGATTATGCCATTTTGGAGTGAAAGCAGTCGGCTGTCCATTAGATCTTATTGCTGTCATGATGGCAAGCAGCTGCTTTGTTTTTTTTTTATTTATTTAAAAAGTGCATTAAAGCTGAGATACAACCTGGAAGATGACAATATAACACTTACTATCACAATCATCAGCACTTTTAACAGATTTTTTTACAGACTTATAATTTGCTGTTGTTCTATTGGAGTTTTCATTCCAAAATGGCCACCGCGCCATCTAGTGGCTGTTTCCCAAATTGCACTAAAGTGTCGCCTCTTGGTGATTCTTTGCTCTTTGAATAAACTAAAACAAAACAAGACAAACAAAACAAAACAAGCTGGTTGAATAAAAGTTTTTGCCAGGGCTTTGAGTAATTTTGGGCTTGACTACACATTTGTAGTCTTTGTTGAATATGATGAAAATAATGGCAATAACAATATTGCATGTTGCATGTCTTAATTTGCTTTTATGACAACAGCACAGAAGACTCTGGCCACTACAACTTGTTTGTTCTTATTTAAAGGAAAGTTTACCTTTTGAACGATTCCCAGCATTTTCTACGTTTCTTTCATACTCGACAGATACCTGATCATTCATTACTTTCTTTTCTCTCTCTCACCACCCTTTTGATCTCTCTTGGTTTCACTGCTGTCAGCTGGGCCTGTCTATCAACCACCACGCAGACCAATCCCTCAACAGCTTCTGCCAGTGGCAATCGGGCCTTGTAGGTAAAAATGGCAAGCGGCACGACCATGCTATACTGCTGACAGGGCTGGACATCTGCTCGTGGAAGAATGAACCGTGTGACACCTTGGGTAAGGCTGACACTTGACTTGCACCATCCAGCATCAGAGTCACGTGTTGTGATGTCAGCAGCTAATCAAATCCTAGAGAGTGCATTAGACAATGGCAAGGTTAGAAAGAGCTTGTGGTTGGTGATGCATGTCCTGGTTTGGCCTCAGACAAAGAACTTCACCTGAATGAATCCAAGAAAACTCAAATCCACTTTGCAGTCAGTTGGCAGCTTCTTCAGTTTTTGCTATAGAGGCGTCAGCCAAATGTAATGAATTCAGCTTTAAAGCTCCAAACCACAAGTATGCACCTCTTTGAATGTATGGCAAAGGGGAAAGCACTGCTTTTATATTGCCTCTGTATGATGTGAAACTCAAACCGAAGCCTTTTTCTGAAACCATGCAGTCAGAAAAATAGTACATTGGGATTGGATTTCAATTTCTTTAGGTTTGAAAACACTGGGGTCTGATAAGTGATATTTAAATCATATATTACTGCTTTCATCTAGAACTCTTGGACTTTAATGTCTCTGTAAGCGATTCATTTGATTCATATTTGACTTGTACCTCTGTTTTGTTCTTTCTAACTATATGTCTGCAGGTTTTGCTCCAATAAGTGGGATGTGTAGCAAATATCGCAGTTGCACGATTAATGAAGACACAGGGTTGGGCCTTGCTTTCACAATCGCTCATGAGTCGGGACATAAGTATGTTCATTCCTACTTTCAAATCACGCACTTTTACATTTGGGGAAACCATATGCTGTGTAACAGACAAACATTTTGTTTGTGTTTTACGGTTGCCATTGTGATGAGGGGAAGTTTATGTTGTAGGTCTGAGATTTAGTTTTTATGTCAGCCGTATTTTGAGCCGTTTGGTCCTTTGGCATTTTCTCAACATAAACTGGAAGGAAATCTATCCTGGAGAACCACCAGGTTGATAACATGTTGTGGGATTTGTTATTCTCAGTGGTTGAAACATTTTTTTCAAATGAAATGGACACATGCCTGCAATGTGCACAGTGTTTGGGGGCAAAATCTTCACTAGCCAACAGTCATTAATCACTCATTTATTGAGGAGTGGCCATTTATAAACACATGACATGTCTTGCCAGCATTGCACATGTCTGCTATATTTCGTGATTATAGTGCGGTTGTTTATTTTGAAGCATTAATTGGTCTGAATCTCACAGGGCTGATGAAAGTATGCCTCTGAGTGTGTCAGTGTGAATCTTGTCCAATTCGACTGAGTACAGAGATTATTAAAGGGGTTTGTGTGATGAAAGAGCTTTCAGCTACAGAGATAATGTCCCACCTGACTGAGGGAGTGGTTTCTGTCCTGGGGTTGTTCATTAATAGTCTCTCTGGGTAAAACTCACAATCTCCATCTCTCCCTCTTTTTTGCTCCCTCCATGTTTTGCTTCAGTTTTGGAATGATCCATGACGGAGAGGGGAATCCCTGCCGGAAGACTGAGGGGAACATAATGTCTCCAACATTGGCCGGGAATAATGGTGTTTTCTCGTGGTCTGCATGTAGCCGACAATACCTTAACCGGTTTTTAGGGTAAACTTTAAC
This sequence comes from Danio tinwini, assembly GCA_903798205.1. Classification (NCBI taxonomy): domain Eukaryota; kingdom Metazoa; phylum Chordata; class Actinopteri; order Cypriniformes; family Danionidae; genus Danio; species Danio tinwini. The sequence continues at coordinate 27,577,168 of CAIGQZ010001108.1, forward strand.
CTTCACTTTACATAATATTATTCTCAGACTAAAGTGTACATTTTGGAAATGTTTTTTTTTTTTACTTCACTGTAAAAATGTTTTACGTCAGTACAACAATAAAAAAAATCATAATCCTTATTTCCTTTAGCTTTTTCTTGTTCACTCAACTTCACCAAAACATCACCTGCACTGACTTAAAATTATTTGTCAGTAATGCAAAAACATTTAGTTGGGTTAACATAAGATTATTAGTTTTCTGGAGAGGTGAACTGCTCTGTAACAAAACTTTTTAAGTTGTGCCAACTGAACATTTTTTGTCTGCAGAACTGGAATGCCTGAAGTTGAGTGAACAAAAAAAATATATGTATTCTTAATTCTGTTTTTTTCTCATGTACTCAATTATTATTATTTTTTCACCTTTAATTGATAGGACAGTAGAGATTATAGACAGAAAAGCGTGGGGAGATGAGAGAAGGGAAAGATTAGCATAGGACCTCAAGGCAGGAATCAAACTCAGGTCACTGTGAACACCGGAGTGCCATGTGTCAACGCACTAACCACTACACCAGGGGTGTCAAACTCAGTTCCTGGAGGGCCGCAGCCCTGCACAGTTTAGTTCCACCTCTGCTTCAACACACCTATTTGTAGGTATCAAACAAGTCTAAATTAGTACTATCAGGTGTGTTTAATTAGGGTTGGAACTAAACTGTGCAGGGCTACAGCCCTCCAGGAACTGAGTTTGACACCCCTGCACTACACTATTGGTGCTGACGAGTACTTTTGAAACAAACTTTTGAAAACATCAGTTGTACTGACCTAAAATGTCTGAAGTTGAATAAACAAAAAACTCTTTTGAAAACTGGTACTAAGAAATAATACATTATCAGAACAAACAAGTATAGATCGTTGGAAAAAAAACAAGAAGGCATGCTTCACATGTGAGCATTACATAGCATTTTTCTCTGTTTGACCTGCAATGTTTTGATCCTTGTCTTGTTTACCGTTATTGTTGTTTTACCTCCTGTCCTGTTTTAAATTTTGTGTCTAATATATGTTTTGTTAACATTTGTCTCTGTTTTAGTTTTTTTTCCATTGATCTATGTTTGTTTGTTCTGATAATGTATTATTTCTTAGTATCAATTTCCTAAAGAGTTTTTTTGTTCACTCAACTTCAGACATTTTAGGTCAGTACAACTGATGTTTTCAAAAGTTGAGTACACGTTAGTGCCAGTCGTGTAGTGGTTAGTGCGTCGACACATGGCACTCCAGTGTTCACAGTGACTTGATTTCGATTCCTGCCGATCCTTCCCCTTTCTTCTCTTCCACGCTTTCCTGTCTATACTCTCTACGGTCAATTAAAGGTGAAAAAAAAATGTTGAGTACACCAGAAAAAAATAAAAAGGAAATAAGAATTATTTTTTTTGTTCACTCAACATCAGGCATTCCAGATCTGCAGACAAAAAATGTTCAGTTGGCACAACTTAAAAAGTTTTGTTACAGAGTTGTTCACCTCTCCAGAAAACTAATAATCTTTTGTCTAATAATCTTTAATAACCCAACTAAATGTTTTTGTATTACTGACAAATAATTTAGGTCAGTGCAGCTGATGTTTTCAAAAGTTGAGTGAACAAGAAAAGCGAAAGGAAATAAGGATTATGTTTTTTTTTTGTTGTTGTACTGACTTAATTTTTTTTTACAGTGTACCTAATACAAAATAATTTAATAAGACAGTCTAACATCCAGATACTTTTTAATCCAGATGTTACCTTTTTTCAATAACAATGCATTGCAATGATAAAAAAATTTAATGATTTAAATTTCAATGATTCATAATGTTACAAGATGTATAGGCTAACGGATTTATATTTAAACTTTACATATTAGGTGCATGTGAAGACTCATAATTTGTATTGATTAATTAATAATAATTAAGTTTTGTGAAAGAAAAATGGCATAACATGGGTAAGATAATCTTGCACTTTATCATTTAGAACACGTGTCAAACTCAGTTTAGTTCCAACCCTGCCTCAACACACTTGCCAGTAGGTTTCAAACAAGCCTGAAGGACACAATTTGTTCGATACAGTGTGTTTAATTAGGGTTAAAGCTAAACTGTGCAGAGCTGCAGGCCTCCAGGAACTGGATTTGACACCTGTGATTTAGAATGACAAATGAAACAGCATGTTTAACATTATCAACATATATAAATATAAAAGTCAATTAGTATTTAAGGACTGTGATCCTTAAATAGCATCAAATTACTTGTGTTTATCAATAGTTTTGGGTATTTAAAAATTGTTACACTGAATGGCATTTTAGTGGGTTTCTTTTGTAAATAATGATACAAATAAATAAAACTAATAATGTTTTGCTCAGAAAAAAAGGACACAAAAAACAGTACAGTAAAGGGGAAAAAATTTTGCTTTTTTTATTGCTTTTATGGACATTATGAGGAAAAGGTCCTATTTAACCAGGTGTCCACAGGGTCTTAAAAAGTATTAAAAGTTGATAAATCAATGTAGAGAAATTTAAGAGCCTTAAAAATTATTAAAAAAATCTTAAATGCTATTTTGCAGGGTATTAAGTTTTTTATAATTTTTGATTATCCAATGTACGGTTGTATGCTAAAGTTTGCCTGAATTAAATCTGCGAATATCAGGATGCTGTGTAGTTTATGAAATCAATGAAATCCCGCTAGATTTGACATCATGCTGCTTTGTTTACTGCAGTAACCAATGCAACACCAGTATTTCTGCAGTTCTATGGCCACCATCCAGCTGAATTAGCTAGATGTAACAGATTGTTATCCAGTATATAAATAATGTTTTAGTTTGGATTAGTTTCTTACATTAATATTTAGTAAATATACTGTAAGTTAAAATCTAGCCAGTGTTTCCAGTTGAAACTTGGTTATATGGTCTTAAAATGTATGAAAAGAGTCTTTAAAAAGGTCTTAAAAGGTATTGAATTTCTATTCCTGTATATACTCTGGTAATGTTTATCTTCCTTCATGTACATTCGTCTTCACAGTACAGCTCAGGCTTCATGTCTAGTGGACGAGCCCAAGCAGATTGGCCAGTACAAGTATCCTGAGCAGCTACCAGGTCAGCTGTACGATGCAGATATACAGTGCAAATGGCAGTTTGGCTCAAAGGCAAAACTATGCGGCCTGGACTTTGTAAAGGTAATGCATAGCATTTCAAATTTTCCATTCATAGTTGAAGCACTTTAATAGATCTTCATACTAAATTTGTTTGAACACGTGTTGGAAACGGTAAACGCCTCAGCTTCACTGAATCCTTTTGACAAAACACAATGTCACGAAAGCATTCACCGAGATTGAGTTCATTTCGAGTCTCAGATATTTAAATGTGCTCCAACCTGTGATGTTTGTGTGCAGAGACTTTATGGTCAACACAAACACACATCAGAGTTTCAGAAAGAAAACAAACTACTGAGAGGAAACCCATTGCCTCAAAATCTACTCTAAGTCTTCATTCACAGTCTCTGCGGAACAAAGGTTCCACAAAGATGGACAGGGCCCCCTTTGGCATCCGCTGTAGCCTTTAGCGTCTAACGCACACATTGATATGCAAATAGTTATGCTTGGGAAATGAACATTGCGAGAGTCTATCTGTGGGATTAGCTCTCATGCTATGGACTTCCTCTCCTGTTGCTTTTGTGCTCTTCGGAGACTGAAAAGAGTCTTGAACATCGACCTTGATGGAAGGCAGCTGTACATCTTAATTAAGAATGATTGTGGAGATAAAACCCACTGTTTTTGTTTCCTCCATCCCCCACAAACCATCCCGTCCTTGTCACAAAGTCGTTGAGATGTAATTAGCCGTGGGAGCTAGCGGCATTAGCTACCCGATGATCCATGGTCCGGTGTTGCTAGCTTTTGTAAACCACATCTCTCTCTCACTCGTCTGCCAGATGCAATCGGGCTGTCAGCCAGCAGTGGCCAGTCTCCCAACCTCTCATCACCCATTATTATCATCGTATTGTGGGAAGAAACAAAATGCAACGATAATAGCGTGTTTCTTTTGGGCAGCACAGTGATTGATTTTGACAGGCTTTTTTATTTGTTGGGAAAGTTGATTGGCCGTTACTGTAGAAACAGGAGGTCGGCGTGGTGAGGTACAAGTCAGGGAGGTTGAATGGTTTCCCAGCGGGTGTAGTAGGCCTGTCTTTGACTGTTCTCTCTGTGTGTTCATGCCCACCAGGACATCTGTAAATCATTGTGGTGCCACAGAACTGGACACCGGTGTGAGACCAAGTTTATGCCTGCTGCCGAGGGCACCATCTGTGGAGCAGACATGGTGAGTAAGTGAGTGCTTGTCTGTGTGAACTTGATGAACCACCACTGTCCGAATTCTCTCTAGCCACCTGTGGTATTGTTCTCTGCTTTGTGTGAATAAGCGTAAAGACGGCTTGTCCTGCGTATCTTTCCACTGGACGAGGGTGAGAGGTGCTGATGTGTGGGACTCTGTGGCTTGGCTGGGCCGAGTCCTGCTTTCCAGGTGTAACTCTGGGCTCAGTCCCAAACCAGCAAGCCACAAGATCTTCTCAGCAAATACACTCTCTCTCCATTTACCTCACATCCCCTCTCATGCCTTCTCTTTGACTTGACTAGAAATCACTTTGGTCTTCTGATATCTCTTCATTTACCACACAAGACTTTGTGTTGCTTTGGGCTTTTTAATCGTAAGAACATTTCTCTGGAAGTCAGGACGTTTTTATATCGGTGTAAAAGTGTAAAGTCTGAAATGAGAAAATTACAAAATAAGGCATTTCACAACTCAAAATTTATAGCGTGATATTCACAGTGTTCAACCATTATAATACCACAGCTGCAAGAAATAATTGTACTGTGAGGTATAATATAACATTGTGATAAACAAGGTCACAATTTTATGTACGTTACATTCAGGGCTTGACATTCACTTTTTTGGTCACCAGCCACTGTGGCTAGTAGATTTCCAATGTTACTAGCCACTCGCCATTTTCACTAGCCACAATTTTGTTGTTGGGAAAATATATTTTATTTGCATAAATCTGACTTTGACATGCTAAAATTACTTGATTTAGACTTTGTGTTATTTCCACATGCCTCCTCATTCATTTCACTTTTTTTTATAGTGCCGCATTGCAATTAGTTTTTATTTCACATGGCTTTTCAACACTAAGGATTTGACAAATTTATCTCGGACCACACCACAAAAAAAAAAAAAAAATATATATCTTAGCCACAAATTTTAATATGTCAAAACAAGCAAAATATAGCTGTATACATGCTCTTTTAATTAACAAAACTTAAAAAAAAAAATTGATTATTAAAAATTGAATTATTGCCATGTATCTGAATATGCACAGTAGTCTGTCCAGGCTAAAGGTCCCAGATCACCAGCTAACTATGCATAAATGGAGAGTTAATTTCCTATTAGAGCAATGTTATTGTAAAAATGATAATTAAACCATATTAACAAAAATAACTGTAAGCAAAAGGAAGCAGGTGAAAAACCTAACGTGTGTGATGATCACGCGCACACAGTTAACGTTAGGCCATCTCTATTGTTGAACCCTGCTTTTAAGAAAACTACAATTTTAAAATAATTTTATCAACCAGCCAAAGTGGCTAGTGGGAGTGTCTGTCTAACCAGCCACAGCTGAAATCTACTCGCATTTGGCAGGTTGGCGGGTGTTAATGTCAAGCCCTGGTTACATTACAATATAATACCAAAAATATTTTCTTATGTAATATTTTGTCTTGTTCTTAAGATTTTTTAATCACCAGACACTTGTTAAAAGTATGTGCTACACTTTGTTTTACTCTTTATTGTCAGCACTTTAGTCAACTGTGTTGTTATAAAGTGCATGATAAATAAAATTGAATTAAATTAAATTGTTGGAGAAGGAAAGTGACTTTAAAAAATGTAAAATTAATAAATAACATCAGTCTTGTTTTCTAACAGAAATATGTCAAAATTAAAAAATTGTTTGGAAGATGTTTTTTTTAGATTCAAGAAATGGTTTCTGCTACTGAACAATTCCAGCTTTTATCTTACAATTTAGTTTTTTTCTCTTTTTCTCACCATTCTGACTATTTTTTTCTTAGAATTGCAGGACAAAAACAACCAGAATTGCAAGTTTATATCCCTATATCTTAATCTATAGTAAACTAATTTACTGTGTAATAAAACTAATTTGACCTCATTGTTACGTTGATGTTACAGTTGTTTTTATAATTTCAAGAGTTCACACTTAGCTGATGATTGATTATAAAGCTTGTTTGTCATGCTGTCCTGGGAGAGAGCCCAGAGCTCATAAGATCCTCGAGCCCTGGGCTCCCACACATTAGCAGGGTGAGAGGGGAGTTTGAGCTCTGGTAGATCTCAATAAACTCCCCCTACTTATTTCTGGCTAATGACAGAGAGGGATAGCTAAAAAGAGATGTACGGCTTACTAAGAGTGCGACTATGATGCCAGTTTAGAATGTTCACTTTACTTAGGTCGTGTGTTTTTGGACGATGGGAGGAAACTAGGGAACCCGGAGGAAACCCACGCGAGCACGGGGAGAACAAGCAAACTCTGCACAGAAATGTTGACTGGTTCAGTAGGGACTTTAACCTGTGACATTCTTGAACCGGTTCATTCCACTGTGGCAACCCCCGATTAATAAAGGGACTAAGCCGAAAAGAAAATGAGTGAATGAATAAATAAACTTTATTCCTAGAGAATTCAGGTGGAAGGGAACCAGGCTTTCACACATTACTGATCAAGATGATCTGTCTTCTTCTTTCTCATAAATCAGTGGTGTCGAAAAGGACAGTGTGTCAAATTTGGTGATCACGGTCCTAAAGCAGTGCACGGCCAGTGGTCAGGCTGGTCTGAGTGGTCTGACTGTTCACGTACCTGCGGTGGAGGGGTCATGTACCGAGACAGATCCTGCAACAGCCCCAGGTAAACAACAACACACTCATTAATCCCTAAATACTGACACATTATTCTGTTTTTTTTTATGAACCATCAGCAGTTGAATTAGGTTTGTGTGAGAAAGAAAACCCAGATATATGGCATTTGATTTCAAATGTGTGTGTTGTGGCTCATTGTTTGTGCCTGTCACCACAGTAAGAAATGAATGGCACTTTGAATGGTAGATCAATGGTGGAAACACATGTGTTTCCTGACCGACTGACCCACTGTGACTCTTAGATTACCCCCGAACTTTGACACACTGAGTAATCTTGGATTAAGTGCGTTCTGGTATGTCAGGGTTCACTGAAGCAGCATGCCCTTAAATCAATGCACAAGATCAGTCTTTACAAATGACAATTAGAATGGAAATTAGTCGCAGCGGAAGAAATAATAAAAAGCATTGCCTTTGAGCATAAACATCTGGCAGATGCTTTTATCCACTTACATTACATCTAGTGTCTGTCAAATGGCAGATGTAGTTTTTTGTGCGTTTAGGTTCAGGTGCTTCCTTTCTGTATGTGGCGGCAGGTTTATTTGAGATTGGATTTCTATAGACCACAGGTGGATCTACATGTGGTTTGGTCAAGCTGATGGAACATGGGATTGTGCTTCATCAACAGTTGGCTGTCTAGAGCATCTTAACATAATTCTGTTGGAATAGGAAATACTTATAATGCCTTAGACAGCCAAACCAACAGTTCAGTAAAGAAAGTAATAAAGCAAGAAAGAAACTATTCAAAGTGATGTGAGGTTGAGAACTTCTTTAAAACCATGAGAATATACCTTGGCCAGAAAAGGTGCATATGATTTATTTCATGCATTGTGATCTCATACAACGTTTTGGTAAAAGCCTGCAGTTGATGTAAGGATCCTTTACACAGATTCCGAAATTTAGAGAGGTTACAAAATGATTGTTTTGCTGAATAAAGAAGCTATTTTTTTAATAGCACTTTTTGGAAACCTTTTAAATTGACCTAAAATGCTCTTTTTTATTTGTTGTATTTGATTGAGAAAACAAATGGTGGGAATCTTTTTTTTTTTTTTTGCTCTACATTTTTGGATTTGTTTAATCTTATGTGCGTGCAGATATTTAAGGATTTTCAGCCTCAGTGCTATATATTTTAATGTTGTTGTTTTTTTGTTTTTTTGTTTCTGATGGTCTGTATTAGTCCAGAGATATTTGTTCCACTGTGAAAGGCTTACAGGGCAGTGAATCTGTCAGATGGTCTTGCTTTTAAGGCACCATTTGCAAAGTAATCTGAGATTTTGGGGACGTATCAGCCTCCATTTACTGTTTTTGCTATCAGTGTCACCCAATAATGCTGCTGCTTAACTTCAGTACTGAGTAATACGGTCAGTGCAACAAACCTCTCTTCACATTGAGTGGCTGTTTACACACATTTAAGCCCCAAAGTACACTTTAGATTACTGCCTCTTTTAACATTTGAGAACAAATTGAAGTTAAAAGCACATTCAAAATAAGAAGTGGTATCCTAGTTGGGATGTTTTTTTTTTTTTTTATTCAAATCTTTGAATTTGAATAATATGAAACCCTGGCATCAAGGATTTCCTTAGTAAATAAATAACTAACTAACTAAATAAATAAATAAATCCAAACAGGAAATAAAACAGTTACTTTGCTTTTCAATCTTTGTCCTTTGTAAGGTAATCGGTTCAAAAGCCCTGGAATTGCATCATTTAATAAACTGCCTTTAAATAACAGAAGTCTTGTGCAACTTAAAAATCAGACATCAGAATAATATTATTAAACATATCCTTGCTTATTTTTATAGTAAAGAAACAATCCCTCTTCATATTTAAAAAAAATATGTATTTTAATTTAAATTAATTTAATTGAAATGAAATGTAATTAGATTTTTTTATCACATTTGTTAATCACTAGTTAACACAGCTTAAATGTCTGTATATATTAGTTTTATTGCATGTAAACTTAGACATTGGAAAATGTTGAACATTTCTAGTGCACTCTGAATCACTGTGTAAACCAGGATTATTGAAAATATGTGCCTCGGCCTACGTTTTAGTAAAATGCAAAAAAAAAACATTGCTTCATTGCATATTTCAGATGACAAATCTAGTAGAAAGCACTCTCTACATCTTTTGCAAATCTGAAATATGTTGCTTAGGGTCCGTTTTATCATATGCGTCAGATACATGCTCTTCATTTTGGTAGTCGAACAGATCACTTTCTGAACGAAAACAAAAGTGTTTTCAAAAGCAAACACAGGACCTTTTACCTTGATCTTACATTGTGAACCATGCTTCTGCAATCTCGAACCCAAGCACTCAAGTAAGTGCGTCACAAGTACAATATCATGCAAAGTGATCACAGAGCAATCTGACCATGTCAGAAAAGTTGTCCATATGGAGATAAACAGGTGGGGCAAGCTCATTCATGGTTTTATTTTCAGGCATAGATTGTTTTTTTGGTATAATTTTCATGCAAAGGGCTGCATGAGAATAATCATTTGTCTTTTAATAATACATCTCTGTAACTATCATTAATCATTATCATTAACTATCATTAATCAATGGACAAAATTTGTTGGCTGCCCGTGGTGTTCATTTTAACTACAAACCACATTCAAACATATGTTTAGTACATGTTATTGCAGTTTTGCTGACCTACAATGAGCCTGTGTTGATTAAATAGACTATTAAATGGAGTATAATTTGAAAGGCTGTTCATGTCCAAGAATAAAAATATATTCTGTATGAAAATCTAATACATTTTCGTGGACAAAAGAAATAATAAAAAATATATTCTGTATGATAATATAATATATTTGGATTAAACATTTGATCTGTTTTAATCCAAAAGGAAAAGGTCCTGTTTCAGAACAGGCATTTTGATGTATAATCTCCCCTTGCGGCTCTCAGACAGCACCTGCAGCAGAAGAGGTGCTGATATGTCTTGTGTTTGTGGCGGTGAGGTTCAAAAAAGATTCCCTGTACTCATCGCTTCAGTATAAAGTCCTCAGGAGACAGCTGTTGAAGCCAGCAGCACAACATATCATCTTACTCGGATAACATTTATCAATAAAAGTGATCTTAAAAATGTGACTGAATCCATATTCAGCTGCTAGATTTACAGCCTCATGAATCTCTGTTTAAGAAATATGTCTCTTAGCTCTTAGTCTAATAGAGAGGACTTTCAATGGACTTGTTTGTTGAGTATACAGGAATCTTTTTTAACTAGCAGAGTATGGGTAGCATTAATGCATCATTGCCAGGGGGCCAAAGTTGAAAGAGTAGTATGCATACATACGATCGCCCACATGACTTCGGAAAGCCCCTAACAAACAAACGATCCATTTTCATTACATCATTGTTTGGTATTGTTTATTTATATGCAGAGGCTTGTGTTTTAATGAGTTGACTTTAAAGTGGATACCTAATGGGTAACAGTGTGGGCATAATGAGGGTTTGATTAAAGATAGGGGTCTAGGAGATGCGAGATGTACTGAAGGAGTGGGATAGAGAAGGATGTGGGTCTAGGTAGGTGTTTTGGGCGGATTCTGGCAAGCAGACAGACTGAGTGACCTTGTTTCCTCTAAAGTTTGTAGTAATACTGTTTGGCTGCAAGATCTTGTCAACATTTAGAGGGAGAATGAGAGAATAATGTTGTATTAAGATTAGCATGTATCACAAAATTGACTTGGACATAGTTACTTTAATGTCTTATCAGAAAATCTACACATGTCCATCTCCCCCACATCTCTCTCTCTCTGTGTGCTCTGTGTTGTTGTTGTAAGTGCTCTACCATATGGGCCCATAGTATACTATCTCTAAAGCTCTAATAGGATCAGCCTGAAAACCTGCTCCAAAAACAAAAGCAGACATGCACAAATAGCCATCTGACAGCACTGTTAGACTATCATTGATCTCATTGACTGCTCTTGAAATATGAAAGGCATAATTTCTTTTAAATAAAAATCATATGAAGCTTATGTATTTTTTGCATGTTAACTGAGAAGTGGGCAACATAGGCTCATTCTGAAAATGTAGCCCTATATACATTTCTGGAGATCACGAATTATGTGGCCAGAAGTACGTATGGCTGCATTTCATCTTTAAAATGAACTCTACAGGATGGTATGACGTCGCTCCTATTCAATCTTACCAGCTAACAGCTTACCTCTGTATGGACGGCTTTTCCGTTGTTACCAGTTTGTCCAGTTAGCCCGCCATGTATGTCAGTGGATTTGAGATGCAAAGAGGAGTTGACTACGATGACAGAGTTCGAGTCTGGTGAAGAACGGTTCCAGAAAGTGGGCAAGACAAAAACAGAACCAAAAAAAATCTAATAAACAAGTAAATAAGGTAAAATCAGACTAGGGCTTTTCTTTTTCTGGATTACTTTTTAAAAAATTTCAAATTTAATTAAGAATTAAAAAGCTGATTGGGTTTAGGGATTTGTGTGGGTGGGTCAATCATTGCTTTTGAAAACACTATTGGTTGGGTTTAGGGAAGGAGGAGGGTGGGTCAGTCAATCAGTCAGTCAGTCATTCAGTAAGTCAGTTAGTCAGTCAACAGCGTCCTCTGGTGGATTTCTGCGAAAACAGCAGGCGCAAATGGCACTTGCGCGAGAAATCTGAGATCTGAAAAAGCATACACAGCGGGCTCTAGTGAATTCGTGAAAACAAAAAATGCTAAAGAAATGTAGCTCCTGGGCTTAGAAGTAGGGATGCACTATTTGACCAGCCATAAATTGGAACTTGACAGTATTTTTGTTTTATTTTAACCAGTCTTGGTCCGTACTTGCATGCAAAACGTTGCAGTTCTTTTCCAAAATCTATGTGAACATTATTACAAAACCTGTAACTGGACATTCACAAATGCCAGAGATGCTGACAACAGAGCACAGATGCTATAGCATACAACATACTGTACCAGACATTTCATTTTAATCTTTCAAATTGTGTAAGGCATGTTAAAGTACAGTGTAATGTAAAAAGAAATGCTGTAAACTGTAAAATTTACAAGTGCAATGTAAATTAGCAACTACAAAAGTACTGTAGTTTTACAATTAAAACAGTAATAGTTAATTTACACTGCACTTGTAAATTTTACAGTATTACTGGCACAATTTACAAGCACACTATAAATGAACAATAACTGCTATAGTTTTACAAAATTTACCGTAATACTGTAAATTTTACAGCATTTTTTTGTGTAACCAAGAAAATGCTATATTGCTATATATGGAGATTCTGTACCATAAGCTATGAACAAGCCATATTTCAAACATTTGTTCAAGAGCCAACTCAATATATTATTTTTTTGCATGCAGCTAAATCCATCTACTGTAGTTACCCACTTCTTACCACTCCACAATTTGAAAATGGCTGTTCCATACAATTGAAGTATGTTGTACAATTTGTTTGAACAATAATTCATCTGTTTTGCAATGCTTGCTCTTTTAGATCATTATACATGCATAAAGAGCACGAGGAAGGCCCAACTGTCCTCTCTCTGAGCGGTTTCTTAACCTCAAGTGTGAACACGCAATAAAAAAGCTAAAGGCCAGAGACTAAAAAGAACATGCACAGACACAATGACAGGCCCATGGCGCACTCCTTTACTTTGAGGTTAGTCTACAAGAGGGTACCCAAGAGTCTTCCACTTGAAAACATGCAGACATGCCGCAAGCATGCCTCCGCTCTCACAGCCCCAGTTACAGGAGCTCTGGGTTGCTTTTCCCTCAGGAAAGAGGGTGACTTTCTGCTTCATGTGGCACTCGGAGGCATTCCTGTGGCATTGGGAGGAGGCTTCTGCTCTTCCCCAGCCTGGAGCTGCCTCAGCAAGACAGGGGGAAGATTTGAACAGACTGTCCAGAGTCTGAGAGTTGACCTTTTTTATACTAAGTCCTGTGTGCAAGAGTTCTATTTATTAAAGCCCCATTATGGGTTTTTAAAAAATGAGCTTCCATGCAGTGTGTAACATAGCTCTAAGTGAAGGGAAATATCCAGCTATAAGGCTTAAATCTGAAAGTGCACCGTGTTTAAAACTATTCATTCATCTATAAAAAAGCAGAGTCCGTGGTTTGAACAATCGCCATGGTAATGATTAGACATGGTCTTTAGCCGTGTCGGCATGACATTGATACAAAACTCAAGCCCCACCCATTTGTTGCACGCGCAGATCTGGGAAAATTGAAACCCCCAGCCCCATCCACAGACACTGTAGAAAGAAAAAGAGGAAGACAAACACTGTAGCAGATCCCGGTTGAATCATGTCACGAAGACGCTGTGCTCTGAAGTGTGAGTGAAAGTTAGTGTATTTTTCCCTACCCAAAGATGAGGCTGTGAAGAGTCAGTGGTTAAAGTTTATTTTTGCAAAAATACCTCAGAATTATAGCCCCAGCCTTGTGCTGTGTTCTGTCATTTTTCTGACAAGTGTTTCAGCAATCTACATGCTTACAATGGGGGATTCTTTAAAGGAAGGATCAGAAAAGACTATTAATGTATTGGACTTTGTCAGAGCCTCCTGTTCCACTGCTATTTGTTGTTGCTATGTCCACCATCAGCTGTTTCAAAATAGTTCAGCTTTTGCCGCTATGTGGATTAATACTGAAAATAAAATTCATATTATAAGACAATAAAAGTGTTTTTTGACTTTGCATGCATATCAGCCTGTTGTTGGAGAGCCCAAAACCAAAATATGACTTTAACAGATTAGTTTGCAGTGATAAAACAAACAAACAAACAAACCTTATATAAAATACATAAAAAAGGTTTTCATCCTCAGAAACTAATGGATATATATATTTAAAAAATCATGTATGTTCCCCCCAAAAAACTTCAAAATGTTCATTAAAAAATAAAAGCTGTTGAGCTCCTAAATCAAAGTCTTCTGAACATGCAAAATTAATTAATACAGTGCAGTCAAAAAGTAACTCGGCACAAAAAATGGTACTAAAGTCCACCACATTTTAAGGCTGATGCCTGCATTTTCGTCACAATGGAAAATTACAATTTTACTAAAATTAACTAATGCAAGCAAGCCATCTCCAGGTTGGAGGAAAATCCTTACCCCAGGCGGAGGAGTTCAAGTATCTTAGGGTTTTGTTCACAAGTGAGGTAAGGATGGAATGTGAGATTGACAGGCGGATTAGTGCAGCGGCAGCAGTAATGCGGTCAATGTATCGGTCTGTTGTGGTAATGAAGGAGCTAAGCCAAAAGGCTCTTGATTTATCGGTCAATCTAGATTCCTACCTTCACCTATGGTCATGAGCTTTGAGTCAAGACCGAAAGGACAAGATCTCATACACAAGCGGCCAAAATGAGTTTCCTTCGCAGGGTGGCAGGACACACTTTTATATATACGACGAGGAGCTCTGTCACCCAGGAGGAGCTCGGAGTAGAGCCACTGCTCCTCCACATGGAGAGCAGTCAGCTGAGTTTTCAGATGCCTCCTGAACGACTACCTTGGGAGGTGTTCCAGGCATGTCCCACCGGGAGGAGGCCTCGGGGAAGACCCAGGACATGCTGGAGGCACTATATCTCTCGGCTGGCCTGGGAACACCTCAGGATCCCTCCAGTGGAGCTGGAGGAAGTGTCTGGAAGAGGGAAGTCTAAGGTTCTCCCCTGAGACTGCTGCCCCCATGGCTCGGCCCCAGAAAAGCTAATGCAAATTAATAAATGAATAACTAATGCAAATGAAACAGAAATGAAGAAGTGCAAAAACAATTGAAACATTGAAAGGGCTTTTGTGCATCATTCCCTCTTAGCAATCTTTCAGTAAGAGGGTAAGAAAATTGATTTACAGTTGCTATGGAAGCCCTCAAGTTAACGTCAACAGAAGGACCGCCACTCCAAATGGGAAATGGTTAGACTTTGATTAAAGATTGCCAATAAATAAATCAATTTAGTGGATTAACATGCACAGATTGATTATTTATCTTAAGAATAGCAATGTGAGCTAGGAAAATAAACATAGTACATTTTTTTAGCTTAGTGGATGTTTTATTGCTAGATCAGCACTGTGATATTCACCAGAATGCTTACACTACTTCTCCTTAGGGGAAGCTTGTTGGTTAACTAGTTTAGAAAACAAAAGATTCCCAATATTAATGCAACAGGGAAGCAAGTCGACTTAGATAACACAATGTGTAAAGTAAATTAATCCAGCTGTGTGTTGTCTTGTTCTTGCTGAAGTTTATTATTCAGAATTCATAGCTGTTGAAAACACGAGCGAGTCCAAGTCATGAATAGAATCGCATCCTGAACACTTTATATCTTTTACAGCTGTCAGTTGGGATGTGATTCAGTCGGACACATCACCGATAACGCACAAAGACATTCCCTCAGCGCTGATGCTAATGCACATCATATGAAATGCATCTCACCAGCCGCTCTTCCAAAAAAAATAGCAAATGGCTGTCATTCCACTCACATGTTGAACGCTTGCTGAGGCACATCTGTTTCTTCTCTTCTTCTCTCTCTCTAACCTTGCTTCCATGTTCGCTCGTGCTAATTGCTGGTTGTTTCACCCAAGCCCACAGCACAACGGCAAGTTCTGCCAAGGCCCTGGTCGACTGCACCAGCTGTGTAACACCAAGCCATGCCAGCCCGATGCAGTGGACTTCAGAGCTCAGCAGTGCGCAGAGTACAACAGCAAACCCTTCAGGGGATGGTACTACAAATGGAAGCCATACACCAAAGTGGAAGGTATGGGAGATATTTGGACCTTAATGCATTAATTACAAAGAAAAGCAAATGTCTCATTAACAGTTGAAAAAGAGAGTGCAGCAAACTTCTGCTGCGGGTTCAGTATGGCCGTGTGTCTTGGTTTATAAGACATGTGAGACTTATTTCTTTTTAAAGAATGTTCAAATAAATGTATGATTAATATGGGAATTAAAATATTCTATTTAAACTGTAAAAATATTTGTTTGGTGATTCACATGTGTTTTCCATATATTATTTGAACAGAGATTAAATGCACATAATGCCCTTTGGAAGCATTAATAAACAACAAATACAATGAATGATAAAAAAAACAAACTGTTAAATCATCAATGTTTTTTTCTTTAAGTGTATTATAATACATACAATATGTACTATTATTGAAAGGTTTGAGGTCAGAAGTTAGGGCGACACAGTGGCTCAGTGGTTAGCACTGTTGCCTCACAGCAAGAAGTTCGCTGGTTTGAGCCCCGGCTGGGCCAGCTGGCGTTTCTGTGTAGAATTTGCATGTTTTCTCCGTGTTTGTGTGGGTTTAATCCGGGTGCTTTGGTTTCCCCCACAGTCCAAAGACATGCGCTATAGGTGAATTGAATAAGTGAAGTTTATTTTTAAACTAATTTCAAGAGGAGCACGTGCTTATGATTGACTGCAGCCGGTCCGCATTAGCTAATGCATGGTCCATTAATCAGATGAATCCTAACTTACTATAAATAACCAGAGCTTCATACCTCAGCCATCTTCGTGTTGAAGATTCCCCCCTTTCTACTCCTTCCCTTTTTCTTTGACAGGGCAGCACGGTGGCCCAGTGATTAGCACTGTCGCCTCACAGTAAGAATGTCACAGGTTCAAGTCTTTATCTGGCCAAGCTGACATTTCTGTGTGGAGATTACATGTTCTCCCCATGCTTGGGTGGGTTTCCAATGGACTCTCCGGTTTCCTCCCACAGGCAAAGACATGTTACATAAGTAAATTGACTTAACCAAATAGACACCATAGAAGAGCCTTTAATCAGCAGTATATCTCTCCATAGTAATTCCTAATTTGCCATTTACCATAACAAGCAGGGGAGTTCTCGGGACCTACCTGAGCTCAACTCCCTTCTTGTCCTGCAAACGAGAGGGAGCCCCGGGCTCAAGGATCTCATGAGCTCAGGGCTCTTTCCCAGGACAGCATGCCAAACATTCTCTATAATCAATCATCAGCTAAGTGTGAACTCTTGAAACTAAGGCCCTGTTTACACTAATGCGTTTTCGTTTTAAAACGCATACGTTTTGCTACCGTTACGCCATCCGTCCACACTACGCCGGAGTTTTTGAAAACGTTGGAGAGGCGTTTATTCTAAAACGCTGCTGCTCCGTCTCAGTGTGAATGGGGGAAAATGGAGACATCTGAAAATGGCTGCTGAGATTTGCTACCTGATTGGGGCTTTTGGGTCATTGCGTTTCTTCCCTTATTTGTCAAGCCCCTATCACATGACTATAACGCTACCGGAAGACGGCAGACTAGCCTTCACTGTAAACAACAACATGGACACAGAAATGGGAGCGTTGTTTGCACTATTGTCCGTTTTAGTCGCCATTGTGCAGTTAAACTCTGCCTTTTTTACTACAGCAGCTGCATATATTCGCAAGAAGCTATTGTTTGAGCACTCGCTAATCGCTCACGTTCATCGTTTAACCAGTGTTTGTTGACTAACAATAACCAAATGCTGAGCGAGACACATGCTTCCTGTTTATACTTGGACGCGCATGCCCAGAGTGCACAAATGGTCATGTGATATACGTTTTTGGTGTAGTGTGGATGGAGATATGTTTAGAAACGCTAGATGAAACGCTAGTGTGGACGAGGATCGTTTTTGATCTATAACGCTGTTTCTAAACGAAAACGCATTAGTTTAAACGGTGCCTAAATTGGCCATAGTGTATGTGTGGGAATGTGAGAGTGTATGGGTGTTTCCCAGTGATGGGTTGCAGTTGGAAGGGCATCCGCTGTGTAAAACATATGCTGGATAAGTTGGCTATTCATTCCGCTGTGGCGACCCCTGATGAATAAAGGTATTAAACCAAAGGAAAATTAATAAATGAATGAGGTCACAAGTTTTTACTTATGAATAAATATAAATTTTTACCTTATATACATTTTTATAACGTTTTTAATTTTTACTTTATTATTTTATACTAATATAAAATAATTAATATAACTCATTTATTCATTTTCTTTTCGGCTTCGTCCCTTTATTAATACAGGGTCGCCACAGCGGAATGAACCGCCATAATTAATATAATATAATATAATTAATATACTTTACCATTTAAACATCATCCTTCGGCTTAGTTCCGGATTTATCAGAAGTTGCCACCATGGAATGAACTACTGTACCATGAAATAAAAGATTAGGTTTCTTAAAAAAAAACCTAAATGCAAACTTTTCTGACCTCCAAACTTTTGACCGGTATATGTACCCCGACGAAACCTCTGAAAACATTCATCCCAGATCTTGCCTACTTAGTTTTTAATACCCTCTGAAATCTGAGTCAGCATGAACAGGTGTGTTTTTTAATAGTAATAATTCCTATTTGTTTCTGCACTGAGATTGTTACATAGGACAAGCGTGTTCCACCCAAGCGATTCATCTCACCGAATGTGTTGACTGAGCTGTGTGTGGATTTGGACTGGAAACGTGTAAGCACTCGTTCTGTAAGCTCAGTGCTCTGATCAACCCAGTAGGCAGGTTCGTACCTGAACAAGACCCACTGAGTCTGTTTATGCATTTGGCCTTTCATATGTCAGTTTTCGAAGAAAGACCAGAGAGGAGATTCTGAGCGATCTCCAGGGGTGTGAATGGAGCTCCATGTTTTCAGTTGTAGATCATGTTTGGCCTTGGAATATTTCACTGGCTACTACATCTGTTAGGAAGCACTTACCCTTGCTTGACTGGGATTTTGGATTTCAATCAAATTGGATTAAACACTGACATCTTACTGGGGTTTTGGTTGTTATGTTTTATAGGCCCTCCTTATTTAGCGATGTAGCGATTCCTGTTAAAATTCTTGCTGTGGTTCAATTTCTCTTTCAGCAGCACCTATGAGTCTGTAACATCACTGTGGTTTTGTTGAAATGAAAAGTACTTTATGATCTAATATGATCCTAGAAGGACAAAACCTACAATATGTTACAGTTCATACTGTGCTTGTGTATTGAATGAAGCTGGGTCTGTTTCTTCTGACTGGGAAGTGCGGATAAGTCTCTGATAGGTCCATATTTCTCTCTCGGTGGGAGAGTTGGACAGAGTCATTGCTCTTGCATTCCATCTTTATGGGCCGGTTTGTAACAGAGTTTTAAATTTTAGTGTAACGTGTTCAGTGGATATGTTCTCTATAAAACAGCGAGCCTTCCAGTTGTTTCATGGCCAACCACACACAGCTTACACTTGCCCAGTAATTAGCACTAGACAGTTGTAAACAGTTGCATTGTGTCTGCTTGGAATAAATGATGAAAAATTATTATTAACAATAAAACTTCTAAATTATTTAATTTAATTTCATTTCATTCATTCATCCATTCATTTTCCTTCGGCTTAGTCCTTTATATATCAAGGGTCACCACAGCGGAATGAGACGCCAACTATTCCGACGTATGTTTTATGCAGTGGATGCCCTTCCAGCCAGTACACTCTCACATTCACTCTCCCTTCCAGCCCATACACTCTCACATTCACACTCATACATTAAGGCCAATTTTGTTTACCCAATTCACCTATGCCACGTCTGTGGACTGTTCAGAAAAGCCCACACCAACAGGGGGAGAACATGCAAACTCCATACAGAAATGCCTGGTCCAGCCGGGATCAAACCAACAATTATATTTTATTTTATTTTATTTTTAATATAATTTAAAGTTTATTTTATTAAATTTTTTGTGTTTAATATAATTGAATTTTTTTTTTGTTTATTTAATTTAATATATTTTTTATTTTATCTTATTTTAGTTTTTTGTTTAATTTAATTACATTTTTCATTTTATTAATTTATTTTATTTTATTTTGAACATAATTTAATTCAATTTTATTTAATTTTTTATGTTTAATATAATTTAACTACATTTTTTGTTTAATTTAGTTTAACCAAAAATTATTTTATCTTATTTTAGTTTTTGTTTAATTTAATAACATTTTTCATTTTATTTATTTTATTTTATTTTATTTTTTTGTGTTTAATAAATTTAATAAATTTTTTTGTTTAATTTAATTTAATATTTTTTTTTTTTAATTTTTTTTTTTTTTTTTTTTTTTTTTTTAATAAAATTTTTCATTTTATTAATTTATTTTAATTCATTTTAATTTATTTACATTTTATTTTATTTTATTTTTTGTGTTTAATATAATTTAATAAAAAAATTTGTTTAATTTAATTTAATAATACATTTATTTTATCTTATTTTAGTTTTTTGTTTAATTTAATAAAATTTTTCATTTTATTTATTTTATTTTATTTTTGTGTTTAATATAATTTAATAAATTCTTTTGTTTAATTTATTTTAATAATTTTTTTATTTGATCTTATTTTTTTTTTGTTTAATTTAATTAAATTTTTCATTTTAATAATTTATTTTAATATAATTTAATTAATTATTAAATTTAATTTTTTATGTGTAATATAATTTTATTTTTTTGTTTAATTTAATTTAACCAAAAAATATTTTATCTTATTTTAGTTTTTTGTTTAATTTAATAAAAAATATATATATATTTTTTTATTTTATTATTTTATTTTCAAATTGTATTAATGCAATGATTCCATTGTGAACCTCAGCCCACCTGAACATACTAAACTGAGGTATTGGAATCATTTATTTTATGGGTGTGTGCATAGGTCTTGAAGAACTGCTTTTCATTTGATGTAAAAGTCCACCTACATTTTGTCTGAAAAATGTTGATACGGTTATAGCTTATGCATATGTTATCTTGCATGAAACTTCATAGCAGCATGCTTCATTTACCTGTTCACAGCTTCAGAAGATCTCACATAAAATCACTCTGGAGCTATAAGATCTAATGACCTCATTCATCTCCTATCTAGAAGAGGACATCTGCAAGCTGTACTGCATTGCTGAAGACTTTGATTTTTTCTTTGCTATGTCCAGCAAAGTTAAAGATGGGACATCTTGCTCTGACTACAAAGGGGGCGTGTGCATAGACGGGATATGTGAGGTATGTAAGGAGATGATGATACTGACATGGACGTGCATTTTGCACTGGTTTTCTGCATGATAATTGATTGACATATGCATTTAGTTGTGCTCAACAGGCACAGTGGGCTGAACTGTGTGTGTTATTTTTTTAAGAATTTAATTTTAATAACTTTTCCTGTGTAGCCGGTGGGCTGTGACCAGGTGTTGGGATCAAAGGCCGCTCTGGATGCCTGTGGCGTGTGTAAAGGAGACAACTCCACCTGCAAATTCTACAGTGGCCAGTACACCCTCCAGCACAGAGCCAATGGTGAGTGGCTTGTTTATTTAGGCTAATTCTGATTCATTCACTAAAGAAAGTAACAGGCATTAA
This sequence comes from Danio tinwini, assembly GCA_903798205.1. Taxonomy (NCBI): domain Eukaryota; kingdom Metazoa; phylum Chordata; class Actinopteri; order Cypriniformes; family Danionidae; genus Danio; species Danio tinwini. The sequence continues at coordinate 27,598,399 of CAIGQZ010001108.1, forward strand.
GAAAGAGAAATAAGTCAGTTATTTCCAGGGCCAGACAGAATCTGCAGACATTTTTTGTTATTTCTGCACAGAATGATTTTGGGAGTATCCTAACTGAAAACTTAATAAATGAAAAAAAAAATAAGTTTTTAACTTATTTAATTAAATACATAACTTCATTTTTTTATGTTCACAATGCAAATACATTAGATCCACTTATTTGGTAAACAAAGCAAGTCTCTCATATAATATATCTTCTAAAAGACAAAATATTACTTTACGAACTGTATTGTAAATGCTTCATATGAACATTTTCATATTAGTCAATAATGTTACTGTAATTAAATTGATTAAATAATTAAGTAAAGAAATAATTAAATATAAATTTCCACTTTTGAAAATTCAATGATTGCCAAAAAAACTGTGAAAATCTGCTGATTTCTGTGTGTGCAAATTCTGTGTGGGCCTATATATCATATGGTTTGTTACAAATAATTCTAATATACTCTTTTGAAATTCATTCATTCATTTGTTCATTCATTCATTCATTTTCTTTTCGGCTTACTCGCTTTATTAATCTTCAGCATATGTTTTTACGCAGCGGATGCCCTTCTATAGGAAACATCCATAGAAACTCACTCACACACACACACTCATACACTATGGTCAATTTTAGCATACCAAATTCACCTATACCGCATGTTTTTGGACTTGTGGGGGAAACCGGAGCACTCGGAGGAAACCCACGCGAACACAGGGAGAACATGTAAACTCCACACAGAAATGCCAACTGAACCAGCGACTTTCTTGCTGTGAGGCAAACATACTACCCACTGCGCCACTGCGTCCCCTCTTTTGAAATTATAATTTATTAAGCTTATTATAATAATTAATAAAAACTCACTTCCTCACATTCCTTTGGTTTATTCACTGCTTTATCAGGGTTTGCCAAAGCTGAATGAACCACCAATTTTTCTGGCAAATGTTTACACCAGTGGTCACCAAACTTGTTCCTGGAGGGCCGGTGTTCTTCAAATTTCAGCTCCAACCCTAATCAAACACACCTGAACAAGCTAATCAAGGTCTTATTAGGTATACTTGAAACACCCAGGCAGGTGTGTTAAAGCAAGTTGGAGCTAAACCTGCAGGGACACCGGCCCTCCAGGACCGTGATTGGTGACCCCTGGTTTACACAGTGGATGCTCTTTCTGTTGCAACCCAGTACTCTGAGTACAACCGACAGTGCTGGCAATCTCCCAAGCATTATTCCATTCACACATATGCTTATACACTATGGCCAATTATTTATGGGAACACTGGGAGAACATGCAAACTCCACATAGAAAGGTCTCCTGGTCCAGCCTAACCTGTGACTGTCTTGCTGTGAGGCAACAATGCTAACCACTTAGCCACCATGCCGCCCCAGTACTAAAAACTCATCATTCATTATTTATCTTTTTAGCTTAGTCCCTTAATTAATCAGGGGTCGCCACAGCGGAATGAACCGCCAACTTATCCAGCATATATTTTATGCAGCGGATGCCCTTCCAGCCGCAACCCAACACTGTGAAATCCCATACACTCTTGCATTCACACACATACACTATGGACAATTTAGTTTGTTCAATTCACCTATACCACATGTCTTTGTACTGTGGGGGAAACCGAAGCACCCAGGAGAAACCCACATGAACATGGGGAGAACATAGAAACTCTACACAGAAATGCCAACTCACCCAGGCGAGGCTCGAACCAGCGACCTTCTTGCTGTGAGGCAATCGTGCTACCCACGGCGCCACCAAGACGACTGTGCTGAAAACATTTTTATCAAAATCAAAAATGTTCTTTCAAAAAAATCTTTGTTTCCATAGAAAAATAATGCACCATCTTGCTAACAGTGTCAAAAATGCAAAATCATTTGCACTACAACAAAAATAAACCTTTAATATTTCACAGGAAGTCCAAAATGTGCAAGGAGAGGACACGACTTGATGTGCATCTTTGTCACAGAAGAAAAACATTTGAAAATTGGTAACCAAAAAGAAGTATTAGTTGGGCAAAGCAACATATTTTAAATCTGCACGGCTTTCTTTAGGCAACATCACATAGGGTCAAAACCTTGTATAACCATTGGCAACCTCACTTTCATCTAGAGTAGTCGATGAACAAATTTTAATTGGATAAGACAATGTCATGCACAGATGGAGGAGGTATAAACATGGGACAAAATCTGTCTCTTACTGTCACTTTTAAGTGGTCCATGTGCCACTGTTGTGCTCTTCTCTGCAAACTTTACAGAAAACAGCACTTTCTCATCCAAATTCATGTATTTTTAGAGCACTTACTACAGTCTGGCACCTCATTGCTCTTATCCGTCTGAAGGAGGTGATAATGCATCAGCTCATAGATGCCAGTTCTTCAGAAATGTGGCAGAAGTCAGCAGACGTGGTGAACCCATTTTTTCTCGTTTTCCCTTTTCAGAGTATTACCCTGTTGTGATGGTTCCTGCCGGCGCAAGGAGCATTCAGGTGCAGGAGATGGAGATTTCCAACAGCTACCTGGCTGTCCGCAGCCTGAAGCGTGGCACTTATTACCTGACGGGGGATTGGACGGTGGACTGGCCAGGCAGGTTCCAGTTCGCCGGTACTACATTCAACTATCAGCGCTCTTTCAACCGGCCTGAGACGTTGTTCGCCACAGGCCCCACTAATGAGACCCTGCTCTTTGAAGTGAGTCACCCCCGTTCCCGTTCTGCCTGACACCTGTTAGTGAATTAGCCATGACAGGGTCTTGGCAAGAGTGCCGTGGCCATTCGGTCAGATGAAAACAAGGCTAGGGGACAGTGGGTGGGCGAGAGAGATGAGAAGCAAATGAGGGAAAGTTAGAGAGAGAGAGAGACACAAGAGAAGGCACACAAATGAGCCGAATGGGCAGACTAACGCCTCTGTTTGGGATTAATTGCAGGCCAGAGCCGACGTGGTCATTGCGACTTTCATCTTCAGTATGTAGAGACTCCAGATCAAACGACACGACAATGTGAATGGCACTAAGCTTTGAACTCACTGCACTGTGTGCTCTTGCTAATGGGCAGCACAGGGCACCTCTTACATGAATAATGATGAGTATGGGTACAGGTGACCTTTGAGGTCATAATAAGGGTGCTTCATATAACTACACATCTGAAGCATATATAAGAAAAACAGATCTGTAGAATCAGTTAAACGTCTGTTTTAGTAGATTAGTAGATTTGTTGGCAGCTGGTATAGGAATAATTGATGATGGATAATTGAATCATAAGAAAATACTGCACACCTTGGTGTTTGATGGCCACTTTTTAGACACTTTGTTAACTACAAATAACTTTGGTCATATTTTTTTAGTGTACAATTCTCACTATTAATTAACCATGAACTGTTGCTGGGTCCCAATTCGCATACTTATACTACGCCCTAAAAGTATATACTTTTGAGTGTGTAACAGAAGAGTATGCAAGCTTTGAGACATGCTAATTCCTTGTTAACAGATCATTATGTTGCTTAGTTATGAGTCCTGTCAATCATCCACACATCATCCACATTTCGATCATATTTAAGTTCCTACCTTATTGGAGAAGCAGCAGCAGGATAATCTGCCATTGTGGAGTCTTTTATGCAGAGAAATCTCCTCAGGTCTTTGGATATTTATGCATTCAGACGTTAATGTCCAAACACGTCTTTATAAAAGTTCACATTGTTGTTGCCTCTCTACTAGACTGTTAATCTCGCACGTCTGCCATGTTTGTAGTTTATTTACACTTTTTCCACCCATGTTTGTAGTTCTAATCAAATTCACGTCCAACACGCAATGTATTGTGGCCAATAACAGCGGTTAAGAGAATGGATGCTTCTACACAAACTTTTACCGGAAATAGTAAACCATACGGGAAACTTTGGCATACTCTTTTCAACATACTACGATTTGGGAGATACTAATTCTATTTTTGAATACTATTTAGGAGATGCAGCATGACTTTTGCCTCAATAAACTAATTTGCTAGCTATTAATAGTTATTAGGGTAGTATAAAATCATGGATATTATGTACTTTATAAGTACCAATAAACCGACAATATTTTAATAATAGGCAGATAATAGCATAACTTTACAACTATGTCAATCTGCTAACACTTTATTTGGATGGTTGCCTCTAAACATTTGGCTGAATAATAGTAACTCTGCTTCCAGTCATTACAGTATCAATTTACCGCCTGCTTAATATTGTTCACTATAGTTTGTTGCTGTATATTTTTATGCTAATGCTTTATTTTGTTGGTTTTCCTGAATACATTCAGTGCATTGCAAGAAAGTTTTAAAGGACATGCAAGAATCACTTCAGTAAAGCCATGCCTAAATAGTAGTTGACGTGTAGATTTAAAGTTTCTTTTAGTCAAAAGAATATCTAAAGAAGTTAATCAAAATATAGCATGACATATGATGTTTACAACAAAAGACAAATATAAAGAATAACGGTATGGCACCAAACAAAATCGTATTTGTGCTGCTGAATATTTTCTAAAATATTTCAAATGTTGAAAAATTTGGATGAATAAGTTTGCAAACACTTTTATGTGTCATTTAAGTGTCATTAAATTGAATTTGACCAGATTTCATTTTTATTCAGGAACCTACAACCCTTTTTTATTATTATTTATTTGTAATTAATTATTTAACCAGGAATATCCCATTGAGATACAACATCTCTTCTACCAGGGAGTCCTGGTCAAGACATGCAGCATAGGACAGAGTTATAAAAAATATATATTACAACACATAGACACACAAACACATACATTTAAACCATAATCAATTGTTGAAACATGTGCACTGTTCTAAATTGTCAGACTTTAAATTATTTTTTAAATATAGCGATAGATGGACGGATTTCATATGTAGTATATCTTGAAGCTCATTTTATAAATATGGAGCATACTTAGAGAATGCAGATCGACCTAATTCTGTGTGGAAAAAAATGGCATCCTAAGTAAGAGTATATCTGCTGATTTGATATTTTAAGTATTTAAGCAGTACTTATACATGGTAATTTATAAACAGTTATTTTTCTAAGCCATACTCCACTATCTGTGCAAAAGGAATGGTGTTTAAAGTCACTCTAAGATCAAACATGACTGAATGCCTTTATTTTGTTCATTTGCCAGTTAAAAGTTCAGTTACACTACACTCAGGTAAATAAAGGTACGCGAGCTGTCACTGGGGTGATACCTTTTCAAAAGGTACACATTTGTACTTGAAGGATCCATATTGTTACCTAAAAAGTATATATTAGTACCTACAAATTTTAAAAGGGACACTTTTGTACTTGTACAACAGTCAGGCATGCTTAATTTAATACATTTTTGTTCTGACCTTATTTACTGGCCTTTGATCTGCACCACACTCAACCTGTGTGTTACGTGTATGCAGCTTTCCCCTTGAGTCCGCATGCCCTCTCTTCATTACGTTTTCCCCAGGGTGGGTGGTGGCAGCAGAGTTCTGATTTGCAGATGAGTTGGCATTAATCTTTCTAAGTATGCTCTGTAATTTCAAAAAGAAGAGGAGGGTAGAGAGAGATTAAAAGATTAAGATTTCTGCAATTGAACTCAATAGATCAGAGAGGCTTGGGGTTGCGATTCGAGGGAAGCAGCTGGTCAATTAGGCCTGGCTGGATCTTTGTCCTGCTATGGAAAATAGATACTTCAGCTTCAAGACCCTTAATGAACACTTAAGTAAATGTTTTTTTTGAGAAATGTTAAGGTAAACTATGACAAGGTACTAAACCTTGTAATCAGCTCAGCATGGTGGAGTGAGAGGTACTAGATTTAGCAAAGCAATTTCCTTCAGACTTGACATACTTCTGACTGGGAAATACTTTTTAGAATTCATTTACTTATGGATATTCTTGTGCCATGTTTTAATAGGGTAATGCCAATCCTCAATGATGCATTTAAAGTCCCAATATACTTACTAGTCATATCCCATCCCTCACTTAGAGGTTGAAATAAGATTGAAATACCTGAGTGTACAATGGTGTACAATTAGTAACATATTATATACAGTAAATGCAACTGCTTTTTTGACCCTTTAGTAATTACATCATTTATTATGCTGTCACTATAAACCAGTTGTAGTTTGAAGGATATTTCCAGCTGGAGCAGACTTGTTCCAAACGTTTGGTTTCAGACAATGTTTAAATCTTCGGAAACAAACTCCAAAATAATTATGTAATAATGTAACTGTACTCCCATTAATCAGTTTTTCATCCACTCTTGTTTCTTCGTGATGGCAGTAACTGCCACATTTTTAGCTAGGGAACACATGGATTTTTGTGTAGTAACCTAATACTGGGAGTGCTTGATAATGAACCTGTCCTAGTGGTCCTGTTCAACAGAGTTCAGTAATTGCCCCAGATTTTCTGTCATTATTCAGAATGACTAAGGTGAAAGATAGTAAGGGAGCGTCTACAGTGAGAATCGGGATAGAAGCACATGAGGTGAAGCTATTATTCCAACATCAGACAGTAAAAGATTCAAAGAAGTAGTATTTTGATGTTCAAGGATGTTTAGCATGTTGAGTTAATGTTCAAAATTGTGTTTCTTGTTGCATATGTTAAGACTGAAATTCTAGACATCCTATATCAGAGCACAGACATGCTGCAATAGCCTCATGCAGGCCTTGACCCTGGATCAGGAGAGGTAGAGTTTCCCCATGTGTTGTATCCATAGTCAGATGGCTAGCCGGATCACAGATGGATCAGAGACCTCCTCCTGAGCCTGATTCTGGAATAGCTGCTCTGTGTTCAGTGCCAACTGTAAATCTGGACCAGCTTTGAACAGGCTAGCGTGCAGGGTCTCGTGGACTGATTCCAGGGCAATAGATTCAGCCTGGACACTTGAAGGGAGAGTGAGCCAAAAAATGTTTAAAAATTGCTAACTTGCCACTGTCTTTCAAGAAACTTGTTTTACTTCCTCTGGAAATCCTCCATCCCTCAACACAGCCTTTGTTTAAGTCGCACAATGTCTTCTGCTGTTCTGTTGACAGAGTCTTTCCACTTCTGCAGGTTTGGACTTACTGTACCTGTGATAGTTTCAGTAACATTCACATGCATTTCATGCAAAAAACAAAACAAAAGGGATTGCACACAAATGCATAGCTCTCCATCCTTAATGTTAAACTTATATGCATGACACTTACCTGAACCCAAGATTGGCTAGCAAACTACAGGTAGATGCTTTAAGCTAACCCAATAATCTGACAGTGCATTGAGCCCGTTTGAAGAGCATTTATTGTGTTTATTGTGACTGATTAAAGATAATCCACCCACATCAGCAGCAGCCTGCCACACGCTTCCTGTTCAAACCATTAACTCACTGAGGGTAAATCCAGAGTAATTAAAGGTCTACATAATCCACTACTTCAGCTCGCACTCTTACTTGCGAGAAATTTGGGTTGCCTTGCTATTACTGTTGGTTTGTGTAAACACTGCTGCAAACTTTTCATTGACCTTTTCGATTTGATTCTTGTTTAGCTGCTTTGTTTATACTTGTGACATATAATTTGGTGGTTTACCAGTTCCAGTGAATTTAGTGTTGTTGCACTTTTTTATTGCAAATAGTCTGAGGAAATTCCCCATGTGGCAAAGCCTAAAAACAAAGGTACTCTTCTTGTTGGAGGACTTTTCCACTCCATTAGAGTTATCCTCAGGCTGTCCTCAGTGGCCCTGGGCACAGATTTAGTCAGGAACTGGCTGAACATCCTCTGTGGTCTAGTCTCACATGAACAACTGTAAGATCTTCTCCAGGAACAGGCACCAAAACTATAGCATGCAGGCCTACCAAAACATAAATATGGATGTCAAAATTTCAGGGAAATAAAGTCTCACAGTATACTACCATATGAAAATATTCAGGTTCAACCAACCCACAATTTGGTCCACTTGTGCCGTTTTCCAAGCTGACAAGCTTCAGTTGAAGCACATAGACAATCTAATTCAAGCATCCCTCCAGAGAAGCATCACTAGACACACTGTGGTGTCATCTCTTAGTCCCAATGGAGCTATAATCATGAAACATCACTAGACACTATGACACCTTTCCTTTGAGTTTATTTAGACTTGTTCATCAACTGCACATTTCTCCAGACCTCTCAAGGGTAGTGTATATAAGAAAACTATTACCTCTTCTTGTTCACAGATTCTTCTTCAAGGTAAGAATCCTGGTATAACATGGGAGTACACTCTACCACATCCAGAGAAGAAGCGCAACTACACCTGGTCTGTTGTGCGCTCTGACTGCTCAGCACCTTGTGCGGGAGGTGAGTTGATGCTGAATGTACGGTAAATGTTTGCTTTGTTGACTCAAGTGGGAGAGAGCAAGTTTCTGTTCATGCGTGTTAGTAGGAGGTAGGAAACATATGTGTGTGTGTTTGTCCAGGTCTATCAAATGCACCTTTGTGAACAGGATAGAAAGACAAAAGTGTGCCCCTCCTTCCTCCAGACCTCCCAATCTCACTGGCTCATCTCTGTGTTAGTGGCTCCTCCATTCACAGTCAGTTGTCTGAGTGTTGGTAGCAGACAGGGAGCACTATGACATGCCCAGAGCACAGATCTCTATCTGCGCTCTCACACAGTTTCATTCATGCTTTTCTTTCAAACGGACCTCTGGGCCGCCCCTCCTGGCCTCTCACACTGACAGAGGCCCAGCTTTGTTTGCCACAACAGAAGCCACACTACAGTACTGCCATTCATCCTGAGCTCCCTTAATCCCCAAAAAGACCATTCACGGACAGTGTGTCCCAACTTTCCTTTTTAAAAGTTTGCTCAGAGGATGCATTAGTTTATCGCATGATAAAAATGTATGGTAGGCCGTGTTGAAAAAGATGAATTTCTGCAATATGTCCGCAGAGAGTAAATGTTTGCACTCACTATCTCTGTATCTGTTTTTAACTCTCTCTAAGGTCGTGTATCGACGAAAGCCTTTTGTCTGCAGGATCAGCAAACGCAGGTCAACTCTTCCCTCTGCAACCCTCAGACCAGACCGGTGGTTGGCTCTCACCTGTGCAACACACAGCCCTGCCCTGCCTAGTAAGAGTCTCTTGCTGTTTTGTTTTGGTTTAAGATTTTATTCCCTTTCAACTTAGGAACTAGAGTTTGAATTGAATCCCAGCATAGAAAGATAAACCAGAATTTGAGTTATAATGACGAGGTATTTTAAGTATACATACTTTAAAAAGTGATGTCACGTTGTTCTGTAATATTTAAAGTAAATGCATTCAATATAAATCATTATTATGGAATACTTGATTCTGATTGGTCAATCATGGCATTTCAAAGTTTTGATATTCGTTGAAGCTAATAACAGAGGCTCATCTGGGTACATCTTGACCATTAATGGACTCATTCATGTCCATATTTATATGCTTATCTTTCACACCAGAGTTTTTAACTGTTTGGTGCCATATTGTGAATGAAATAATAAGTAGGTCAGTGAAAGCTGTTTTTTTTTGTTTGTTTCTGCCAGCTTTACATTTAATTAAAGCATTAATAAATTATTACACCTCAGATCTATGTTTTTCATCTAATTGTTTAGTTTTGTGGCAAGTAGGTATGTAATAAGTCGGATAATGTACATCTAGCCAGTTGTTTTCAGTCTTATACAACAGCCTGAGCTGTTGATAACCTCGTATGGCTTTATTCTGCCAGAACAGCCATTTAAATCAGGGGTGGCCAAACTCGGTCCTGGAGGGCTGACGCGTCCTGCATAGTTTAGCTCCAACTGTCTTCAACACACCTGCCTGGACATTTCTAGTATACCTAGAAAGAGTGTCTAATTGCGGTTGGAACTAAACTCCGCAGGACACTGGCTCTCCAGAATGGAGTGTGTACAGTACCCCTTCCATACTACACAATAATAAAACTGATAGTACCTTCAACCAATTGAATCAATTGTTTGGATAGGTATCAAAGCATGATTGGTGTGTTTATATACGCCTAAACAAACTAAATAAATGGAGAACATACACCATGTTCTTGAAATGGTCTAAAATGGAGAAGTAAAAACTCAGTTCTTTGTTCTGGACATCCATGCTCGCAAGCACTATTGGTGGGCACGGTGCCCTGGTATGTCTGTCTGAAATCAGCTGTGGTGGATTCAGCGTGAGCAGGACCCAAATTAAATCTCTAAAAAGTCACGTTCTTCCTTGGGTACTCCTCTCTGTTTTATTCCTTAAAGAAAACAGGATTAACATAGCCTCCAGACAGGGACTGACTACTCCTTCACTGCCCAAACTCCAAGCCACAGCCTGCCACACACGCACCTCTTAAATTATACAAATGCAAACCCACATGCATACATACGCGTATAAGGCACATATACACACAAATACTAGTCTCTCGTTCTGTCTTGTGTTTTTGTTGACTGCAGTGAATTACTAGTCAAAAATTCCAAGAATTAGAGCCATATATTTTTTTAGACTCTCACTATATTTACATTGAGTGAAAATGGTTCTAGTGTTATATTTGGAAACGAGGAGAATAAATGGAAAAAAGGCACAGTGAAGAAGTTGATGAATGAATTGGATAGAGACATTGTACTTTGCATGAAACATGCTTAATTACTTGTTTTCATGGAAAAAAGGAGAAACCAGGGACTGTCTCACTAGGGATCCTGAGAAAACATTCCCCGTCTAGGTGTCAGAAACCTCCTCTGGGCTCTGGAGACTAAAAGGAGCTGCTCAAAACAGCCTTTCTCTGGGTGTCTCAAAGCTGAAGTCAATCTGCCGGTCCATCTTTCTTTTGAGAGGCCTACTGCCTTTCTTATAAGAGCAACCCCTTAACTTGACTTGATTTACTGATCTCTTGCCTTATAGAGGCATCTACATGCCCAACATCCCTCACTTGCCAGCCTGAAAGGCATTGACGCACCATTCTGGTACTCAGATAACAAATCACCCCTTCTGGCTTTCCTCCCTCAGTCCTTTTCACTTTTTTCTCTTTGGCCTAACATTGTGTGAAATGTTGGCTGCGACCGATTATAATGTGCAGGCCATGGTGAGGCGATTCTAAAAGGGGAAATCAAGACCATATGATTGTTTCCTTACAGCAACAAGCTCTAACCGATTTGGCTTGTCCCATTCAAAGCCTGACAAATAGTCCAATAACATTGTAATTGAAAACAATGCAGGGTTGACGGGAGAGCAGCATGTCTGCGGCCGTGCTGGATATGTAGAGACAGACTACACAGGTTCCCATCACTCATCACCAATATCTGCCTGTTACCCGATGACACTTTAACTCGGGTAGCTGAAAGGCTTTGATTACCAGTAGAGATTATCACTGATCCCAGACTCCTTCTGTTGGCGTCAAATCTGAATGACATCACTATCCTGGTGATTTTTATTTTTTTGGGGGGGGGGGGGTCACACAAGGAGTCAGTTATTATGTCGTACCTACATTTGAAAAGTTAATACAAAAATATTTAAAAATATAAGATAAGAAAAAAAAAATGAACTGATTTGGTCCCTCCTGGTCTTTTTATTTATTTATTCACTTATTTAATAAGCTGGACCAGTTGGCCTTTCTGTGTGGAGTTTGCACGTTCTCCCCGTCTTGGCGTGGGTTTTCTCTGGGTTCTCTGGTTTCCCCTACAGTCCAAGACATGTGGTAAATTGAATAAACTCTGTAGTGTATGTGTGTGAATGAGTGTGTATGGATGTTCCCCAGTACTGGGTTGCTGCTGGCAGGGCATCCGCTGTGTACAACATATGCTGGATAAATTGGTGGTTCATTCCACTGTGGTGACCCCTGATTAATAAAGGGGCTAAGCCGAAGGAAAATGAATGAATGAATAAATTATTTAATATTATTACTGGCTGTCCTATACAAATTCAGCTTTCCATATTAAATCCTGTGGGGTAATTATTAATAGTCTTGTGGCAGAGCCTTTTGCCTGTTGTCACCACTCAGTCTGCCACTGCTATATTTTTTTAATCAGTTTAATAGATTTACTACATATATTATTCACTTTTGGGTGTTCTTTTCCACCCCTATATACATTTCTGGAGATCTCAAAATATGTAGCCAGAAGTACATATGGCTGCATTTCATCTTTAAAACAAAGGCTACGGGCTGATATGACACCATTCCTGTTCACTCTTACCAGCTGACCACGTACCTCCATATGGTTTCTTGCCATGTACGTTGGCGGACTTGAGATGCAGAGAGGAATTGACCACGACGACGGGGTTTAAGTCCCAGCAAGAACGATACCAGCGGGTCAGTCAATCAGTCAGTCATTCAGTCAGTCAATCAGTGAGTCGACAACGACCTCTGATAGATTACGCGATAACTGCAGGCGCGAATGGAACTAGCAAGGGAATTTGAGGTCTCAAAAAGCATACACTGCGGCTTCTGGTGGATTTGCGAAAACAAAAACTGCAAAAAAAAACGTACCTCTTGGTATGTATTTTTCAATCTCCAGAAATGTATAGCAGTACGTTTTCAGTATGACCCTGGGTTGGATTATTTTGTAGGTGGACAGAGACCCATCTTTTTTAAGCAGTTGGAGTAGGTGCGCTAAAGTTCAGAAGGCAGCATTTACACTTACACTTTGACTACTTCCGATGTCTACAGTGGATGCAGCCCTTGTCAGATTCTCAACAGTCATTTGATGCCTTTTGTAGGACAAAAGATCTTGCAGTGATTAGTTTGCAGCGTCAATTGTAAAGAGCTTCCAAATTTTGTAGGATATTTTATTATTTATATTAACTGCACTAAGAGCAGTCACACATGTACACTGTAAAACCCAAAAGGTTAAGGTAACTCAAACCATTTGAGGAAACCAATTGCAACAAACCATTTAAGTTCAAAAACTAATTGTAACGAGTGCTGTGAACTTAATCTATTTGAGTTAACAAAGCAATTTGAGCACGGTAAAATCCAATAAATGAAGAGAACACAAACCAACTGAGTACTGTAAAACCCAATAAGTTAAGGCAACTCAAACCATTTGAGGAAACCGATTGCAACAAGCTATTTGAGTTAAAAAACGAATCTATATGAGTACTGTGAACTTACTCTATTTAAGCTGAAGTAATAAGGTATTTAATTAACTCATTACCTTCAACACTGAGTTCAAAACTCTTTTCAAATGAGTAGAATTAACTTTCAATCAATTTTGAGTTAACCACACATTACACATTTCATTTGATAAAATTAACTGTTGGGCTTTCCAGTGAATTTTATTTTACCAAACCAAGCATGCCAAGTGTGAACACACCCTTACTCTTCATCCTGTCATTTTAAAGCCAGCATAATGTTTACTTTTATATATGAACAACAAAAATGTTGAAACAGTCTTTTTGTGTGTTTCAAAAAATACAGAAAGAATTTTCATTTTCTTTAAAAAAAAAAAAAAAAAGCTTATCAAATGTAGGTGCAATGAGGTATTATCTTTAATGGCCTTGTGTTTTTCTCCATTCAAGACAAATTTGCTTCTCTCTCTGTGTGTATGACATAAGTGTGTTTATTGTTCAGGCAGACAGGTTCTAAATCCCACAGTTACTAATGACCTCCCCCACTGTACGCAGAGCCGAGTCTGTTTCCCCATGTAGTGAATGACATCACAGCCTTACCATATCAACTTCAGACTGCCGAAACATTATTTGTTTGAGGCATTATGTGCTTTGATTTATGACCGCTGAAAAGAGGAAAACTAAAAAAGGGTGCAGGAAAGGGAAAATAAATAGACCTTTGGAAACACTTCCAGAAAAAGTTTGGGCATGCATTCAAAACAGAAGAGAAAGACAGAAGCTTCTGCTTATCTTTCCAGCAAATGTCTTCAGTGTTGACAGGTCTGCCCATGTTTTATTATGGTGCAAAAGAGACCACATTCCTCTGGGGATCGAGTGCGTCTAGTCAGCCAGGAATTGAGCGCTAATCTTCAGACTGTGGCCTACAGGACTGACAACGTTTTCCCGACTGCAAACGCTGCCCTGCTGCTTCTGTGAAGCATGGAGTGCAGCGACTTCAAACGTGGGCCTTGATTTGTTCCGTAAAATGTCATGAAAAGATAAATGCACATGACTTAAAGACTTTTGCAGTGCTCTGTTGCATGATTGCATGTTCGCTTTTGTCTTCAAATGGCGCTCTTCAAGCACAGACAGTAAAACATTTTACAGTAGCTATTTTTCCATCTAAAACTGCAAATGTAACTTATGTGTGAAGTTAGAATATCATAAATTATTTGCAAATAAAGCATTGTTTCTATCCCACACTCTCATAAGCTTACACTTTCAAAAGGTTCATGTTTGTACCCATAGGTCTCTGTTGGAGCCTTAAGGCTGAGACACACCACGCCGACGATCGGCAGTTGAGTATAGTTAGGCTGTTAGTGAGCGTCTGTCAGATTAGTTTGTTTGGTGTGTTCTACACGTTGCCTCTCATTGGGCTCACATCTTAGTTTACGTCTTGCAATGCAAGAAAATGCAATCTTGTGAGCATCTTCTAGGTACTTTATTCAAATCATGCCCTTTCCTTCATTTTGAAATGAATGAAATATCTTTTGAGATGATTACATTGATGTTGATCCACTGGTTAATCAAGTTCTATAGTCAAATTATAGGTTGCATCAAAGTCACACTGGTTCTTTTGCTTAGTTGAGGAATTTATTTGGTAAATGTGTTTCCATCATAATTTAATCATGTTTTCGTATCTGATAAAATTCAGACTTAATCAACTGAATACATGGACCTATATGCACATTTTAAGATTTTCTATGCATCTTGGCATTTCCATTCAGCTGTTTTATGCATTATCATAAAAATAAGCAGAGAAATATGTGGAAGGAAACATAGCTAGTGAATCATAGATTTTTTTTACTTTCTATTAATTAATAATAGTTAAAAATTTGCACCAACATGTTCTGAAGACTAACTAACAGGAATAAAGAGGAATACAGTTATAATAATAATAATAGTAATAATAAAAAATAAATAAATAAATATATATATATATATATATATATATATATATATATATATA
>CAIGQZ010001108.1:27618445-27633260 GCA_903798205.1 Danio tinwini
AGAAATGAGTTATTAAAACTATTATGTTTAGAAATGTGTTGAAAAAATCTTCTCTCCGTTAAACAGAAATTAAGGGAAAAAATAAACAGGCGTGTATATACACACACACACACACACACACACACACACACACACACACACACACACACACACACACACACACACACACACACACACACACACACACTTTTTCCTATCCTAACAGAAACAATTATTTTAAGTCATAAATAATGTTCATAATTCATGATGTTTTGTCTTGACAGCTGGACCACAGGTAAATGGGGAGTGTGCAGCAGAACATGTGGAGGTGGCCAGCAGACGAGAAACATCCGGTGCCTGAGAAAGGTGACGTACCAGCGGGAGGAGGTAGCTGCTCAGTCCTTGTGTCCAGTAATGGCTCCGGCTCAACTACAGCCTTGCAACACACAGTCATGTCCTCCAGAGTGGAGCACTGGCTCCTGGACACAGGTACAGTAGGATGACATTCAATATTCTGTCAATTCTTTATACTTTATTTATGTTTTTTTTCAGCATTTAAATTTTTGTGGTATGGAAAGAGTGGATTCACAATGTCACTTGCACAATCTGACTAGCGTGTAACATAGAATTGTGTTTTAAGACGTTTTGTTGAGTATACTGTATGTTCAGTCAGGTTTATAGCATATGTTTAGGATAAATAGGATCGGTTATTTTGTTTTGCTTAAGTTTCAATGATGACCAAATAAATTACAAAAACTACAGAGAAACAAAACAAGAAAGAAGTATATCTTATCACTTTATTTTAGGGTACAATTCTCGCTATTAACCATTAACCATGACATTTTACCCAATAAACTCCTTATTTGCTTATTAAGGTAATGAGATCATATAGAATGTGTACTTTATACAGTAAGTACTAACAAATAGCCATTATCCTAATTATTGGTAGATAATAAGCCACTAGTTAATAGCAAGAATTGGTACTTAAACTAGTGTTACCATATATTTTTGTGAATGGCTCCTTAGTCACAGGAGTGTGTGACATAAACATGCATCACAACACATTATCACCATCTATTTCTTTCTATTGGAATAAATAGGAAGTTGTAGTAAATTGTGAAAATATAGTCAAAATTAGAAGAAAAACTATTAAAATATGTTAATACTAACTACCTAACTGGCTAAATAAATGAATAAGATTGCTAAAATATTAATGTAAGTATTATATAAAATATTAATTTTTAAATCTTTAAATTCAGTAGACCAAAAAGGCCTGAAATATTCTTTATTATTCTGTTAGATAGTTATAGAAATGTATGTGCTATTTTCAATCCAACTCTTATGTATTTAACTCACTTTATTTTGCAACTGTTAATTTTCTTTCCACTGTGTACCTAATCATGTTAGTAATAAATAACATTTAGTTGTCTGAGCTTGACCAGAAGGTGCTGAAATTCTGTTAATGCTTTTTATATAAACACCTCCTTAAATTACAATACCTTGAAATTCAGTTTTGAAAGGTGCCCAAAAAGGACCACTTAAAAGCAATAGCCCAAATATTGAAGGGAATGTTTGAGATGGCCAGAGCAAATTGAAAAAGCACCAGAGCTGAAACACTACTGCCCCCTGCTGTTACTGAACATGTAGCACATTCTGCTTCATCCGTCTGACTCTTGCATTGATTACATTCAGAGTCTATTCTGCACATGGTTGAAGTGACCATGCATTGTTTGGAAGTACAAATGAGCACACTGTTTAATCTAAAACCTTGTAATATGTTTTGCTATAGCGTATCTGCTTGTTTAAATATAGTTTTAAAGTGTCTGAATGATATTTTTTTCATGTAAACAAAAATTCCAGAGACTGTTGAAACATACCAAAGTTCATTTCATCATTAGCAGTGAAGATGAATCTTTAACCTTCTTTGGGGTCTAATTTGATGAAATATGGTAAGTCATAAATCATTGTTTTGCATAAACCATTTGCAATCTTTGAGAAATGGTGGTTGATATTGACTAAATTCCTCCTGTAAAGGTCAGAATAAGTTCACAGCGCCTGTCTCCAGAGTTCATATCAACTGTTGTTGGAGGTGAAACTGCGTGCCACTGTGACCTTTACAATGCTTAAACTAACATCACTCAAAGACCACATGAGGGTAACTCTCTTTCTCTCTGTTTATCTTTCTTTTCCCCTCTTCTCTGAAGTGCTCGAAGACCTGCGGAAGAGGCTTGAAGAAGCGCAGTGTTTTCTGCAGGAGCACTGATCCAGGTGCCAGGGCTGTGGTGGTGCCTGACAGCATGTGTAAATTACACCTGAAGCCCAAAGCCCAGGAGAGCTGTGTGCTGAGCCGCTGCCCCAAGAATGAGCGTCTTCAGTGGATAACTAGCGCCTGGGGAGAGGTAAGGCCCTCGTAGGAATATCAAAGGTTATGTAGAAGCACTCACGCAAACCATGTGCATACATTCATGGTACTAAAATATTATGTAAATTGCACATAGTAATATTCAAATGAACACAACATGCATGGTGTTAGTGTGTGAAGCAACGCAGTGCACCTAAGGCTACACTGTAAAAAATGCATGGTTTCACACAATGTTCATGTTTTCCCAACACAAATCAATTAAGGTAACAAATTTAAGTAGATTGAACATAAAAAAAGTAAATTCCCCCCCAAAAAATCTCAATAATTGTGTTGTTTTAGCTCATTTTAAATAAGTAGTTTGAACAAGCAGCAAAAATATATTTTTTTAGTGTATGTCTATATTAAAATGGATGCACTTTCACATTTCCATTAACTTATCGTGGTACAATAAATAAAAAAAATTTTTCTAAGATAGACCACAGCATGCTGTGGTCTATCTTAGAAAACAATTTTTTATTAATGCCTACGTTAAGTTTCAAATGCACATTAGAGCAGCAGAAATAGCATAAATCATCTTATTGCATAACCATAAATGTAAAATAAATAAATAAAAAATGACAGAAATTGTGTTTCAAATGATGCTATCAAGAGACAAGACATGAATATGTTTTCAGCCTAATCTTCTGGTGTCATTTCTTTTCGGCAGAATATTTCAGTAATCACAGGTGCATTCATGTCACACTCATGTTATGCTCCAGGTTTGTTATTGCGAGTTAGATTTAGGCCATTTAAGTAATTCAGTATGAATCTTGGGCAAATTAACATTTGTATTAAGCAACAAAGTATAAGTGAAAAACGTGTAGCAGCCATTGATATCCATATGTACAAAATGTATTGGTTGACTAAACATCCATCATAATTTTCAAGAACAGCTTTTTTAAATTTAAAGGCGTTATACTGTAGAGTGCTTTGATTTAATGTTAAATTGTTCTCTGGTATCTACATAAAAAGTATGTGGCTTAGGTAAGATCAGAAATTCTCCAGAAACAGTTTTGGTCACACTTTATTTTGATGGTCTGTTTGTTCAATTCAAGTTACATTGCATCTACATGCCAACTAATTCTTATTAGATTATAAGTAGACTGTTAGGTTGGGGTCAGGGTTAGTGTCTTATAATCAGTTAAATGTCTGTTGAAGGAGCAGTATCAACAGATATTAAGCAGACAGTCTACTAATGCTCAAATGGACCATCAAAATAAAGTGTTACCACAGTTTTATATCCTAATTTATAACTACAGGAATTACCACTATACACTTATTTAAGCAGTTTACATGTGTTTGTTGCTTCATTACAAACAAACATAACAGCAAATTACACAATATACACGATAAACTAACAAAAGATACATTTAAACAGACCATTTGCCTCTTTGGGGGCACAGAATAACATTTGTAATCTGTCTTGGCAAAATTTTGTGTTCTGACAATGAGCTGTGATGAGATGAGATACTTCATGCCTGGTTTTGGTACCTGGTACCTTTCATAAAAAGTAAGTTTTAAGTGACTCAAGACTGTAATATATTACTTTTAAAAATAACTTTACCCAACACTGCCCATTAGGAAGCTTTATGACCAATCAAATACTGTTGAGGTGTGCATATTAATGATCCTGTGTGGATCGTCAGAGTCTGTGTTTATTTTCTGATTAGCCTTTTATTTTACACTCATGGGATTTACATGAAAACAATGGTGTTGTCTAATTGTTGGATTGTTTGACAGTGTTCAGCCTCCTGTGGAGCAGGAGTAAGAAGAAGAGAGCTGCACTGTGGGGAAAAAGACTCTCAAGGAGACTACACCGAGTTCCCTTCAAGGAGGTGCAGGAACTTACAAAAGCCTGAAGCAGATCTCGAGCAATCCTGTAATAATGGCCCTTGTCCAGAGCACCTGGCACCCCAGCTCCTCCAGCCTGGCGGACCTTCTGTGACACTGGGCTGGTACTCTTCTCCTTGGCTGCAGGTTTGTGTAACTAGCTCTTCATAACTAATCAGTCCAGTGTTCTGTCTCTATTCTGCCAAGGCTCTAATATTTCTGTCTTGTCTGTGTGTATTTCAGTGCACGGTGTCCTGTGGCGGTGGGGTGCAGACACGCAGCGTTCAATGTCTGAGACATGGGCGTCCGTCAGTGGGCTGTTTCCCTCACCAGAGACCCATAAGCTCACGGGCCTGCAATACACACTTTTGTCCTGCTCCAATCCCAGTGCCAGTGCCACCTCCCTCACCCTCTCTTAAAGGTAAAAGCTGATTTAGTTTAACATTTGGCATTCAAATCAAACAAAACATAATTTTCAGTATGTACTGCCATTTAAATACGTTCGGTTAGTACAAATATAAAATAAAAAGTGATATAAAGCAAGCATAGCTAAATTCTTTTTTAAACTTTCTATTAACTCTTTTTCCCGCTTTGACTCAGTGGTTCCCAAAGTGAGGGTTGCGGGACAATGACAGGGGGGTTGCTTGGTGATTTCCAAAGTCAAATAAAATTTTATTACACTATTAGTATTGCATTATTTTATTCATTATTTTATAACCCGCAGAAGATAAAAATCGGTTTTTAATAGTAAAAAACAACAACATGCAAATGAAAAGCCATCAGCCTTTAAAATATCATTTTTTCATAGGATTGTGTGTTTACGTTAGAATAACAGCACAGCAATAACGTCAGCTGCAGCAGATAGATTTTATAGCACTGGGTTTAACTTTCTGACACCTTTATGGCAATCAAATACATAATAAATAAATGCAGGCCACAACTGAACATTGAGGATGATCTCTGAGTGGCGGTCTCCAAAATTAAACCAAGAATAAACCTGTGCTGAAAACACATCACTCTCTTTAGATGAGGTTAATATTAAAATAAACAAATTAATAAATGACTATAAAATTATATGGTTGTTAGACTGTTGCACTTTTTTGTGTTGTCAATATGCCCGTGTTTCTATAGGCCTATTGTTGTATGAGCAAGGTTTGCATATTTATAACCACCTCTGAGGAATTTGGGGGTGGCGAGTCACCGGCATTGTTATTTTAGGAGTCGCTGGCTGTAAAGTTTGGGAACCCCTGGACTAGATTATCTGGGCTTGAAATATAAGATGATCCGAGAAACTTAAAGTCAGATTGCATTTAAAAATGAAGAGTTGGATAGCTTTTCTTTGACTTACTCCCTACTTTATCAAGACCCACCACAGCAAAGAGATCCTCCCTAAGTGCGTGTGTATTTTCTCAATTTTTTGTAAAAAAAAAAAGTTGCACTTTTGACGAAACCTATCTGCATTCAAGTGGTAATAAAACATAATTACATCATATATGGTCATATATTCCTAGCAGAAAATATTCTAAGGCACTGTCAAATTTAAGTGGAAATCGTCAAAAAAAGGTGGTGGCTGCCAACTTTAAAAAAAATATATTAAACTGGCGGGGAAAGAGTTAATCAAACAGTACTGACAATAATGTCATGGCTTTCAAAATAATATTAAGCAGCATAACATCTTTCAAGAGTGATAATAATGATAATAATAAAGTATTATTGAAGTATATTAGAAGGATTTGTGACATTGAAGATAATATATAATCACATAATCACATGAATACATTTGATAGATTTATAAGTATAAATATAATAAATTTAACATTTTATCATTGTGTGTTCCTGAGAATCAAACCCAAAACCAACATAACCATTTATCTTAAAGAGGCAGTCACTTAAGAGGTGCTCAAAGCAAACATATAAAATTAGTATAGCGTTTGGGCTGCAGATTTATATCTGAAATGCCTGATTTTTGTTGTACTTTAATCTGCATGTCTAGGCTGTCTACGTTTTGTTAATTCCCTTCAGTTCTAGAATAAAACACTGTCACTTTTACACAATCTTACTACAGAACATCACTTACCCCTTCTTTGCAGGGACATTCTGAGTTGTGTTGCTCATAGGTGATGTCTTATGGATCTTATTACCAAGCTTTGCTTGCCATCCCGATACGGTGGCTCAGTGGTTAGCACTGTCACCTCACAGCAAGAATGTCACTTGTTTGAGTCCCAGCTGTGCAAGCTGGCATTCCTCTTTGCGTGTTCTCCCTGTGTTGGTGTGGGTTTCCTCCAGGTGCTCCGGTTTCCCCCACAGTCCAAAGACATGCGCTATCGGTGAATTGAATAAACTAAATTGGCCGTAGTGTATGTGTGTGCATGTGAGAGTGTATGGGTGTTTCCCAGTACTGGGTTGCAGCTGGAAGGGCATCTGCTGTGTAAAACATATGCTGGATAAGTTGGCGGTTCATTCCGCTGTGGCGACCCCTGATGAATAAAGGGACTAAGCCGAAGGAAAGGGAATGAATGAATGAATGGTTGCCATCCCTAACCCCAACTTTCACCTCAACTCTTATCTCGCTCAACAGTACCTGCAATGCCTGAGAGGACACATCACTGAATGTTTATTGGTTATGACTTACCGCTGAATGTTTGTTTGTTAAGAACTCTCATATCTCGCTCTGTAGAGGAGCTGGCGGAGCATGACGTTAGTAATGTCATGGGTTGGATTCTCAGGAAACATTTACTGATAAAATGGATACCATACTTTGGCTAAAGCATCTTCCAACTGCATAAATGTATACATAATTCCAGAGTGTTCCATTTTATTGTTGCTTTGATTGCACATGTATCATAGGTAATCACCAAGCTTCATGAACATAATTATTGTTTACATTCATTTATTATGTAGTGGTAAAAACAATGCAATGCTTACTTGTTGATTTCATTACTACAGTACATTTAACAAGTCAACTGAATTATATATATACATAAGAGTGAAATACAAGGTGTGAATAAACTGTGTCAATTAATCTATTAAAATAGTATGATTTATACCAATGTTTCTCAACTACGTTCCTGGAGGACCACCAACGCTGCATGTTTTGGATGTCTCCTTTGCCTGTCATACCCATTACAGAGCTGTTTCTTGATTCCGAGAATGCAGAGAACGGACTTGCGTTCTCAGGGAGAGTGGTCTTGCCGAGTTCGGGAGACTGCGAGAACACAGAACATGTCCTGTGAGAAATGAGATGCTGTGTTCTTCCTGATAGTCACATGACCTTCACGCATTTTTAAAGGAAAACTATTTAAACATTACAGCATTCATACAACGATTTATTGTTTTTTTAACAGAGTTTAATATGAATTTCAGCAAATAAACACCCTTAATGTGTTTATGCCTTTATAAAGATTTTCATGGTAATGTTTACTTTTACCGTTTCATTTAGGGAAACTCCTGAGAAAAATAAGTTATATCTCTGAACTGTAATAATAAATCTATGTAAAATGCTGCGCTTCCCACCTCCTTTATTCAGCCACATTGACTTCTGGGTCTTCTCAAGCGAGTTTGGTGCTTTAGTCTGCATCGACAGATCCTCGATATTAAGAACACATTGGGTACTTTCACGCATCCTCCATTCTTGCTCTCTTAAGTTTTGGAACTGAACTTTGACCGTTGATGATGACGTTACAGGAGAACAAAAGAATGCTGAAGAACGCATATTGAGAAACAGCCCAGGTCTTTTAGTCTCTGCTAATGAGTTGACGATCTGAATCAGGTGTGTTTGCTTAAGGAGACATGAAAAATGTGCAGAGCTGGTGGCCCTCTAGGAACGTGGCTGAGAAACACTGACTTATACAATATACAGTAGTTCACGCTAACCTATGTATTTTTGTCATCATTACTCACCCTCACTTGTTCCAAACCCATCTGAGATTTTGTCTTCTGTTGAACACTGTTTTTTTTTGCACGAAGAATGTTGGAAACCAGCTCATTGACTTCCACTCTATTTATTTATTTTTTACTATGGATGTCAATGGCAACCAGTTTGCAACAATCTTAAAACTCAGACTTAAAACTTAAATCTCAGGTGTTCAATAGAAGAAAAAAGCATAGACTAACCATTTCATTTCATAAGACATCAGTGGGAGTTAGGGGCAAACGTTTTGTTTGTGATATGTATGTACTGTAGTTTCTGGCAATAATCTTATTTAATGTTTTTTAGATGAAAAAAGTCACCTACTTCACACTGTAAAACCCAAAAAAGTTAAGGTAACTCAAACCATTTGAGAAAACCGAATGCAACAAACCATTTAAGTTCAAAAACAAATCGTAATGAGTACTGTGAACTGAATTTATTTGAGTGAACGGAGCAATTTGAGCACAGTAAAACCAGATAAATGAAGAGAACTCAAACCAAATGAGTACTGTAAAACCCAATAAGTTAAGGCAACTCAAACCATTTGAAGAAACCGATTGCTACAAACCATTTGAGTAAAAAAAAAACTAATCTATGTGAGTTCTGTGAACCTACTCTATTTAAGTTGAAGTAATGAGGTATTTAATTAACTCATTATCTTAAACACTGAGTTTAAAGCCCTTTTCAAATGAGTAGAATTTCCTTTCAGTCAATTTTGAGTTAACTACACTCATTTCATTTGATAAAGTTGACTGTTGAGTTTAACAGTGCATGAATGGTCTAGCTGTGTTTAAATCAACAGCACTTTTTCATTTTTAGATGAACTATACCTTTAATTGTAATGATATTGAAAACTTAAATATGTTTTATTGATTTATTTTAGTAGTACAGGGCACATAATACAAAGGACAGAACTGTGTTTGTGTGCATAATGGTTCATTCTCCTGGGAGATTTCAGTTTGAGGGTCTTCAGAGAGCAGGTCAGGTCCTTATCAGTATTCCTGTGCAGTATTTCCAAGTGGTTAGCAACCTCTCTACAACGTATCTATATTCAGAGTAAACAGCAGTTACACAAACATGTTTTTTAAGGCTTAAAATAAAAGCTCCAATCACTTGTATTTGTATAGCACTTTATACAATGTGGATTGTGTCAAAGGCATTTTACATAGATGAACAGGAAATGATGAAAAGGTATTCAAAATAATAATCATTTTGTGTCTTTCCATTAACAGAAGACCAGCCTTGCATTGACTTCTTCAGCTGGTGTCATCTGGTGCCTCAGCATGGTGTTTGCAATCACAAATTCTACGGTCAACAATGCTGCAAGTCCTGCTCCACAAAGAGACAGTAAAGCAGAAAATCTTCACTTCCCTCAGGCCTCCTCACTGACTCTGAGATCTGTAAATCCTTGTGATAAAGATGGCCACTATGGACAAAGTTGATATTTGCGAGATGTGGTACAGAAAGAGGAATTCCAGCGGTCCATGTCTTGGACTGATGAGAGATAACGAGAGCCTGGTGTCTGAGGAACTCAAAAACACATTGGACTGATTCTGGCTTTATTGGTGATGTATCATTTTTAGAATTGTGGTTTTTCAAAAGCCAATCTACAGAACATTTGTATTGTAAATATCTTTGTTTGTTCTTCTGTGATTGGAGATGCAAGCATCAGTTAAAGCCATTAAGAGACAGCTAAATGCTACATTGAAGAGAACCATTGGCGTTACTCTGTTCAATGTGTGGCTGTGCACGCCTGAAGTACTGTAGAATTTGTGTTTCTTCTTTGAGCTCCAGACGAACCCATGAAACAACATGTTTACCAGCAAATTACTGAAAACAGAAACACCACATCCTTAAAGCCCATTCACATGCCATTTTTGTTCCACTGTTGTTAATTTCTATGTAAACACTTACTCAAAGTGAAGTTTCACAAACTAATTTCAAAAGGAGCACGTAATATCCCAGCAGACACACAACATCATAAGACGTTAATATTAGGTTAGATTTAGGTCATGACGTCAGGTGACCAAAATTCAATGTCTAGCCAGCGTCTTAACGACAACGCTATTTTGACGTCTAATAGCGATGTCAAATTACGTTGATATTTGGTTGGTTTTTAGTTGTGTTGGAAAGTGATCAAAATCCAACTTCTGATAGTGTTAACGTCCATACAACGTCAAGGTGTAAAATGATTAGACGTTGATTTTAGATTGATTTTAGGTTGGACATTGGACATTGACGTCAGCCTGATGCTGGGTTCTGACGTCAACCCGATTTTCATTTCCAAGCAAAATCCAACGTCCCCCTACATTGGGGTACGTTGGGGTACAGCGTCAATATGACATCATGTTGATGTCCTGTGCCTGCGGGGATGATTGATTGCGGCTGGTCTCCCATTAGCAATTATTAGTAAGCCAAACAGATTAATCCAAACTCGCTATAATTAGCCCATCTAATATTACTCCCTTATCTTCGTTTTTTGAAGAATCCCCCCATCCACCCCATCTCCCCCTTTTCCTTCTTTACCAGGGGGAGCTCTCGAGAACTACCTGATCTCGTACTCCTTTACATGCTCATTGACCAGGCAGGAGCCCTGGGCTCAATTATCTCAGAGCTCTGGGTTCTCTCACGGGACAGCATGCCAAACCTGCATATATTATCAAACAATATCTAAGTGTTAACTCATGAAATATGTCTTTCTCTGTTCTGTGCCTCACTGCTTATTAAGTGTTTTGCACAGGAGAGTCTCGTTTTCGTGACAATCGTCAATGTGTCTCATGTTTTAAATGCATATTTTGTGAATGACAACATTGTAGACCACACAGAAAACTTTTTATGCATTTTTGGCCATACAATTACAGCAACATTTTGAAGGCCTGAAATGCAAACTTTGGAGAATGCATTTTTTATTTCTATTTTCATCTCCATGTAAAAGAAAAAGATGTTGTAAAAGATGAAACACGATGTAGTAAAGACATTGGCATTATGTAATTACAACAGTCAAGCAACATTTTGCTCTAATTTAAATAGCAGATTGGAACTTCAGTTGGATTTCGTTCATGCTAAATTTGCTAAAAAAATTGTTGAAAAAGTAAGCACATTTTAATTGTAATCAGGGTATCTTTCATCCATTCCATATCCGTTTTCTAAAAAAAGAAAAAAGAAAACTAAGAAAAGGGCTGTTTTTCGTTTCTTCTTTTGCTCACAAATTAAATAAAAAAAAAAACGAGATTTTGGCTAGATTTTAGTTTTTTGCTTTAGGGTAGGAAAACAGATAAACAACTTTAAAATTTATTATACACATGTAGGCGGTGCTGAAACACCCCTTTTCCTCTGATTGGTCAACCAAATCTGAGCTTGTGACGTCGCCTTCAAAATAAAAGTCCTCTGCGGATCAGCACCCAGGCTTAATTATTATTAAAATAACAAAAAATTAGTTTGCCACCAAATGCCTTGCTGCTGTCCACCTGATGCTAAGCAAAGATAGCCATTTCCGAGCAGAACCTGGTATGTATGATTGTTATAGAGCTACTGTAGGCCTAAATAATAATAATATTAATAATAATTATAATACTAATAGGCTAATAATAATAATAATTAATATTGCTTATTTAGTGTTTTTGTGCATTTCAACATTTGTTTTTATTTTATTTCAATTATATATATGTATATTTTATTATTATTATATTTATTATTATTATTATTATTATTATTATTATTATTATTATTTTATTACTATTATGTTGATGGCAATGTCACAAGCTCAGATTTGGTTGGCACCGCCTACATGTGTACTGTATAATGAATTTTAAAGTCGTTTATCCGTTTTCCTACCCTAAACCAAAAAACTAAAATTTAGCCAAAATCTCTTTTTTTTGTGAGCAAAAGAAAAACCAAAGAACGTCAGTTTTATTCGTTTTTCTTTTTTTTTTTGAAAACTGATATGGCATGGACAGACGATACTCTGATTAATTGTGCCTGCTTCGCACGACTGCTTTATTAAATCAGGAAATATTTTGAATCAGTGTTTATGGTGCAATAAGAAGTGCAGTGCACATTCTCGTTTCATTTTTTTTCTAATCCTAAACAGCCTAACTGCATCATCTTATGTTTTCCTTGGCATTCAAAACCATTTTGATGATCACATGTTTACAAACTAACTTGAGATTTCCCATTGCTCAAAATCCAGTCGAGAGCTTCCATGTATGATTTTAACACATTTTAACATGCGCAGATTATCTCTGTGGAACTGGTGAGACTTGTAAAGTTGATTCGCAATCCCATATGATCAGCACAGATGTCTAAAGCAGACAAGATAGATTTATCATTAATGAAGATCAGCTCTTCTGCTGAAATATGTAGTGGGTCCATTGACAGATGAACTACGTTTGTGTATGTGCGCCAGTATGTGTGTGTCATTTGTTCATGCAGTGCTATCTCCCACATGCCGTAGGAGAGGGCTGAGTTCGTCCCAGATGTGTGTCAGAGAGAGTAGAATAACTTGCTCTCAGTCACTTTAGAGGGACCAATTAGTGTGCAGGAGTGAGTGTCATGTTCAGGAGGAGGAGCGGCTAACAAACCCAAGCCTCTCAGGACTCGGGACCTCATCTCAGTTTACTTTGTTAGCACTCTCCGTCTCTTTCTTTTTCCATCTCTCTGAGTCCTTGCAGTTGTTTTGTGCTTAACAGAAGGGTAGAGTTTCACCTCGCACAGGGTTCAGGTATGACGGTCGTGCTCTAGCAATAAACATTAGAGCAGATGGCACAAGAGGTATAGCTCCAGCACTCATTCTGTCCTCATTTCATTCCAAACACTTCATTACCAGTCCCCAATCCCTTGAAGGGATATTTGCATACACTAATAAGTGCAAAAGGTCACTTTTAAAAGTGGATGTTGCACTACAGGGTGCTTTGTCCTTTTTTTTTTTTTTTGCAGAACCATTTTAAAGGGTACTTTCGTTTATTTCTAGTTGTATAACTTCTGGATCTCCATTAATGAACTCTCAGTCTCTGTACTCGACTTTAAAAGTGTTCCTAATCATGAACAAATGGGGAAATACATTGTTTAGCCTTGTTGTGATGTTATGTATGTTGTACAAATGATGAGTTATGTCTTTCCTCACTGTCTGGACGGAAAACGTTTGTAATTTATTACTGTAAGTGTGATATTTAATATTTTCGCTAAAAGTTTTATAATAAAAAAGTATTTGATTTACTGTATCCCTCCAGTGAGGCTTTTTCCGCTTAGTGGTCTTGCAATGGAGAGATTGAGGCGAGAACAGAAAGCACTCGAATGATGAAAACGCTGCAATATTTAAGGCATGAAAAATGATATGCTGTCATCACAACAAATTACTATGAACATCAAGCCAGCAGCAAAGTGGGTTTTAAATAAAATACTCCCTAGCATAATATCGACAAGGAAAACAGACTTGATCTTCATGTAGATATAAAACATTGTTTAAATGTGCCACTAAGGGACAGATGGTATAATAATAATCAGTGGTGTAAAGTAACAAATTACAAATACTCAAATGACTGTAATTGAGTAGTTTATTCTCAGGGATTGTAATTTGCGAAGTAGTTTTAAAAATGTGTACTTTTGCTTTCCCTTGAGTACATTTTTAGTGCTGTATCTGTACTTTTACTCCACTATTTTCCTTCAACCTGCAGTCACTACTTTATTTATTTCTTGCCTATGGGGATTGGCTAAAGTAGAAAAATCAGTCCTGCGATTTCTTTCCAATCAAATCGCACAGAGAAAGTAAATCGCATCATGCTGAACAACCTCAAGACATGGGTGTTTTATAAATGCAGCAATGGTTTTGAAAGCATTAAAAATGTCCAAGAAGATGTCTAAAGTTTTTACACGCAATGACCTAGAGACTCTTTATAGACTGCAAGTCACTGATGACAAATGAAGAATGTCGACTGTATGATGACTGAAGTTACCAAACATCCTTAAACAGTCACTAAATTCAACGAATGAAGAATGAAAGGAAGGGCTAAATGAAAGAAGAACTAGAAAAGAATGGAAAGAAGAACCGAACGAAGGAAGGACCGAACTGATGAAGGATGGAAGGAACAAATTAATTAAGGAAGGATTTAATGAAGGACTGAACAAGCTAAGGAAGGAATGTACGAACGACTGAATGAATGAATGAACAAAAGACCATGAATGGAAGGAAGGGCCGAATGAAAGAAGGACCTAACAAAGAATGGAAGGAAAGACCAAATGAATGACGGAAGGATTCAAAGAAGGGCTGAACAAACTAAGGAAAGAAGGAAGGAAGAAAGGAACAAACAAATGACTAAACAAAAGACCTAATAAAAGAAAGAACAAAAATATGAACGAACGAACAAATGAATGAGTGAATGAATGAAGGGAGGAACGAAGGCAGGAACAAATTAATGAAGGAAGGATTCAAGGAAGGACTGAACAAACGAAGGAACGAACAAATGAATGAATGAACAAAGGATCTAATAAAGGAAGGTAAAAAATATGAATGAATGAACGAATAAAGGGCTGAATGAAGAAAGGAACAAATGAATGAAGGAAGGATACAAGGAAGGACTGAACAAACAAACCAAGAAAGGAAAGAATGAACGAATAAACAAAAGACCTAATGAAGGAAGGAACAAAAATATAAACAAACAAATTAATGAGTAAACAAATGAAGGGAGGAACGAAGGCAG
>CAIGQZ010001108.1:27636173-27674966 GCA_903798205.1 Danio tinwini
GAGAGAGAGAGAGAAAGAGAGAGAGACTGAAAGACCGGTAATGAGTGTGACAGACAAAGGAGACATCTAAAACGTGCTGTGTTGGTGGTGTTAGAGGAAGGTGGTTGAAAAGCACTGCCATGTGGGATCCATGTGGGATTGCCCAATACTTCACATAGTAACTCTGTCATTGAGCTACTACCACATAAATAGCTCATTTTTAGCCCATGCCCAGATGGAACCCATGCTGCCCAGATATAATTCATATGGGGCCCACATATCAACTGGGCTGCGATTGCCCATGTGGGACCCACCTGGGTTTTCCCATTTGGGACTCACCTGGTCTTGCCCATGTGGGACCCTCCTGGGGTGGCCCATGTGGAACCCACATGGGTAGGTAGTCCCATGAGGTCTAATTGGCCAAAGTAATATATAACATAAAACGGGAAATGCCATTACACCAATCATTTTTATATAAAATATATTTAATGATCAAATCAAATAATTATAGTACAATAATCAAGTTAATTTTAAGCTAAGTTAATCTCGCGGCCCACCTGCAGGATCGCTGAGGCCCACTAGTGTGTCACGGCCCACTGGTTGAGAATCCCTGACCTACAGCGCATGTCTTTGGACTGTGGGGGAAACTGGAGCGCAAAATAGGCTTATAGACAAATAATAACAAATACTTTTAAATTATTTGGTGTTTAATGTACAAACTGTGCCGTGAAATGGCATAATTTTGTTTAAAACATTAAAATATATAATAATTACATGGTGTCACCTCAGGCAAGGGTGTAGATTTGGCATGGACGGAATGTGTCCCCACCAATATCCAGCAAATGCTGAAATGTCCCCACTAATAATTTAATCACTCTCAAAATAAAATATTCCTCCATCAACCCTTAATAACCTAGACATGCAGAAAGGGTTAAATCACGTTCTCTTCTCGGCTTCTCCCTCTCACAAACATAAGGACAGTGTGATTGGCTGGGCCTATTTATGCTGTTAACGACAGCTGTATTTACATTTAAATGTGGGAAGTGCCAAAATAAGGACTTTTCCCAGTCCCCCTTCACTGTACAAGACGTGGACATAAGTAGCAACTTTTCAAATAGTCAAGTTTTTAAAGTCAAGTTCAATAGGACTCCACCATAATAATATTAACCAAGGCTGTGCAATTATTCGAAATTCAGTTTAGATTTTAATGATTTTTCATGAAAAATAATAATCTGGATAAAACGGCTAAATTGCAATACTTTCTTTAAATTTCTTTACATTCATACCTCCTCAAAGCCAGATTGCAGTAAAATCATGTAAATTGACTCTTGTAGCATGCGACATGTGTTATTAATTGTCATTTTTAGTAAGTGTTTAAAGTCTTTATTCATGTTTTTAAAAGCATGAAAGATAATTTGTGCTGTTCTATGCAAACGCTATAGGGATGTATGTCCCCACCAATGTCAAAAGCAAATCTACACCCTTGACCTCAGGTAGCCCCGCCCATATATAAATCTCATTAGATCATATTCTGTGCATACTTATAAGCTTGGATTCGAAGTTTTGAATTGGATTTGGATTGATTCACTGCATATGGCTCTTAAGAAGCATCGCGAAGTCCAGCAAATTGCAGGTATGTGCTTTATGGTTTATTCGCGATGGATGTATAAATGTGCAGCGTGGATTTGCACACGTGCTGTTCCGAATGGCTGCTGTTAACTGTTGGGACTTGAGAGAGCGGCGCTGCCAATATGGCGTCACGTATTGTTGGACGAGCTGTTTTTGTATTTTTTGTTTGCATAATCTTGCTAGCCTGCCTGTTTAGTTCATGGTTTGATTTGATATGTTTACTTGTGTACTTACTGAGGAACGAATCACACTGATGTCACTTGACACTTGTGAATCTCTTGTGAATGTGTGTTTGTAAATGCATACAGTAGCCTACATGCATGCATGCATATTCATGATAAAAACAGTTGCTGTTTGGATTTAAGAAAAGTCTTTTAACCCTTTTAAATGTGTAGCTTATTTTATTTTTATTTAAACAACAATGTTTCATTGGATAATTATATTTCACAATGGCAGTGCAAAGATTTACAGGGCTGAAATAGTTAAACAAGGATTAAAGGGATAGTTCACCCAAAAACGAAAAAAGGAATAAAATAATCATAATTCACCCCCCCCCCCTCCCTTCACTTGATCCAAACCTGCTTGCGTTTCTTAATTCTGTTGAACATAAAAGAAGATATTTTGTAGAAAGCTGAAAACCTGTAACCATTGCATTCCATAGTGTTTGTTTTCCCTACTGTGGAAGTCAATGGTTACAGGTTTTAGTTTTTCTTCATATTATCTTCTTATTGTTCATTCATTTTCTTTTCGGATTAGTCCCTTTATTAACCAGGGGTCGCCACAGCGGAATGAACCACCAACTTATTCAGCATATGTTTTACGCAGTAGATGCCCTTCCAACTGGGAAACACCCAGACACTCTCATTCACACACATACACTATGGACAATTTAGCCTATCCAATTTACCTATAGCGTATGTCTTTGGGGTTATAAGGGAAACCGGAGCAATAGTATCTGGAGGAAGCTTTTATGATGCAAGCTGAGATTGCATCACTCAGCGATGCAATGTCAGACACAATGAAGCGAGTGACGTCACTGTGAGGGGTAGGGTTAGTGGTGGGGTTAGGTGAGCCCATTAAAAAGCTATCTGCATCCAGACCCCTCTCGCACCTGGAGGAAACCCACGCAAGCACGGGGAGAACATCCAAACTCCACACAGAAATGCCAACTGAACCAGCAACCTTCTTGCTGTGAGGCGATCATGCTATCCACTGCGCCACTGTGACGCTCTTTATCGTTTAACAGAACAAAAGGTTATAACCTAAATAGTGTGTACATTTTTATTTTTAGATGTGCTATATCCCTTTAACACATGAATTGACCCAACCACCAATTACCTGAACTGCATTTAGATGTGCTGGAGTGGATGGTGGACAGGATGCCTCAGGGTCACTGGGGTGATTTCATTATCAGTACTTTGTTTCTCTGCCATAAATGAGTATAATTTTTGTCATGTCATGACGAATGCATTATGCAATCAATGCTAAAAATTATCCTAAAGATGGTTACTATATGGCTCTGAGGAGATCCTGTTCGTGAAGTCTATTCCAGCACATCTCTTTCAGTGGAGTTCAGGTCCATAGGTGGTCAGTGTGGATTTTTGCATTGTATTCCTGAAATGTGACCATGGGATATGTCCTCCAACAAGGTTGTTTAAGAAATGAAGCAGAAGAAAAAAGACTGAAGCTAGAAACATATTAATCACTGCAATGCATAAACAATTATAGACCCCTAAAGGCGCCTTTCCACTGCACACAACATTCAGACACAACTGTTAGAATACGCCCCTTTGTTGCAGTCGCACAGAACTTTCGATTTTGTTGTGCACCATGGGAGAGAAGCTGGATTCTCGCGGTGTCTGAAATAAAGTAGTGCAAAAGAAAGAGCTTTTATTCTCTGTGCGTTAACCATGGTTGAATGAATGAAACTCCTAGACCGCTTAAACTTTTGGAGGGAATGTGTGAACGACATTAAAATATAATGTTTTTATTACTCATTTATGAATAGAAATGTTTTTTGTATATATAAACTTGTTTTTCTGATTCAAAAAATAACGGAAAAACTAGTATTTCTCATCTCACGCGGACGGACCTGCTTGGACAACACTGGAATACATTACATCTGGTCAAATGGTTGCAAACGGTCTAGTTGCAGGAGTTCTAATATTTTAACAGATCCGCAGCTCAAATCGGATTTGAATTTTCCACATACGGAGATGATTGGAACTCCAGGCAGCTCCCGGACTACTGATTATTGCTAATGATTTCCGGTCTGTTGTTTGTTGTGTGCAATGGAAAGACGGCTTAAGAATTAGCTTGTATATAAACAAGATTTGGAGGGTGGTGCGGGTGACACGCAGTGTATATAGTTTTTGTAGAATAAGATTAAACAAATCACAATGTAATACTTTTAGTCATATTACCAGTCCTCATGTCCAGTGTTATTTTTTCTGCTCTTGAGTGAAAAGCAGTTGAAAACCACTGATGTAGACTCTCAGTTGCATTCATAGAGAAACCATGTTCACAAGCATCCCACTCCATGTCAGTTCTTTTCTTCCCAATTTCTTGCTTTTTTTACACACACATGCACACACACACACACACACACACGCACACGCACACACACACACACACACACACACACACACACACACACACACAAACCCTTTCTCATCGCCTCTGTGGGAGAATTTCAGCGTAGGTTATTTCGGGAGGATTAAAACGTCAGTGTGGGTTTAGATGGCTGTGATTGTGTCTAGGCTCAGGAGCGGGGCTCATTTGTAGCTGTCAGTCGGCATTGGCCTTTTCTCAGTAATGTAAAGATGGCAGTCTCCGTGGCCCCGTTTGTCACTGCAAGAGCGATCTCGCAGATTATCATCTCAAAGGGACTGATAGCGGCTCGCTCCACCTTTGTGTGGCTGCCTCTCCAGCTGAGCGGAAGACCCCCGACCCCCACAGTCTCGACTCCTGGAAGCTCTGCGACTTTGAAAAGTTTTACTGGTGGCATTAAAACCCTGTCAGAAAGTCTATATTGGGGAGATTTGTGGATTGCCACCCACATTTTACAGGCTTTGAGGGGGGGAATAGAGCTGTATTATGGAACTTGACATGTCTCATAACCGGCACAGTAAAAATGGTTTTGTGGTAACGTCTCAATTAAATGATTCCACTCAAGGCAAAAATGTTATTCAATAAGTCTAAATGAAGCCAGCTATATATTGGGTTATACCAGCACCAATATTTTTAAGGTCAGATCGGGTATAAATACAGCTGCTCCTTAAAGCGAGAAATGAAATTTCTTTCATCTTTTACTAACCCTTGTGTTGTTTCCTACCAGTATGACTTCCTTTCTTCTGGGGAACACAAAAGGAGAAACTAAAGACTGTTTTCTATGACCGTTTTTATGCATTTACAAAGAATAGAGAGTAACTCTTTTAGACATCAAAGTGCCATAAAAGCAGTCCATATAACGCATATGCTATTTGCAAGGTCTTCAGAACCAACACTATACCTTTTCGAGTCAGTAAAATTCACAGACAAAATAAGTTTGCATCCTCCTCACTCTTCTATGTAAATTCATAAAAGATGGCTGTGTCTGAATTAGGCATGGGATGATAACCATTTTTAAGGTATACCGCGGTTCAAATAAGTCATGGTTTTAAAACAGTCAAAATTTTCTGTAATACCGTTTCTAAGGTATGTGTAATATTTTTTATTTAGTTTTTTATTTAGTTTTTTAAGACAACAGTACCTCCAGCAGAAAAAAATATCTAAAGATGTCGTTTTGAGATGTAAAGAAATCTGTGTTTTAGAAACTAATGAAGACAGCAGAAGTCAATGATTCATTTGAATTATTTAGCCTGACATATTTACTGCTCCAAAATATCAAATTTCAATTTCAAAGGGGAAAAAAGTTGTAGTTTTTTACCCAGACATTTAAAAAGAATATATTTTAGAGCAGTAATCACAATACTGTGAAACGGAATATTATTAACCAAGGTTATCATATCGTCAGAATCTTATACCTGCTCATGCTAGGCAGAATTATAAAAGCATAATTCTTTTGAGTCCATTCATTGTAATAAATCACAATTAGAGTTATGATTACACAACATCTAGATGACAATGTTGTAAAAATGACACCTCTTCACACCAATTTGCAACATTATTAAAGGGGTGGTCTAGAGTGTATTTTTAAGGCTTGGTTGTGTTTATAAGATGCAAAGCAGTCTGTGCTCATGCTTCATTTGTAAAAAAAAATAATAATAATCACGTTATTTGTTCATATTAGGGATGCAACGATTATAGATTTTGGTTGTACGATTATAGTCTTGAGAAATACTCACGGTTTCACAGTTATCAGGATTATTATGCAATTGTTAATTTCAAAACACTACTAGTTTAGAAAATCACTAGAAAACTCCTTATATTATAAGTGTTATGTATTGCTGCTCAGTAACCAATTAAAACAGCACATAATAATATTAAAAACAAATAATAGTCCATTTCTCTCTTTGTGCTTAAAAATAAGTAACATGTTTGACATTTAAACATACATAATTTTTACACTGTAAATGAATGACAGAACAATTAATAAAAAAAATAGCCTTTGTTTAATGCAGGGCTTGAAATTAACTTTTTTACTTGGTAGCACTGGTGCTCCTGACTTCAAAAATTTTAGGAGCACCACAAAAAAAAATTCAGGAGCGCCCATAAAAAAATGAATGAGCACTGCAAATTGTTTATTAACAGATTTATGGTCTTTGAAAAAAACATTGATTAGGAATAACAATAACCAGAAACAACTATCCCATTCTGTTATGAATTCTGTATGATTATTGATATTTGTGCAATAATTTCAAAATGAGTGTCCAATAATTATAAAATATTAATGATGTTGATGATGACAATAATACTAACAATGAATTACATTATCATGCTGCCTTGAATGTGCTTGAATGTAAGTTATCTACATTCAAGCACACATCTACATCTACATTATCTATAAAAAGTCCTACTGTTACTTTATGAGAAAAAAAATCCATGGTTTGCATCAAACAAAAATGAAGCATTGCAGTAAGAAATATGCATTTTGCACTATTGTTTTTATACACACAGGTCAATATAATAACCAGAAAGATCGGACAAAAGAAAGGAAGTAAATTCTCACTACCACTACTCTTTAAAGGTTTTGGTTTCGTTTTTTGTCATTTTAAATGCTCAGTGTCGTTATGCGCTGATTAACATTTTTCTGTGTTTGTGGAAAAAAGCAGGCCAGCCCACTCAAAAAAAAAGCAGGCCAAGTCAGCCAACCCAATATATGAGCGGGGCAGAGCAGGATTTTCGCGACCACCTGCACAGTATGACCACCTGCACAGTACAGTTCTTTGTCATGAGCCGAAGTTTCAGTTTAAACTTAGTAAAGTTGAGCTTATTTGGCAAAGATCTATACACTGTTAGATTTTACATTTATCGTCCATTTGCACTGAATACGCAGTGAATGCAAAGCACTGAGATTCGGGCCAATAAACAGCTGATCCACCGAGTCTTTCAGCGCTTTCTCCGAAATCAATCGATTGATCTCGGCTGGCGGATTAATATTCCCCGCATGATCCTCACATCGGCGGCAATATTTCTAACTTTAAGTGGGTTTGCCAACCTGTGTACTTTTCATTGCTTCTTCCTCAAACTTCAGCCGTTTGCAGTTCCCGTGGTCACAAAAGCCCCCATCTCAACTATATGCACCTAAAAGGCGTGAGCACGTTGTGCGTTTGAAATAATGAACGTGCACGAGCTTGCCTTAGTTAATGTTCTGTTTAGTTCTGTGCAGAAACGCGGTGTCGATAAGCCTTTACTATTAATTAACCGTGACGAATTAAAGCGCGGTTAATAGTGAAACCGGTTAATAGTTGCATCCCTAGTTCATATATATTACTTAGATTATATCAACTACTCAGCTAACATGAAAACGACTGTCATATTTCATAGTTCTTCCGAAAGGCCTGCACTATATAGGCTCTAATTGGTCAGCTAACATAATGTGCTGTGATCCGCGGATCAGCTCCACGTCACCAGGAAAAGCATCCCGCCTCTGTTCTACTAGCATGTGCTTTGCCTCTGTTGTGTATATACTGTCAGTCAGTGTAGCTGTTAGCAGTTTTAGCTTGAATCAGAGAGAAAATGAAGAGGACACAGCTGAACCTCATGCCTGCTCCCTAAAACAAAACCTGACAAGTGATATATTCGGAATAAGCATATGTAAGTAATATGAAATGTTCACACAAGTTGGTTATTTGAGATGTAGAACGCAGGGAAAGAGAGAGAGACATAGAGAGACACCGCAGTGCTGCTGAAGATTGTGGATGTTTACAGTGGTTTGACGGATAAATATGAATTTGTAGCTAAATTGTTTGCGTTGCCAAACAGCATTTCTTGTTGTTTACATCTTTGTTTACGTCCTTGCTACAACATACAGTTAATGCTAGAAACTGTGCTTGTAATAGAACAATAAAAAAGTAAATAAAATACATGTTGTTAAAAAAAAATACCTTGAGCTGCTCCTTCTTAGAGGAGTTTTTAGCCAAATCCAGCACTGAATTAGGAGAGATTCTGGAAGTTCTCGTTTGTCAAATGCTAGATATATATTTTTTATAATTCTCTGGAACGTAATTAAAATTAAATTGTAAACACTTCTCTCTTTGTGTTGTGTCTTTTGGAAGCCCAAATACAGAAACAAAAGAAGCTCTGTGGAAATAGCAGCATTTGGATGGCATTTTAGCTTTCTCTGCTATAACATTACAGCGCTTCTGGCCACACCCCTTCGATGCGCGGGATGTATGAGCATGGTGTATGTGCGTAACCTGAAGAGTTTATGATCTCACTAACCCGGATGTATTTTTTTATAGTCCCCAAACTTTGTTCGCTGATGGCTTTGCTAACTCTGTAAAAGTGAATGTCTTCCTTTGCATTGAGCCTATTACACTCAGAGATGTTGTTTATGTTCACACACCTACATTACACCATGTAGAACAATGAACAAGTGCATGCAGTATGTCTATGACATCACCAGTTTTACAAAATCATGTTTTTGTACTTCCAAAATGCTGTTGTTAAGTAAATGATACATTATGACAAAATACATTAAGTTTTTCAGTTTTAGTTGGAAAGTCTGTTGTGTAAGAAATAGTGGTGTCACAATTAATTGTTTCTTCAGTGCACCGCGATGCAGATGGGGACAGTTTGGTATCTGTTCAGTTATAGATCATAACCGGTTATTACGTACTGACGTCATTTATCTTATGCAAAATTTCGCGGTGAAATACTATGGCGAGCGCGAGTTAATAAAACAATCCTACTACTTAAAAAGCAGATAATTGTGCACAACTCACTGCTTACGAGTTTGCTGGACAGTCTTTTACTGACACTAATGAAGATACAGCATGAGTAGGGATGCACTGATTCCGATACTTGGATCAGATATCGGTTCGATACCACATATTTTTGCTGGATCGGGTATCGGCCAGCTGGTACCGATCCAAATCCGATCTTGCGCGTGCGCTATATTCTGAGTAATTTATAAGCCAACACAAGCCACGAAGGTAGCCTATTACAAGGCACCTATTACAAGAAAGTTGTCATGTAGGCCTACTATATCCCAAATGTTTTGAAACCATTCTATAGTTTAATGTGAAGCACAGATGAATATTCAAGTGCTTAAATTCATGTTCACTTCAGCGTTTCGATGCTGATGCGCCTGTCAATCATTCTCCATTCATTCACAGTTCAAACTGCATGTCACGTTCATGACAACACGAAGACTCTCTCTAAGACTATTTGTTCCTGTTAGTTTTAATAATCAGTGGAGAAATGCATTTAGTTCTGCATTATATGGGTTAATTTTGACCCGTAACATGGAGTTTATTGCCGTTTCTACATCATGTTGCGCTGTGTCTGTTAGACCAGCTGATCGCATTCGCAACACTGGAGTAGAGAGGGTTAGGCCTATTACCTGCTTTTCACACACAAAGTAGGCCTACCTGAAACTTTAAATTGAAAAAGGCTCAATAATACATTGGACAGATCCTCAGCGCACTCATTTCTTCCTTTTGTACTGCTGTTTTGGAAGTGTCCGCAGATACCGGAGGGCTGCACGCTGTGTCTCAGTGATGCAAGCGATTCATCAAGCGCATCGGCTGCGCAGAAGCGACATGTGCCGCTCCGTAATATTATTCTCATAAAGAGCTTCTGTTCTATTATCCTTCTGAGTTTATTCTTTCGAGGTGAATGCTGCTAATAGTTTATAAAGCCTTACTCATTGTGGTCAAAATAGTTGATTTAATAAACACAAGTGAAACTGACGGGCACAATATGGATTGTCATTATTATTTAGCCTAATGTAGGCTACTATGAAACTGTGAATATTTCACTGTCATTTTATTTATATTAATATTTTATTTAACAGACCTGTTTGTCAGTTTGTGTGCTGAAGCATATAAGTTGACCTTGTTTTGAACTTCACCACAAATATTCTTGTTTATTTTATAGATAACTGACCAACAAAAATACATTAAAATAACCAACAAATTATACCAATCATTCATTTAAAAAAAGTAAAAAAAAAAAAATTTCAGGCAAAAAATTAATTTTCAGACATGCTTTCAGTTTCTCCATCTCACTCGCAGCGGGTTTAGGTGAGAGAGTATTTATTATAGTAGTATATAAGTAAAACTCGCCTCAGACAGTTTAGTTTAGTCTGCTTCAAACCTGCAGGAAAATATCAGGCTTTGCTAAAAGACAGGTTATTTTACCAACGATTAGGGTCAATAGTGGTAGCCTATTACAGATTTAAAAGAAAAATCTTAATATTAAAAAAGGAAACATAAGCTGGACCACAACAGATCAGATCAATGTCATAATGAATACTCAAATAATGTAGCCTATAGTTTATAGCAAACCTCATGTTTTCAGTTAGATTGTGTCGTCTGTCATATAATGTAGGCTAGAGATGCTCATTTCGGTTAATTTTGCCAACCGACAACCTAGCTCGTTAACCGTATTAATCTTTAAAATATTGCATTTTAAAATACTGATTTATTTTAACATGAGAACAGCATACAAAACATCTTCACGCACCAGCAGTGTTTTCAGGAGCATAGAAAAACAGAATAAACTAAATAAAAAGAATAAAATAAATAGGCCTGCTATAAATATTTTTTACTTAAATTACTAATTTAGATTACAAAACGAAAACACTGACTGAATCCTTTTTAAGAACCGGCATAGGCTGTTTTTCCCATCATGTTTTTTTTTTTTCTGTCAAATAAAAATATTAGGCTACCTTAAATAGATTGCTTCACAGAAAATATGCATTTAATTAATGCTCCACTGTTAGTGTTATATTACAAAACATCTTTCAATATTTTTATTAGAAGTCATTAGTTTAAAGATTATGTCTTTAATTACGATTATGACTTATTTCCTTGGTTCATGTGTGCGCGCGGCTGCGTGTAATGAAAGACAATGACAATGAGCCTTATGGGCTCTATTTTGACTTTTTGTAAAGTATAGGCTAGTACATAGCATAAAACAATTTAGTTGTTTACATATGATATTGCATTCATTTGCATACATGTTTTATAAGTTGTAAAATGAAAGCCTCAGTTTGGTGTGGAGTTATCATTATGCCAAGAAAACTTTGGATTTGTTTGATGGTAGATTAGGCTATGTAGGCTGTTTAAAAAATTATATTATATAAGAACTATTAATAACTGTAATTTTCCAAATGGAAAAATGTTGGTTTGTTGGTACACTAAATCATCAGTAGCCTGTTTATTAAGTTTATGATGAGGCTTCAGGCAGCACAGAGGCGATCAGCATCAGCACTGGTTTGTCAACTTTTCTGTGTCAAACTGTGTCCAGAAATATCCTTCTTTCATTTTGCGTCTTTGGCAAAATACATCTGTAGGCACGTGTGGTTGCTGTCCTTTGGAGTCCTTTTACTGTCCTGCGAGTTAACAAATATGTGATGTATGACAAATATGTTATGTTGACAAGAAAAAAAGAAGTGCGGTGCTCTTTTGTATGTCACTAGAAAATGACTGAATCAGCTGACCCATATTGTGTGTGAGTGTTGCTGTTAATGTTGTTAGAATTGTAATTTTTACTAGCATTATCATATTCAAGATCTGTAAAGTCATACAGCTCTGGATGACTTGAAACAGCAACCACAAGTCTCTTCTCCATCATTAAATGTTCGTCGTAGTTGTCTTGACAACACAAACACTGCTGTTACCTCAAAGGAAACCCCGCCTCTGCTTTCATTTGATTGAAGAATGAAAAAGACACGGCTGAGGTAACATGCTTTTTCCAGTCGAGCGCGCAACAGCAAAACGCGAGGCGCGCAGGGTGCATAAGCAGCGCTTAAAACACTTGCAGCCATTAGAAAAACCATTCAAAAGATCCACCTCTCAATGCAAAAAACATGTTCGCTGTGATCGGTCCCTTATGCAGCCGAACTTGAGCATCCCTAAGGCCATAGGTTCGTTATTTTTACTAAAGAAGATATACTATTTCAGCACCAGAACTATAAAAACGGCATAGTATCGGGATCGGTCTATACTCAGAATTTTGGTATCGGAATCGGATCGGTTTAAAAAAAAATGGTATCGGTGCATCCTTAAGCACGAGATGCTATTTCACTACTAGTGGAAAAAATGCTGTAAAACTCCATCGCTGCCTCTCTCTCTCTCTTACTCTTGCTTTGGACATTTAACCTGCTGGGATGTTTGTGAGGTAACTTTTCTTCCCCTCTCTTCTGTTAAAGTGATACTTGTGGATCTAGACACTGTCACTGCCTGTGGTGTGAGTTTTCTACGTCAAATGACGGATTACCTGTGATAATCGTGTATTATGCGTATTATGTGCATATGGACTGTAACCGTGGCTGTTCTTCCCGCGCCACTCATCAGTGAACATTGCTGACAGTTTTAGAGCCTATCGCAGCCCTTTCTGTTGAGCGGATGAAGACAATGACCAATTATAGTACAAGAACTCGCTTGACAGCGCTGAGAAAGCAAGCGGGATAATATTTACATGAGTTTATTTGCTATAAATGCTCCTGTTGTCTTTTGTGCATGTATTGGAATTTTGTCTTAAACATTCAAAAAGAGTGTTTTCTTTGAACGAGATAACGAATTGAACCGAATCGATGGCATGATAATCATAACCGAACCGAACCATGATACCAGTGTAGGTTCACACCTCTTGTAAGAAGTCCTACCTTTGTATCAGTATTTAACTGATTTTAAAAAAGGATTATCACTGAAAACAACTTCAAT
The DNA here is from genome assembly GCA_903798205.1 of Danio tinwini. Lineage (NCBI taxonomy): Eukaryota > Metazoa > Chordata > Actinopteri > Cypriniformes > Danionidae > Danio > Danio tinwini. The sequence goes on from CAIGQZ010001108.1 coordinate 27,649,118, forward strand.
TTAGTCAGTTTTCCACCCAACACTATTGAATATAATTTAGACGACTTGAAATTTAGTGCATGGATTACTTTTATGACTAGAATCGTAGTCACATGGACTACTTTTATTATGCTTTCATCTTGTTTTTGGCTTCTTTTGAAGCTTAAAAGCTCCAGCTTATTCAAATCGCATGAAAAGATCAGCGAAAACAAATTGTCTTCGCATTTTGTTCTTTTGTGTTCTATGAAGAAAGAAAGTCATACAGGTCTGAGACAACATGAGGGTGGGTAAATGGTAACAGAACCATCCCATAAAGGTAACAACTTTACATTTTCAGATAATTTCCACAGACAGAGATGAAGGAGCTTGATGTTTTGTGGCACTGAGATTGTATCCTCACCTTATCAAACTTATAAAGCACTCTGATCAGAAGATGTAGCCCATCACGCTGACAGAAATGAAAAGAACTGTTTCTAAAATTTCCTTTCAGCTTTGCTCTTTTGCTCCATATCCCATTGGGAAAATCCAATAGGAGATGCTCAGACACAGCCTGATAGATCACAATTATAATTATTATTTATCCTATTACCTTCTAATTGGACATCCGTCCCCATGCATTCACCTTTACTTTCACATGCCACGTATATACAGCACATATACAAAAGAAATAGAAGCTCGATATTGGCACTTCAAACAGAAAAGGTCCACAAACACCTTCTTCCATTGCTTTTCTGAATAATGCATTATGCAGTGGTTAAGGGCAAATTTACTGCAGAACATCTCTGTGGATCTCCTCCACAGATCATTGATTAAAATTGTAATTTATTGTTTTTTTTTCCTGTGCGCTCTGAATATTATTGATCTGTGTGTTTGTGGCTGTGCTCTCTCATCTATCTTCCTTTGAGCGACTTGTTCAGATTTCTCCCCCTTGAAATGTAAGAATTGATTACAATTCCTATAGCAGAGGCAGACAGCCTTGCTGACCTTGAAGCGAAGTAAAAGACGCTAGCGCGCGACGAGAGGAGCGTTTGTCCCCCATTTTCTCTCTCTCTCTCTCTCTCTCTCTCTCTCTCTCTCTCTCTCTCTCTCCTTCTCCTCTGCTTTAACCTCTCCTCTTCAAGGCTATTGCGATGCATTTCAGGACTCTTAAACTGTCATACTGTATTACCTTAAAGACCACAGGCAATCTGAAGTCCTTCCTTTTGACACTCCAGAATTAATCAATTTGCTGCCAAAAGCAGATCCATTTCTTGTCAGTGTATTTCAAGGAGCTGATGTGCCTGATATTGTAAAACAGCCCCATGCCTGCATACACACACACACACACACACACACACACACACACACACACACACCTACCGACCGAACGACCCTCTTCTCTTCTCACGCCTCCCCTGAGATGTTGTGTGTTGGAGGACATCGATTTATTTTACATAGTAATACAAACAGTGGGAGGGAACAGGTCACCTCAGCTATTGCCACCTGTGCGTCGCTATGAAGCACATGGCACAGGTCAGTGAAGCCCTTTCTGCTTGAGTGGCTGCTGCATATTTCATTGTACGCATGAAGAATGCCAGTTGCCGCTTCGGAGCGGGGATGTTTTGAGTGGAAGCAACTCTGTTCCGCTCGGCTCCAGTAGAGGGAGGTGCTCACCTGCTGCTGAGCTGCCGGCTGCAGTCTCTGAGGACAGGAAACACAATTAGATTCCTTCAAGGATGAAGATCTGTCATTGCATGAGCGCCTTAAAAGGACCTGCACTTGTATGTAGATGTGGCTGTGTGTGGGGATCTTTTTTGATGTGTGGACTGATGTATATGTGATTTGAAATGTTTGTTTAGATACATTCAGTATATTTAGATTTTATTACATTTTGGGTAACACTTTACAATAACAGTACATGAAAAATGATGTGTTAATATGTAAACTAAGCATTACTTTATTATGGATTAATGATGAGTTAAGGTGTGCGCTAATGATGAACTAACTTTAACTACAGCATGAGTCACATGAGTTCATGTGTAAATAACAGCTACCTTGGTTACTTGTTAGTACTTGTTGATGTATTAATTAACATTTTAAGTTTAGGCTAAATGTAAGCAACATGAACTCATGAGCTGTTAATGTATAATTATGTCATGACTTTACTTGGAGGGGCACATCACCATGAACTCATCCTTAACTACTCATGAACTCCTGTGTTTAAACTGTTGATGTTGACTGAACACTTTTCTATTGTTATTCAGTGTAAACCCACTCGACGAACATGCACAAGTAGTTCATGAGTAGTTAAGAATAGGTTAATGATGATGTGCCCCTCCAAGTAAAGTCATGATACAATTAACATATTGTACATTAACATATTGTAAGTTCATGATGGTTAAATTAAGCATAAACAAATGTGGTAATTAATACATTAATTAAGTTAGTTCATAATTAGAGCATACTTTAACTCATCATTAGTCCATAATAAAGTCATGTTTAGTTTACATATTAATACATCATTATTGTAAAGTGTCATCGATTTTATTTTGCCGTGTATAGATTGTCCAGAATTGGGCTGGGAAAAACCCAGAATTAATATCCTTAGTAAAAAAAGGAGAAAAAAATCACACAAAAGACATGGAAAATTGCTCAAATTTAATTGAAATTGTTTCACAAAAACAGAACTGTTTACATTAAATAATACTGCATCAGTCCCATAGCCAGGGAGAGTTCCGGCGGTTCGAAACACCCACCCCTCACTGACAAATGTCTAGAATTTGTCCCATTCATGAGCTCATTTGTCCTTTTTTGACTACTATGTCACCGTAATTGGTAAAAAATAACCCATCGAGAAGGTTTCAAGACCAAGCAGAGTCCTGGTGTGACTTCAGTTAATCAGTTTTGGCCAGTGCAAACAATTATTTTTCAAGAAACAACATCCAGCTGTTTACATCTGACATAAGAGAAGTCATCTTTCGCTACTGTATTGTTTTTAAATAGAGAAAACATTCGACAAGTAACTTTGATTCTAAATCTTGGACCTTATTCTTGAAAGAAAACACAACTGATTAAAAAGTGTTAATCACCAAAAACGACCCTTATTAAAATCAATTTAAATACTATTTTGGCTATTGCTGTTATCCATCAAAAGAGGCTAGAAAATTTGCGAAGCTCTATATTATTATTATTATTATTATTATTATGTTTTAATTTTTTATTTTTCAAATGGACAAATTCTGACTGAGGAAAGTTAAATGTGCTGGCCAGCTTTTTATTTGCTTAATAAACTACAAAAGGCTATAGTTTTTTGTTTAAAACTTTTTTACTAATGATATTAAGATGTAATAAATTTGTATTTTACAAATAAATATTTTTCATATTTCTTTATTCTAAATAATTATATTAATGATTAGGGATGTCAGTTTCTACAAAATCCGGTGATCGATGATCATTTAAATTAACGATCAATAAATCTATTAATCACTCATTCTTTTAAACAATCCGTTTCAAGAATTCACACTTAGCTGATGATTGATTTATAAAGCTTGTTTGGCATGCTGTCCCGGGAGAGAGCCCTGAGCTCATAAGATCCTCGAGCCCGGGGCTTCCTCCTGTTTGCAAGGCGAGAGGGGAGTTTGAGCTCAGGTAGATCTCGAGAACTCCCCTGCTGTAGTAGCTAATGAACAGATAGTGATTGCTTATAAGGTATAATTTCTTACTAGGAGCATGTCTATGCTGCCAATTTAGTCAATTAACTTAAGTTGCATGTTTTCGGACGGTGGGAGGAAACCGGGGAACCTGGAGGAAACCCACGTGAACACGGGGAGAACATGTAAACTCCACACAGAAACGTTGGCTGGCTTGGTAAGGACTAGAACCAGTGACGTTCTTGCTGTGAGGCAACAGTGCTAACCACTGGGCCACCGTGCCACCCATCTAGGAAAGGAGAAAGAGTAGGGCTGGAATGGGGGATTCTTTAAAATGAAGATAGCTGTGATTTGGAACCTAGGGTATTTATAGTGGCTTAGGAATCGTCTGATTGGTGAATCACGAATTGAATAATGTGGGGCCGGCTGCAAGCAATCATAAGCATGTGATCCTCTCGAAATTAGTTTATAAATAAACTTCACTTAAATCTAGGCTACCAGCCTATTGTGTTGAGGCTACTGAAGAATGAGCCGAATATGCAATGCATTATGATTCTTGCTTAATCATCACAACGAAATAGGCTAAGCATTCATTTCATAGCTATATAAACTATAAAAAAAGAAAAAATAAGATATTTTAAGTAATGCAACATTATATGTAAAAAGTACTGAGTAGCCTACTTCAGAGGTGAACATGCGGCACACGCTTCTGTTAAAGCTTTCGTGAAGAACAGACCATATGCTATGACAGACCAATGCAATCTCATGGCTAGTGTTGGGCAATATAATTTTCAGATCGCCATATCGTCCCCCAGTGAGATCGCCGACAGATAAGGGGGGCAGCAGTTCAGGTGGTTCGATAGTTCCATGCCGTTATCAGCAAGACTGCATATGTACACATAATATAAATGGATAAAAGCCAATAAAATTATATTTATCTTCACACAGAAGAAACAATGCATTAAGGTCCTTATAGACGGGAGGCGGACGGAGAACTCACCGCCCGCGCGTGACTGTTTGTATGCAGTAAAGGCATTTATCCACGTCTGGTTTTTCAGTTGAGCGCGCCGCGGCTTCAGGTCTGATCATCATCATAAGTGTCACCTCTGTATTTGCAAATTCGAACACAATGTTGCGCTTTGGAATATGTGATTATTGTTTGTCTGATAATAGAAACAGTTTTGTTTTAGACATAGACTATTGCAGAGGTGCCACAGCCATGGCTCTAATATTAGCCTATACAAAACTTTTCACTGAGCTCAGTAAAATGTTCTTTGATAAGTTATTAATAATATGTTCAATAATTCGTTAAAGCCAAAATGAATGGTAATTTAATATAGGCTATTTAAAAAAATTATAGCCTATATAATAAATATAGGGCTAACATATTTTTAAATAAAATAAAATAGGCTATTTTCTGAAAAATGCGCCTGTCTGTGTTTATCATTCCATCAAATTAATTTGATCGCAACACCTGTTATTCCAGAATAGAACATTTGAGCTGGTTTCAGTTCTTTTCGTTTTCTTTTTTCTTTAGTTTATTTTAACAAATCATTTTATTTAATTTGTTTATTAATTAAATTGAGTTATTTAGCCTATTTTTTATGCAACAAAATTGCAAACTAATTTGCTACGAGATGTGGCTGTGTATGGTAGTGCCAGCGCGCGTCAACTGCTGCTGCTGCTGAGAGAGAGAGAGAGAGAGAGAGAGAGAGGGCAATGGAAATAATAATTTAAAGAATAGAATACATGACTATAATCGCCTTGCAATTTTAAAAATTATTGTATTTTTTCCTTTAGTAAGGAAAGTCTATTTCAATTCATGCTAAAGATGCATCGTACTGATGTCCGAAAGTGCCGGTCATGTTGATGTGAACAGCTGAAGCTGTCAAATTATTTTTAGTTTATTTATTATTAATGATGATGATTAAAAATAATAATGCTATTCATGCAGACATCCCAAGTCTCCTGGAAGTTCCGGGTGTCTCCCGCAAATGACTTCCGGATGCCCGCAAACGAATGATAATCTCCCGAAAATCGCGTGTCTCCCGCCCGGTCCTCAAATACGTCCCGCATCCCTCCCCGCTTTTCAGATGCGTCGCGCACATCCCATGCTGTGATCTTTGATGTGAGCGGAGCTATCTCCTCTATCTAGTGTCTAGTTATGACCTCTCCCCGAGGCTCTGCGTGTCTTCCGCAAATTCATACCGGCTCCGTGATCCCCCAAAATGAATTAAAATACCCGGAAATCATGGCGACGAGAGTGAATGAGCAGGTGAACAGATCACAAGAGCCACAGTAATGGTCTAAACATTACATTTGATAGGTTAAATGAATAGAGCAATATTGGAATGGTCCTGCATGTATTTAGGCCTTTTTTACATATAACATCTGAAAGTTCTGTGTTTTTGACAATATTACAAGTTCACTAAAAGCTGGCTGGAATTATTAGATACAACTTTTTTTAACATAAATATTTAATAATATAACTTCTTGTAATACACTTATTGCTATAAACAAGTATCAGATTTAAATATGTGCATTTTAACTCATTTTCATCTTTCATCATTTGCAATGTTTCCAAATTGCATTGTTTGTAATTTTTCTGTGGCGGTTCATTCCACTGTGGTGACCCCTGATAAATAAGGCATTAAGCTGAAGTAAAATGAATGGATGAATTATTTTCTGTAAAGCTGTTTCTGGCCATGACATGTTCACATCTAAATTTTTTTAGAGACATGTTTAATAAATGTCTCAATAAATGGGCCAGACATTTCTGACTTTCCATACGAAGAGGTTTGGGAAGTGTTCTTCCAGAAGCCCATAAAATTGTAGAGACAAAAGCTGCACAGTTTGTCAATAAAAAAGATATAAAATAAATGTGAATTTATAATTTACAACCAGTTGTACAGTTCAATTATTTACTGCTGTCATTAAAGACCATGACTCCTTGTGTCAGTGTGAGTCTGAACAGCCACGCTGCGTTGGGGCGCGTCGCGCCGCAGCCCCAACCCCCCCCCCCCCTCCAAAACTGTAAACCTAGGGGAAACACTATAATATATCTACATTAATGCGAAACAACCGTAATAGGTCTCAGCTCTCTGCGATATCTCTGCCTATATCCTCCTCAATACACGATATCCTCCATTAAATCAAGTAATTTGATCACAATAAAAGGCAGGACAGGCTTAACAAAATTTGCAGCACTGAACATGTTCTCAGACTAAAAGTGATTGATGATGAGAAAACTCAGAAACCTGTGAGAACAGAGATGTCTAGCCGTGACGAGCGATTTTTAAAATGAAAGCATATTTCTGTCAAGATTGCTTAAAACATCTTAATATTTTAGAATAAATAGTTAAAGTTTGCATCACCAATGATCAATCTCATTCACGTGTGACCCACTTATACTTAAATATCATGCAACCTATTTTTTAATTACCTGACCCGCGGATTAACGGCAGCACATGTGGATATAACCGAGATCCCCGCATTAGGGTTTTATGCATCGCCCAATATGCAGTGTCAAGAGAGTGACTCCAAATAGGTCATGTAAACAGCTCACACTTGATTATGTAATGTGTAACGTCGTGAATAAGTCTCTCACAGCGCAAAGCATATCTTATTCTTTAAATGTCCATGCTTAATCGGTCATCGATAAGGTCTATCGATTAAAGGCATATCGACAATTAATCAATGATCGTGTAATCGTTAACATTCCTAGTAATGATGACCATCTGACAAGCTAATTCAGCGAATTTATCTTTGTACATTGTGCACATATTTATCTTTAAACTTAAAAAAGACCTAACTAAAAAGTGATTTTTTTTCAATATATAGACTACCACTATTATCTGTCATAAGTAAATATGATGAGATATAATTTTTTATGTTTTTTAAATAAGTCTCTGCTCACCAAGGTTGAACTTATTAAAATAAAAATACCAGCACTGGCAGTCAAAGGTTCTGCTCTTTACAGTAATAACAGTTTTTTGTGTGAATACATTTAAAATGTACTTTTCGCTGTAATTCTAAGTGATCCTGTTCCACAAAACCATAAGTGTAATTGAAGTTTGAATTTAAGATTTGTGCATCAACTAAAGGCTAAATAAGCAATCTTTTCACTGATTTGTGATTGTTAGGATCAGACAAAGTTTGGCAGAGTTACAACTATAATCTAGTTTAATCTGATTAACTATAATAATAATTAGTTTTGATGTATTTAGGCAGGAAATTTACAAAATGTCTTCATGGAACATGATCTTTACTTAATATTATGATTTATTGACATACATTTTTGACTCATACAGTGTATTGTTGGCTATTCCTAAGAATGTAACCCATGGGACTGGTTTTGTGGCCTATGGTCGAATACAGAGGGGAGAGCGGGGACAAAAGTAGCAATTTTCATAACCTTATTTTAAAAGAAAATTTTTAGCAGACACATATATATATATATATATATATTACTGTGGTTACTAACTCAGAAGAGTGGTCTATCAAAACCAGGTGTTATTTTGTGTCAATGTACAGTATAACAACTCCAATATAACTTCACTTTAAATTAAAGCTGCACATTGTTACTTTTGACCCCATCAACAGTGACAAAAATAACACACGGGTCGGTCAAAAGTAACACAACAATAATTGCTAAGTTTACTGGCTTAATCTTGTTTATTTTAAATATATCTGACTATGACATTGTTAATGTTAACTGCAAACATCATTTGTTCTTTTATTGTTGCAAATTGTTTTTAAACTGCATCTTCACTTTAAACTTCACTTTCATCAAATGTTTCAAAAGCAATGCAAAATGTTCAAATTTTCTACAATACAATTTTTTTATTTATTATTATTGGCACTATGCATTTTTTTAAACATCTGAATTCAAACATTGCAAATGTGGAAGCAATTATCAGTGTGAAATGCTGTAAATAACAGTGTTACATTCACCCCCACAAGAACTCTTGCCATTTAAACCTGATTTACTTTTAATCTGAAAAACCCAGACAGTGCAAACTTAAAGATGTGTTATTGCACTAAATAACCTGTCAATTAATCATTTGTGTGACGCATTAAAAGAGAAACACAACTTGTAATAAGGAAAAAAGAACCGCTATTTTTTAATACTTTACATTTTTATTTACTTTTTGCACTTAAAAAAAGAAATTCTGAGCTAACCTCAGGACACAGTGCTGAAATCAGGTGATATTTGGCAGCTCTATTGAGGGTTGCATGCTAAATGTGCTGTTATAGACTGGAAATCAAATGTTGTCTGGGCTTTGAGAAAATCGCTTTATTACTTTCGTCCCACGTTATTTTCGTCCCCACTCTCCCCGTTATTATTCATCAGTGCAGCATTTTGTTAAAATATAGATAATAAAATATTATGCTCTAAAATATCTCAAGATGTTTTTTTTGTTTTCATTATATCAAGACAGCTACAGTGACTCACCTTGACATAGACGACAAACAGCAATTCATAGGAACTTTTCACAGAGATAATCATCATAGAAGAAAATGTAAGGAAACCATTCTTTGTGTGAATAAGTTGAATTCCTGTATTTTTGAAAACATTCAAATACGGGTCATTGACATCTAGCTATCCACAAAGCAATAAGAAAAGCATACTGATACAGAGAGAAAGCAGACATTTCACTTTTTAAACAAAGCAGCAAAAGGGTTCTTTCGATCCGCCTCAATGCCTTTAACACATTTTAACATTATTGGACATGAATCAAAGCTTCAGTAATAAAAAGAAGCGCCAAGGTTTCATGTGTGATCTTAAACGTTTGTGAAACGTATACAGGATATCACCGTTTTCGGTTTTCAGTACGCGTGCAGGAGCTGTCACACTTCCGTTGCTTTAGTTGGTGGCAACTGCTGTGCATCTTTGTTTAAGTGTCTGTTTGGCAGAGCTGACATTCTGCATAGTTTGTCTCATAGAAAAAACTCATAGAAATTGACAGAGACAGTGTTCAGTGCTCTAAAGGAGAGCTATTTTTACACTGCGGTCTCTGAAGATTCCTCCAAAAGACAAGTGACAGGCAGGTATAACTCAAAACTGGCCTGCCATCTCCAAAGATAACGCCACTATCTCTGCTACCTGGAACTGTTTTGCTTGAGAGCTGTCAACATTTGTCAGCAGGAGACAGGGGAGTGTTGATGACAGTTACAGCTCACACTTAAGTTGTCGTCATTCTTTCTTTCTTTTTTTTTTAACTCGACGCCTCTGGTAAAGTGAGCATGAAAGTGGTGAGTTGTGGCAGTGTTGCTACCCGTTGTCGTTATTAAAGCACAAAACAAGCTGTCACTGAAAGCCAAGCCACGCTCCTGTCGGGCTCGGGAGCCTTTGTGTGATGCCATGAAGCGCAAAACAAATAAAGCGTGTGCGCCTCTAATAACTTTGGTATAAATAAATCATATTTACAAATCACTCCATTATTAAGGAGCGCGACAGCGAGTGCCATGAGCGCACTCTCCTTCTCGGTATGTGCCCAAAGCCCAAGGCACAGCTGTCAAACACGGTAACAATTACAATAGATATCACGGCAAATGAAGCAAATCAATCACCTCTCCCCCCTCCCCTCCATCACCTTCTCAAAGAGAGAATAAACAATCATTAACATTCTCCACTGCCAATAAGGTCTGTTTTGCTCTGGGAGGCTCACATGCTCATTTGGGATCAACTTTCGGGGGTGGAGAGGGGGGATGAGTGCACTCCCATAAGCCCTTGCTGTGGGAAGTTGACTCTCCTCTCTGCAGTCTGCCACCGTCTACCTGTTCACATCCCTGGCATCACATCAGTTAGTGGAGATTTAAAGAATGGTTTCTACCGGGACCTGTTCAGGGGGTTTGGGGGCTTAATTAGTCCAGAGCAGTGCATGCTGTTGGAGAAGTGATTACCAGACCAGCCTTTAGAAAAAAAAAGCTGTGAAGTGTAGTTTTGGAGAACAGCGGGACGCAACGATTAGTTCCACTGCAGACGCAACAAGAGGAGAAACAGAGACAGTTGTTTTGACTCCTTAATACCTTCCCACTGTTCCAGGCTGGAGCTGTAACAAGGCACACTCAATAAAAGAGGACTTCACTCTTTCGTCAAGAGCACATTGCAGCACAGCTGTCGTTATCAGACACACACAAGTGTGGGAAATCAGTCAGGCTTCCTTCCAGTGGTTCAGATATTATTGGAGAAAAATGATGTGCATTTATTTTTAGTATTAACAATGCATAAATGCTTTTCCTACTTAAAGGTTTTGTTTTGTTTATAGTCCAAATATCTACAAATTCTTAAATCAAGAAGCATTTAAAAACAAGAAAAACTTTTTTGCAGTGAAATAAAAGCATCAAAATAAAACCTTCCAAAAACTGCTTTATGTTTGTTTTATTGACAGTCTCATGAAGGTGTTTTACTTGGGCGGGAAAATTCTGTAATTGAAGTAAGAAATACATAAAGGATTGCAATTAAAAAATACTAAATAAATATATACCTGTATATTAGCAATACCACACGAGTAGCAGTGCGATATGGCTGTATATTGGCACTGGTGGGAGGCGTGTGTTGGCTCGAGGCTGCAAGTCGTGTCCAATCCCAATTCTACCTCTTAGCCCTTCCCCTTACCCCTACCTCTCGTTTTGCGCAATCACGCCAAGGGGTAGGGGTGTCTTAAGGGTTAAGGGGAAGAGGTGAATAGCCCTTCGAACGAAGATTTTTCAGGACCACACTTGAAACCAAGGGGTAAGAATTTCCCAGAATACACCAACCTCACTTGATGTAATGTCTATGGCGTGATTTCTGCACGTATGCAACAGTTTATTGGTTACGTGGTGGATGGTGCGCTCTCTTTCTCTCTCGTGAACATGCTGAAATACTTATGCTACATCACACATATAAAAGCTTTTTTAGTCCCTGTGTGGAATTTGGTCACTTAAACCAGGAAAAGAAAATGTCCGCTTTTCACGTACAGCATAAACGTGAAGGCGGGTGTGTGGGGTCTCCAGCAGTTCAGTATGTGTGTGCGCGCTTAGAGATGTGTGTAGGTGCAGAGAATATTGTGTTAAACAGCTGTGTGGACTGTCCTATCGCAAAATGCGGCTAAAAGTCCTACACGATGGTAGCCTAATAGTTTGATTTCGGTGTTTACATATATGTACTGCACTTCAATAATGCGACTTTCAGCACATTTAAAGTGACATTCCATCGCGTGGTAATGTCCATGGTTAATTTAAGTGGCTATAGTTGCAGCCTCTGCTTGGACAAGAATAACGCAGCAGCCTTTGAGAAAAAAAGCAGTTACATCACACCTGCCCGCCCAACCGAGTGACATGTGCAACACAAAGGCCAGCCTTACCAGGTGTGTGCAAAGCACTTGATTCGTGGTTTAAATTCAATCCTGCTTCCAATCTTCAATGCTAATTTTACCCTCACGCTCTATCATGATAACATCTACTCACGAGACAACTTTTCACCTCGACAATAAATCTCGTCGTGATTTAATCTCCAACGAGATCTGGTCACACCCTTACTCATTATGTTTTACAAATGTTTAGGATACACAAATAGTGGATTCATCATTTCTCAACTTAGTTATTGGGATATTTCAGTTATTTATATTTATCCATTCACTTTTAAAAAACAATAATACAATGAAAATTCTTAATTTTATTTTAGAAATGCCATGTTGTGTCTGAATGTCAGCTGTTACTGTCCACTCTCCTAGTGGTTTAAAAAGTTTAACAATAATTTGAATAACTATTAGAAATGGAATCAAATGCCCCCTATCACATTTAAGCATTATCTTATATTGATAATGGATTCAGTTTACCGTAAATTATACATGTCTTTCATTCCAGTTTAAGGTAAATGAATGGAAAATGCTTCAAGTGTATCTGCAATTCTAGAATGAGTCGCATATATAATCAGATGCCATCTCAAGAAGTATAAGCTATTGTTTCCTTCACACTAAATATGATTCTAATTTGTTTACCAATTACAATAAACTAAATTTAAATATAGTATAGGAAAAGCAACATGTGTATGTTTTTACTTGCTGACATCAGGAGATTACACCATGAAGCTGGATTAGCTGGCAACCGAGTTTAAAGTTTAGTTCAACTCTGGGTTTCTGGGTATGGTATAGCCAGATTAGTCTGGGTTTGAGATGGCAAACCAATCAGCTGTGAGCAAAGTGAAATCTTGGACACCCAGGGGCACTGTAACAGGGGGAAGATTAAGATTATATTTAAGGGCCCTGGTCACACAGGAGGGGCAGCCAACCTCATTACTTTGGCATATGATTTTTGGCTTTTAAATTGAATCTTTGCACAATAATCTACGCACGATGTAATGAAAGCAACCCTTTCTTTGTTCTATGAGAGTGTGTGTTCTAGGGCTGGGCAATACAGCAAAAATAAATATGATATATAATCTTTCATATCATTCGGTATCGGTAATTATATATCTATATTTTTTTTACAATCCATTTAGAAATAGTAGGATATTTCTTTTGTTTAACCACTTTGTTTTAATTTACCAGCATTACTAAGGCAAATAGTTTTAATAGTCAAAAGCAAAAAAATAAATAAAAATAAGCAAAAATATCCTGTCTCTCATATCTTATAATAAAATAAACAAAAGAGACTCTTAAACTTGATAAATAAAATGTTACAAAATGTGTGCAATGGTAAAGTGTAAATGCTAAACAATCAAATCAAACTTTGATCAATATCTGTAGATCAATATCTGTAAGATATCAATAATAATGATACAGTAAACCTCAAAGTCTGTAAACAAAACAGATTATGATAATTAAATCTGAGCTTTTAAGTAAAGGAACCAGCCATCATTGTTTAAAGACATACTGCAACATTACAAATTGTGAAGTTGAATCAGGGGGCCGTTAGGGGGGGATGATTAGGATGTTTCTAAGGGACCACGCCGTTTTGGGGCTCCCAGAGTTACTACCATCAGATGATTTGATCTTTTAATTGTTATAACATTTTTCTGTTCTTCACTTTTCATCCCTATAGCCAACAACACCCCCCTTCCCCCATTGTGCTCCGTTCATCGATTGGAAATAACCCTATGTTTATTGGCATTCCTTTCAAGGCACTCGCTCAGCAGGCAGTTTTTTTTTAACTGTAGCGCTTCATACTGAAACTTCATACTGAATTTTTTGAATATTGTTATTGACATTGGTGTTCGGTCAATAAACATTGATACCATTTTATCGGCCCAGCCCTACTGTGTTCTTACACAGTAAAAAATGCTGTGATCCACACAATCAATTTAGTGTTGGAAAACAAAGGAATTAAGTTAACTTTATAATTTTTTTTACAATTTTAAATGGATTGAACATAAAACAAACTCAAGAATTAACTAACATAAAAGAACTCAAAAATTGGGTTGTTTCAGCTCATTTTAAATTATTAATTTGAATAAACAGCAAACATACTATATTTTGGAATGTAAGACAGTTCTTTAATTTGTGCACCATTCAGGTAGATGGAAAACCTTGAGACTAAACTTGTGTTGTGTGGTGGTGTCTAAATGGTCTTAAAAGTATATACAAGTACCTGAAGTATAAATTTTTTGTCACAAAAAGTAAAAAAATATATATTTTTGAACCCCTTAAAAAGCTACCAAACCCATGAGTTTTTGTTACTTTTTTACAAGTGTATTAAATAGCACTTTTAAATTATATAAAAAAATTCTGATTTAAAGTTTTTTTCTCCTAATTTAATACAGTAATTTTGTAAGAAAATGCCATCAGTTGGTACATTTTTTTTCTTCATCACATTTGCTTAAAATAGCACAATTTAATCTAAGCAGGTTTAGCCTTACAGACCTGTTGTTATGAAAACAACCCCTGCATGAGTTTTGAAGAACGAAATTATCCTGAATCGTGTCTAATCCTCAATAATCAAATCCAGCTAATTGTGCAATCCACGTACTGTATGAAGAACGGAACCCTGGGACAGTTACCCAGGGGGTCCAGAATCCCTAGCAGTACCCCTGCTGACACCCTAGTTTACAGATCATATGCACTCGAAATAAGCTTTAGAATTAATAGATAAAGCTTTAAGCATGACTCCAGTACATATGTTTAGATTTTTTTTACTTTCTGTACAACTATACAGTACTTACTATATAAACTAACTTTATAACTTGCTTTGCTTCATAACAAACCAACTTTCATTTATAGCACATTATTTTTTTGTTTGTTGTCGTCTTCCATAAACAGCTCTTTTCATCTTGCTGTTTAAATGTTTAAATTCTTCATATTTTTTTCCAAACTTTTAATCTTTGCCCAAGAATCTGGCCAACTCTCTCACAAGAAGTGAAGCACATTTTTAATCCATGTGAATGGATCAAAGCCTAAGCTGACAGGGAATATTGATGAACAGAGTTATAGTGTCAAGTCAAAACTATTTCTGTAACCCTAAGTTTGTTCATTGTAATATAGGCTCCTGGCACAAATGTACTGAACAGAGAAGATAAACTATCTGTTAAACTAGATAGAAAGGATTTCCAAGTCAAAGAACTCCAGAGTAGGGCTGTTTTTTGCTATATATATTGCGACATGAAATTCATTCCAGCCACCTGAAATTCCGGATCGATGGAATAGCTCTATTTGGGGAAAAAAAATCTTGAATTTAGATTGATTGGGTTGATTTTGTGTGTGAACCTTGTATAAAAATTATAATCCAATTGCAAGGAAGTATAATTAAAATAGAGTAAAGTAAAAGAAACATTTCTTTATGGTTTCCAGAAAGTCAAACCGTATTAGGGTACAGAATTTAAATGATGAAATGTAAAACGACATTATATAGTCTTTGTTGTATTAATAAATAATAATATTAATAATTAATTAATAATAATTGTTCTTTATGAGTTACAAATTGTGTTTCAATGCTTTAAACTCTCTCAAATTGCCTCATGCAAGTGATTACGTTTCACTCTGTTATGGTTATACTTTGCAATGGGAATTATATGAGTTATATGAGGTTTTTAAAGTGCACAGTGTGCAGAATGATTTTCAGTGAACAATGACTATGAAAGGTGCTGTAGGTGATTGTTTTTAGAAACATTTTGTTGTGCTGGTTGAAAGTCTCTTCACATTCCTATAGTACTCATTAAAGTAAATGATCTAAATCTAAATTATCTAAATATGTATTTTGATATCCTGGGTAAGGCATAGGGCTAAAAATGTTTGTCCAAATAAAAATTGTCAGGCCAACAAATAACTCAACAGGTATCTTAAACTGTCTGTCAACAAATTTAAATTTGTATTTCTGCGCACCTCTTTATGCAGATAGATACGTCATTTGCGCATACACATAAAGCATGGCTACCTACAGCTGACAGAAAGATGCAAGAATGTAAGAAAAAATGCAGAATCAAAACTTTTATAAATCCTGAAGCAAATTCTAAGTCACTTTTGCACGCTATAGGAAAATGACGTTATGCAGTTCAAAACCGTGATCTGAAGGATGACACCATGGCTGAAGTATTACTTTTAGACAGGTATGTTTTAAAACTATTTTAGCTACGCGAAGCTTATGTAGATTGTGTTCTTTTTTATGAATAGGTTTATATGCACAAAAGTGTTTTTTTTTTTTAAGATTTATTTTTGGCCTTTTTGGCTTTATTAGACAGAACCGTAATGAGAAAGGAAGCAAAGTTGGAGAGAGAGAGGGGGGGGTAGGGTTGGGAAATGTCCTCGAGCCAGAATTCGAACTGACGTGTGCGTCTACCATATGTCGGCGCACTAACCACTAAGCTATTGCGCCGACACGGAGTACCTTTCACAACATCGAAAATATAGTGTGTTAAATAAACCTAAGCATTCATTTAGTTGTTTAAGTGTAAAAGCAGATGAAAACAAGCGATCTATGAGGATCAGCCAGCACAATTGAAAATAAAAATGAAGTCACTTGTTGTCTTGGTAAATGTAATGTAAATTGATGGCAGAATTCAGTTTTTAGCACTTCTTTTTTACTGATCGGATTTTTATTTATTTGAATAACAAAACATAAGGGGTGATGCATGGTGCAGTAGGTAGTGCTGTCGCCTCACAGCAAGACGGTTGCTGGTTCGAGGCTTGGCTGGGTCAGTTGGCATTTCTCTGTGGAGTTTGCATGTTTGCATGGGTTTCCTCCGGGTGCTCCGGTTTCCCCCACAAGTCCAAAGACATGGTATAGGTGAATTGGGTAAGCAAAACTCTGCGTAGTGTATGTGTGTGAATGAGAGTGTATGGGTTTCCCAGTGATGTGTTGCACCTGGAAGGGCATCCGCTGTGTAAAACATATGCTGGATAAGTTGGTGGTTCATTCCACTGTGGCGACCCCAGATTAATAAAGGGACTAAGCTGAAAAGAAAATGAGTGAGTGAATGAATGAATGAACAAAACAGAAGTAAAAAGTGCTCTTCTGCCTAACCAGCTTTACCGAGGTGAAGTTTGATTTATATTTGCACATTCGTTTATTTTTGAACAGTGACAGCCTGTGACATACTCCCACTGTAACGCTACTTTGAATATTGAGTCGGAAATAGCGTGCACTGTATGAATGACTTCAAAACAACACTAGCATTTAATTGACTGTGAACAATTGGTTGATTGTATGATTTCACTATTTTGAATTTGCAAACAATACTTTTCTGAAATTATATTAATAAGGAGAAAGTCTGAATGTGCGAATATAAAACCAACTTTTCCCCAATGCCAGTTTTGAAGAAATATAGTTCCTTCACCCGCTGGCCTTTAAACAACTACGCCGGACAAAGTGCGTCTCCCCATAGAGTTTTCTAACTGGTGATTTGACATGATCTAGTGCTATATATAGGGGAGTGCGGGGCACAAAGTAACACAGGGTTAAATGTAACACAGAGTTTTAAGGTATTTGCTCAGGGTTAGCCATGGCATGCCTGGCAGTTTTTCACCACAGTGTCGGCAGATGTCCTCCTGCCAATTATTAAAATATTTCCGCAAAATTTGAATGAGACGCAAATAAATGCAGTGTATAATAATGGATAAATAGATAATAATGCAAATAGATTCAAATGTGTTTATCCAATAAACAAAAACATAAATAAACATACTGTGCTATGTAGAATAAAAAAAGAAATGAGCCAATTATTGAGGAAATATAGCTACTATTTAAAGTAAACTGAATTTAAATTAATTGTGTGAAATCTGCCTTTATAAGCATGTGTTACAACTAACCCCCTGTCTGTTACTATTTGCCTGGCAGGTGGGGTAAATAGTAATTTTTTTACTCCTGGCACTTTTGGCAATACTGCACAGAAACCACAGGTCCGGTGATCATAATTTCAGTGCTCATTTGTAGGAGAGGCTTGTGTGTTGTTGGTAAAAATATAAGGTTTGTCTAACCCTATTACTTTGTTCATTATTTGACCAAAATCAAAAAGTGTTACTTTGTTCCCTGCTCTCCCCTAAGGTTGTCTATCATCATTAGCGTTTGCGTGTTTGACTTAAAGAGACGTGGCTTTGGACGACAGGGGAGGGATGTCAATTTCTAAGCTATTGTACTAACACTAGCATTCTGGCAGATCACCTACTGCACCTTTAAGTCTAGTTGCATTTTAAGATTTATTTGTAAAAGAAAAAAGTTTCTTTTACTTTAACGTATCCATTAGGCATGGGCCGATATAAGATTCTGACGGTATGATAACCTTGGATAAAAACATCAAGGTTTGACTGTATTGTGATTACTGCTCTAAAATATATTCTTTTTAAATGTCTGGGTAAAATACAACAACATTTTTCCCCTTTTAACATAAAATATTTTAATATTTTAATAAACATTTAAAATACTTTGGATCAGTAAACATGTCAGGCTCAAATAACTCAAACGAATCATTGACTTCTGCTGTCTTCATTAGTTTCAAAGGCACAAATTTTTTTACAATTTCAGACAGCATCTTTGGATATCTTTTTTGCTGAACATACTGTTGTCATAAAAACAACAACAAAAAAAGTAAATAAACTCTTACACATACCTTAGGGACGGTATAGCAGAACATTTTGGCGGTTTTAAAACCTTGACTTTTCCAAACCGCAATACACCTTGAAAATGGTTATCGTCCCAAGCCTAATATCCATAGAGCAGTATGGATATCCTGCTAAACATCTTGTTTTTATTTCATTCTGTTAGAATAAAATGGCTTTAGAGCTGTGTGGGTGAGTAAATGACAACACAAATACTTTTTTCTTACCCCTTTGCAAATTTTCTTAGCTCTTTTTTAAGCTACAATCTAACATTTAATGAGATTTATGCTCAAAGCAAGGAAATAACAATTTGCCAGCAGATTGTGAGGGAGGAAAAGACACTTAATTTCAGAGATATTCTGTGAAAACAAGTCTTACTACATTACACGCTTTTACTCATCAAGTAAATGTGTCTCGTTTTAATGATAGAAACCATCCTAGATCCTGATTAGGAAAATTATGTTCTGTATTGTTGATATTCCACTGCTCTTTTAGTCTATTCTAATAGAGCCCTTTTTCAGAAATCTGAATATATGCTTTTAAAGATGAAGGATGATAATGCAGCTCTGTTCTCCCCGCTCCTCTTCAGAACAAAACATTAAACCCAAAGCGCTACTCAGCTTATTTTCAGCCCCGCTTTTAGCTCGCAAGTGCTGGATATTGCCGCAGAGTGTCTGCTGCCTGAATACCCGAGAGCGTCTGTGGCCACTGCAGTCCTTTCACCCAGCATGGGTTATTTATGTCTTTGCTGTGAGAGGGTCAGTGCACAACACGGGCCAAAGCCGTGTGCAGGAGGACTGGACCCGGAGGTGAGGATGTTGCTTCATCCAGAGACTCGCAAGCCTCCTCGTTCCCTGCTGACTAGTGAGATGACAGGCGAGGTGGAGGGGTTTAATTCGTCAAAGACGTCTCGCTGGCAGTGTTTGTGCCCAGCTGTGCATGTTTGTGTGTATGCATATAGGTGAGGGGGTGTGTTTTGAACAGAAACACGCATCCTAGTCCAAATATATCCAGGCATATTTAGTCTCAGGTGCACAGGCAGATTTAAACAAGCACAGTATGTTGATTCGCAGAGACATGCGCACGTATACAGGCAACGTGTGTGCACATATTTCAACACCTAGCAAATGGAAGTGAACACAAATGTGCATTCCCGCAAACACAGAGGGGGATTCGTAGAGTGTGGTGGTATATAAAAGCCAGTATGATCCATCCCCAGCTGTCTGTTTCTAGGTAGCTTATGGATGACGTTCCCTCCGTTATCCCTGTGCTATTATGGTTGAAGGCTTGTATCTACTACCAGATTTATTTATTTTTTCAGAAATTTTTGTTTAAATGTCAGAATTGCACATTGAAAACTTGTAATTGTAGTGTTACTATATATTTTTTTATTTAAGAGTTCCCGTTATCTCAATTCTGTTTCCATTAGGGCTGCACAATTTTGGAAAAATCTGACATTGCGATGTTTTGTTTTGCTGCCATATGTATTGCAATATGAGAACAATTTCACGAGACGGCTTGAATACCTCTATTTGTGAAAAATCATTCATTTAGATTGATTGACTCAATTTGGTAAGGGTGTGATCATGTATAAAAATAAAGTTGCAAGAATAATTGAAATAGGGCAAAGAAAAAAGTAAATAAACAATTCTTTATGATTTTCTGAAGAGTCAAACAGTATTCAAATTAGAGCTGCACGATTAATCGTAAAAAGATCACGATCTCGATTTGACCTCCTAGACGATCTTATTGCAACATTTATCCAATTCTGCCAATCATATTTTCAAGTTCAGGAGAGAAGCATAAAGGCAGCCGCACAAGTCTTCACGTTGTTTTACATACATTGCTCAGCAACGTGTACACCTCCAAATGGTGTTGAAAGAGTCACACACTGTATTTATAAGGTATAATTCACCCCAAAATGTCATTTCTGTTTGCATTTAATGATGTATTCGCAGCTGCGAAAACACACGTGATTTGAGCTGACCGTGAGATGTTACCACAGAGAGGGCGGGTGCGAGCCTGTGAATGATGCCTACCTTAGTGAACAGAACTTGCATACAGGCTGTGAATAACAGGTAATAAAGTTGTAAGTAACATTCAGTTTGTGGCACAGAGTGATCGTTTGGGAGCTGCGCGGGAAGTATGAACCGCATACGCACAGTGAAAATAAAACCGAAAGCGTGCACATCATTCAAATGATCATATCACATTTTAGAGTTATGATTACAATAAGCATATTGTTTTTCTTTCAAAGCAAACACAGAGTGTTGTGCATGAGAATAAATGTTTAACAGTGCCAGAATAGCTACTCTAGCCTATATAATGTTGAGTATAATGCAAGAGGGAATCTGATAATGACAAATGTCTGATTTTATCAGTAGAAAAAAAAACGGTCTTACAATGTTGTCAATGACAGATTGCAAGCATATGTCTCAAACATTCAACATCAGAATTATGAATAGTTGTATTCTGAAATAACAATAATAATAGGCTACTCATATTAACCTTTATTTTACATCTACAGAATCGTGAGTAAAACGTGATCTTATTTTAAGCCAAAAAATTGTGATTCTCATTTTAGCCAGAATCGTGCAGCTCTAACTCAAATACAGAAATGTAGTAATGTAAAATAACACTGTATAGTCTTTATTGTATTAATAAATGAGGACACTTTTCTTGATTGAAGTTACAAATGTTTTATGGTATTGTGGCTGAATGCTTTACACTTTCTTGAAATGCCTTTAAAACACATGCAAATGATAAAGTTTCACTCTGTTATACGTTGCAATGACTCCACAAATCTCATGTATACTCAACTGTAGATCGACTATAAACCCAACTTAACATTGCATATCTTGCAATGTGTCTGTGACACACACGTTACAATATTGATGCCAAAACAATACATTGTGAGGTTAGTTTGCATCTTGCAATTTGGACTGAATTCCTTCAGAATTCCAAGCTTACATTTTTGTAATTCAGCCTTTTTTTCAATTATGTTTTTTTTTACCTTTTGAAATTCTCAGTTTACATCTTTCAATTGATTTTGAATAAATAAATAAAAACAATCTTGTCAGCTACGTGGAGAATCACAATCTTTAAACAGAAACAAAGATGTTTGAACAGACAAAGATACAAGAATGTGAAATAATTTTATTGATTATTCTATACCTATATAGTATTAAACTATACTTATATAGTTTAATATTTCTCCATCACAAATGACATTACCATAATTGATGGAGAAATATTAAACTATATAAATTTTAGATTGTATATATGGTAAAAAAGATTTCTGTCTGTCTATCTATCGCCTATACACAACCATTTTAATTATATAATGAGAGTGCAGAGAAACTAACTTAATTAATTTTTTTATTTTTTCACAAATTACAATAGTTTTGCTTTTCAGGAAATGCGAACAGTTGAGTCCAACAAATTATTTAAAGTACAATCAACAACCTCTGAGCTCAGATCTGGTCTGTCTTTAAAGTTTATATAGTATACACACACACACACACACACACACACATACACAGTTGAAGTCAAAATTATTAACCATCATGTGAATTTTTTTCTTTGAATTTTTTTCTTTTTCAGAAATTTCCAAAATGATGTTTAACAGACCAAGGAATTTTTCACAGTATTTCCAATAATATTGTTTTTTTCTAAAGAAAGTTATTTATTTTATTTTGGCTAGAATAAAGTCTGTTATTTATTTATTTATTTATTTATTTATTATTATTTTAGGTCAATATTATCAGCCTTCTTAATAAATTTTTTTTCTTAAATTTGTCTACAGAACAAATTATACAATGACTTGCCTAATTACCCTAACTTAAATAACCTAGTTAAGCCTTTAAATTGCACTTTAAGCTAAATACTAGTATATGGAAACTCTTCTTCCATTAAACAGAAATTTAAGAAAAGAATATACAGGAGGGCTAATTATTCAGGAGGCCTGCTAATTCTGACTTTAACTGTATACACTACCTGACAAAAGTCTTGTCGTCGATCCCAGTTGTAAGAGCAACGAATAAAAACTTGACTTCTAGTTGATCATTTGAAAAAGTGTCAGAAGGTCGATTTTTCCAAGGAATCATCTGTTGAACGGCATCCCAATCACCACAAATACTGCAGAAGACCTATTGAGACCCACATGGACCCAAATTTCTCTCAGAAATCAGTCAAGTTTGGTGAAGGGCAAAATTATGGTTTGGGGTTACATTCAGAGGCATGTGAGAGATCTGCAGAGTGGATGGCAACATCAACAGCCTGAGTTATCAAGTCAGTATCAAGACATTTGTTCTGCCCAATACATTACAAACCACAGGAGAGGGCAAATTCTTCAGCAGGATAGCTCATGAAAATCAAGGCATGATCATATTTTATTTTGGTAAAGTAAGCGTAATCTAGAGGCCTTTGCCTTTCATATAAGCCATTTCAGATACCAAATGATCAACTAGATGTCAAGTTATTATTTGTTGTTCCTAAAACCTGAATAGGCAGCAAGCCTTTTGTCAGGTAGTGTATGCACGAGTTGCAATTTATTATTTTCTATTTAATGTTTTTTTTTTTCATGGTGGACACAAACTTCCATAAGTATGCTCTTTGATATATGTAACTATAAAATTAATAGCATGTTTTACTGTCCATCTTTCTCTGCGTGGGGGAGTTTTCCCTTTCGAATTACGAAAGGCTTCGCAGCAGGCAGCTGGAAAGGCCTCTAATGGGTGTACATCTAGAGAGAATGACAGCAGAAGTGTTTTTATTTATTTTTTTGCTGTTGTTGTTTTTATGATGCGTTTTAATGGCTTCAGGGGTCTAGCAAGCCAGCACAGTTGTGTTTTCCATGCACGCCATGTCCCTGTCTCCTAGTCCGCCCTCCCCTCTGGCCCTGGGGGATTTGGAAAAGCACTCTGTTGAGGGCTCATCAGCCGCCTGGCATTTGATCAATTCGGAGGTCCCTTTGTGCAGGTAACCCGCAGATAAAAGACATTGTTATCAGCAGAGAATCGCAGGCAGATAACAGGGTCTGAGAGAAAGAAAAGGAGAGGATGGGAGAGAGAGGCGGAGGGGGAGACGGAGAGGGACAAGGAGAGATGCGGATAACGAAAGAGGGAGTGACACGTTGGAGGTCAACACCTTGATATGAGCCGTTACAGCTGTCAGAGGTTTGAGAGTGAAAAGAGAAGCGAGATAATGGTGATGGTCTGCTGGTAAAATGTTACTTGTTAAGGGAGAATAATTATTATCACTGAGGTGTTAAGAGGTTTACCATTAAAACTTGAATATATATTTTAATTGATGGAGATTGATGGTTTAGATTTAGATTGACTGTTGCAAACCAAGAAAAGGTTTTTCTGTTGTATTATTATTTCTATTTGCCCAATTTTTTGTCCTAACATACTGTGAAAATAATAAATGAGTCTGGCCGTCTTTTCTCTCTGGTCATTTCAAACTCTGCACTGATAACATTTTACAATAGTGCTGATGGAAAAAAAGTCTTCTACTTAATTAAGAACGAATCACTCTAATGGAACTTCACAGCTACTTTCAATTCAAAATTAAATGGAAGGGTTTTTTTTTTTTAGGAAAATCTAAATGAAGACAATGTCATTCATTGAAATTACTCTAAAACAGCTGAGTTCCAACGAGACCAGAGCTGCAGGAAAATAATAAGGCTATGACAGAGAGCATATTGACATGACGTCCTGCACGCTTGGTTTGATGTGCTTTACTCACAGTGTCAAAGACAACTGAGGACAAAAAGCATGAGCTGTATTATGAAACATTAAACAATGACAGCCAGATAAAACAACACGTTCTCAGCGTTGTGTATTATCACAGCATTCTTTCTGTTTTTCTTTTTTCCCCTCTGATATGTTTGATAGTGCTGGGGTTGGTTCTGTGTTTTTGTTAAAGTCAATAATACATAAAATCGAACATAACATAGACAACTGGAGGCTTCTGCTTTGCCCCGCATAACACCCTAAAACTCTACAGCAATGATGATGGAGGAAAATGCCTGCTGATAAAAGATAGTGGTAGAGAGAGTGGGAGAGAGAGACTGAGTGCAAGGAGAGGTGGACCGGGCAGAGCTGCCCTGCATGAGCTCCGGATGGGACGGGGATGTGCTCTAATTAGACGAGAGCTTTTTGCATCATGGCTGAATCCCCAGCAGATGCTGAATCCGGTCTTCTGTGGGTTACTTCACTCCTACATTGAGTAGGACACAAAGAGCATTCATTTTGTCTGCATTTTTCACTTGTTCACCGTTCTCTCGTTCCCTCTTTCATTTCTTTCTTGCTTATTTCTTTGGTTTGTTCAAAATGCTTTCCCTTGATTTCCACTATTCACTTTCTTTCTTACCTTCCTCCTTTTTTTCGATCCCTCCTTTGTTCTTTTGTCCAGTCTTTTCTTTATCTCGTCTCGTATTCACCCATTACTTTCATTCTTTTTTCATTCATTTGTTCAATCTGTTTCCTTTCATTTCTATTTCCTTCCTCCATTCACTCTTTCTTTCTTTCTTTCTTTCTTTCTTTCTTTCTTTCTTTCTTTCTTTCTTTCTTTCTTTCTTTCTTTCTTTCTTTCTTTCTATCTAACTTTATTTATTTACAAATTAATTTAACCCTTTTTTCTTTCATTCGTTGTTCACGTTCATTATTCTACACATACTTCCCTCTTGTCTTTGTCCATCCATCCATCCATCCATCCATCCATCCATCCATGTTTCTTTATAGATTTTTTCCTATTCTCTTATCTGTCTGTCCTAGCTTATCTCAATCCTTTCATAGTTTTTTCCTTCATTTTGTTATCCATCCATCCATCCATGCATCCATCCATCCATCCATCCATCCATCATTAGTTCACCCTGTCCTTTCTTTCATTCTCCCTTCTTTCCATCATTTATTTATCACTTTTTCATTTTTCCTGCTTCTCAAGCATCAACTGTGCTTCAAATTGTTTTCTTTATTTATAAATTATTTTCTTTCCTTCTTTCCTTTCTTTCTTCCTCCCCTCTTTCCTTCCTTCTTTCCTTCCTTCCTTCCTTCCTTCCTTCCTTCCTTCCTTCCTTCCTTTCTCTTATCCTCCAATTATCTTATCCTTCTTTCCTCGCTTCTTATTCATTTCATTTGGTTTACTTTCATTTTGCTGATCATCCATCCATCCATCCATCCATCCATCCATCCATCCATCCATCCATCCATCCATCCATCCATCCAT
>CAIGQZ010001108.1:27681501-27707873 GCA_903798205.1 Danio tinwini
GGACGGCAGCTCCTCACGGAGACTGCCGTCAAACTGAAAGCAAAAGTAAAACATGTCCGGGCCCGGTCCTCTCTCTCTGTCCTCTGCCATCGTTCCTCCTCTTATAGTCCAGAGCTCCTTCCGTGGGATTGAAGGCAGGTGCGCGCCACAGGTGCATCTCATCTGTGGCGGGCCTCGTTTCGCTCCCACGGCTCTCGGCCACGCCCCCTCGCCACAATTATATTATATTATATTATATTATATATTGAGAGGTTGATTTTTGTCAATAAGCATATTATACTATATTATACTGCACCAATCCGCCCGTCAATTTCATGTTCCATCCTTCCCTCACTCGTAACAAAAGATACTTGAACACCTCCACCTGGGGTAAGGACTTTCCTGCAACCTGGAGATGGTGGAGCACCATGGCCTCAGACTTAGAGGTGCTGATTTTCCAAAACCGCACCAGTGCATTACACTTTCTTCTACTCTGGAGTTGCCCATGGTGAGAGGCGACAAGCTGGTGTGGGCTTGCTTATTATTATTATTATTATTATTATTATTATTATTAGACAGTGTATTATTTATTTTTTATAACCTTTTTATTTGTAAGGCTACTGTATCTAGTGTATTGTATATGAATGAACTTGGCCCTCAATGATCTCCTCAACACCGACCCGCTGTCATCTCCATGACCTCTAAAACTCCACCTCTATCCCAACGCAGCTGAGCCGTTCTATCCAGTCTCCTCTACACCAGATCTAAAAAGAGCCTCTCTCCACCACCAACAAAATGAAGCAATATAAATGATAATTTGTAATATTTCAGCAGGGACTGGCTTGACTCTCACTTATGTAGATGAATAAAACATCATTGGTAGCGCTTATTGCCAATCTGAGGTGGCTATGAAATGAGAACATTTTAAACCAATGTTCTTTAAACTCTCTCTCTTTTTCTCTCTCTCTCTCTCTTGGCGTGCAGACTTTCTTCATTATATTTACATTTAGGTTCGCCAGGCAAATAGACTGCATTCTGCCGTTCGCTTATTGCATCCACCGATGCTGTAACTATGATCAGTCAATGTTTAAAAGACACATTATGAAATGGATCATTTTCATAATTGTATTGTCTTATGCCCGGGCAGCTCACTTCCCCACCCACAATCCTCAGCCGGCAGCCTTCAGCACTGGACCATAAGCATCAATTTGCAAAGCTGTCACACAAATGCTTATCAACCAATGCCCCGGCCTTGGTCTTCTCATCCCTTAACAATTACAGATAACAAGATGAACACTAGAAATGAAAAGGCAGCCGCGCTGAGTGGGCCTAGATTGGAGCCGCATATCACCAACTCCTCTTCACATTAACCTTGAGCTGATGATCTCATCACGGTCATTCCTTCCACCATCTGAAGTGAAAACAAAATAGCTAAATTTTGGAGTGCAGGCAAACTGCAGCGCCTCGGCCAGATTCTTCACTTCTTCTTAATTTGGTTTTGATGCTTTGGATCGATTTGATAGCGGCACTGCCAAGGAGTGCATTTGTTGTAAGGCGTAAATATTTACGTGGGTGCAGTAAATGTAACCCGTGTCTGGCAGGACTCTGCTGTTCATGTAAATAGCCCTGCCGCTGTTACTGTACATACGATGGAGAGTGCAATCTTGCGTAAAAGTGTGTGCAGGCCTGTGATAATATTTTGATATAGTCCATCAGCGGCGTGAATCCTTAAGCCTGATTTACTGAGGTGCTGTACCGCAGATACAGGGCAGAGAGGCGAGAAGGAAAGGGTCCAAAATGTTTCCGTCATGTTGAATTAAACCTGATAACTGTGGATCTAATTCCAGTTGGTTTTTTCCACCCGCTTGATCCACAGGGAAATGCAATACATCTTATTTATCACCACACACACATAGACACTACAGAGTAATAACTGGGAAACGCCACAACCGAAAAAACAAGGCAAACATGCGTACCGTATAATCACAGCCCTAATGTATGCTCCTTATCTTCTCATTTCCCAGCCACAGCTCTTACCATTCCTGCAAAATTTAAAAAAAAAAAGAGCAAGCACTACAAAAAAATAAATAAATAAAAAAATCCAAATGTTTGATGGTACCGCATGGTTCAGCCTATTGTGAGGTTTCAGGTTTTAGACAGCTAGAGGAGTTAGCTTGGAATTTAAGAGGTGAACTGCATTTTCTTACACAAGATGGCACTGCATCGCCTCGGTGAGAAAGATGACTGCTTCAGGCCTGCGATCGTATCTGCAAGGGATCAGCTAAGGGGAAAGAAGTCGGCTTTGATGAATACAATAACTTTAAAGACACAATAACTAACTTCAGCCATTTTATGCTGCATTTATCAAAAACATATCTTTTTTTACAGGCATTACCTGAGCCTTGCAAAGAATTTCATACCTGCAAAGCCTGAAAAATAGAGACTTTATCTAAAAATGAAACTTCTGTCATTATTTACATAAACCATTCCAAATCTGTATAACGTTATTATTTCTGATAAATGTTAATAAGTAAACAATGGCATTTCCAATGTTGGGTGAACTTTGGGTGAGCAAATGAACTTTATTTAACTTTAACTTACCTATTAAAATAATTTGAGATAACAAGCTACACTATTTGGCATCTAAATATTAAAAATCATTAGGCAGACAGCTTAGTAGTGAAGATTAAGCTGCACAAACATATTAGTGATAACATACCAGGGCTTAACAGGGTCATATTGACTGGCGTGCAGGTCATCGTGGGATCAATAGTATGTAGGAGTTGCTAATGACTCAAAAGTTTCCTATATGCTGAAAGCATGAAAATGTAGGAACAATTAACAATTCCCATCAATTCAGGGTGTTCGATTCCTTTCCCCTGAGAAGCCGGGACCCTACAGAGAATAAGCCATTTGGAGAATAGATGAATGTATTGACAGAATTGTCTGTTTCTTTGCAAATGTCACATTTTAATGTCATTATTTTGGCTTTAGTGAAGTATTTTAGTTTATTTATTTGTCCAGTGTATTTGACGCTGTGATGAGTCCTCAGGCTTGGGTCGGTTTATCTGCTAAGTGTGAGAAATCTCTCTCTCTCTCTCTTTTCAGCTCCTTCTTCAGGGACTTTGAAACTCCCCACTGCTTTTTTGCCCCATAGCTGATACATTGTTCATAGGGTGTTGTTCTTGATCTCAAAGGAGTTCATTTTATCCAGACAGTGATGCTGCTTTGGTAACAGCGATTCTTCTAGCATTGTTTGAAAAGACCAGATAATTCTCTTGATCAGACAAACACTGAGAGATCTATCTAAAAACAGCGTGATGCTTTGTGTCAGAATGCATTTTCAGAAGCATATTTGGCCTTGACCCAGCCTAGTTAAGCAGACATCAAATAACAGCGGCAGGTAGATCAGCCGAGATGAGCCTGTGACCACGAATATGAGAGAACAAAGACAAGGCCATGTTTTTGGGGTCAAAACTATCAGTCAGCTTATTTAGCCAAGTGCTGTTTTAGGATAGCAATCTGTCAGCTTGTAGTGTTTATCTCGTCCAGTGCTAAAGATAGGACATACACACTCGGCTTACAGCTCAACATGCAAAAAGACATGTCCAAATAATGGAACACCATATATCATGCACAAAAAAATCAAGGGTATACATAATGCACCAGATTGTTATGGATGTTTAGGCTCTCAACCCTAACCTTAACTGAATTAAACCGAATGATATGGATGTTTTACCCCCCAAAAAAAAAAAAAAAAAAAAAAACAAAACATATTTTTGTAGGTATTGTCGCTCAGAAATATGCCCTCTTTATAATAAAATAAAATAGTTGAAATGTAAAGTATACTCTTTAAGATGTATCTATTTAGCCCTCTGTGAGGTATTGTAAGGTCAGACAAAATTAGCTTGGATTACCTGTTTTATTTTTTTTTTTTTACTGCTACGGTTAAGTAAATTGTGGTATTGGTTTCTATTTGAGAGCTACTCAGAGAGTTGATGTCTGCTACTTGCCCAATGCGACCCATGGGTTTGCAAGATAATACACCTAAATGGAGAAAATCAATCTGTCCCCTGCTTCACTTGTGGTGTTAAAGTGATTCCGTGGTGGATTTCTCCATGCTAGTTTGTTGATGACACTCACACCGTTTAGTTCCGGTAACTCTTCATTTTTCTTGTGGGGTCATTTTGTCATTTGAACACATTGACTTTGTCTTTCCTGAAATGTTGCACTGCGGTTTGACTTGAAAAGGCGAAAGCCAATTTAGTACGTACTGCAATACTTTATTACAGGGAGAATAGTACATTCTGCAGCCTGTTCAAAACTGATGTTACTTTCTTT
Organism: Danio tinwini; assembly: GCA_903798205.1. Taxonomy (NCBI): domain Eukaryota; kingdom Metazoa; phylum Chordata; class Actinopteri; order Cypriniformes; family Danionidae; genus Danio; species Danio tinwini. Next base: position 27,685,822 of record CAIGQZ010001108.1, read on the forward strand.
TACGGTATCTGTCATATTAGAAAGTCAAGCTGTTTTTTTTTAACCTATTAATTCAGCCAGGGCATTTCTGGATGGCTGATCTGTTGCCCTGTAGAATTTACTGAGGCACAATCTAATGAAAGTCATGATGAAGAGGCAATGCTCATATACCTTTAGAACTAGATTATTATGGCTTTCTGTTCTGCTGCTTGGTAAATGTTAGAGCCTAGCCCAATGAAATAATTTGGAGATGCACCTAAACTGACATTTCCATGTGTAGACTGAGAGTGTTGCAACGTGTCTTGCATTGTATTTCTTCTACAAGGCATTTGTCTTGGAATTACCTTGAGAGAGAGATTACACTTTATTTTGATGGTCCCCTTTAGACTTTATGTTGACTACCCGTAGAACTGGGCGATACATCAGTCAATATTGATAACTATCTCTACAAATGGGAAAATCTCTTTTTCTATCAAGAAACCAGAGTCAGAAAGTTAAATGTTTATTAAAACAAACACATCCACTAGATAAGCAAATTCACAAATGTGAGGCACAATATTCATTCATTTTTTTTTCTTTGCTTTGTCCCCTATTTATCACCACAGCGGAATGTACCACCAACTATTCCAGCATATGTTTTACGCAGCAGATGCCCTTCCAGCTGCAGTACTAGGAAACACCCATACACTCTCGTATTCACACACACTTGTACACTAAGGCCAATTTACTTTATTCAATTCACCTATAGTGCATGCCTTTGGACTGTTGGGGAAACCGGAGCACCCGGAGGAAACCCACGCAAACATGGGGAGAACATGCAAAACTTAAACCTAAAAAAGACAGTGCTAACTACTGAGCCACCGTGCCACCATAGGTACAATATTTATAAAGATAAATATGTCTAAAGCTTATATTGAGTCTTTCGGCAGCTTTATTTTCTTAATAAAATATCTTACAGTGTTAGATTCTGCATGCTCTAATGGATGGTATCAAAGCATGCAGGTTTAAGTTTATGTTAAGGAAAATAATAACGTGTAAAAATTAGGGATGTAATGGTTCACTGTGAGCTGGTTGGAAATTGATAAAAATGTGAGACGAATGAATCAGGGTTTTTTTTTTAACAGAGTGGGCGCTGTGTTTACAGGCACAAACTCTATTTACCTGCACATCAGTGGCAAGCAAGAGGTAGGGCTGCAAAGTAAAATGACAGCGGTGAAGTGCGCCAGACAAAACACAAATACTGTGAAGACACTTGCACTAACAGAACAACGAATATAATGCACATAAACCATCAGTACAGTAAAAAACTACTGTCACAGATGTCTATACACAAAAAACTAATAATAAGCCAAGCCATGTGGACCGAATGATTTGCAGCTCCCATTGCTCTGATGAGTGCTACGGAGATCACACGGTGCATCAGGGTTTTCATAGCGAAAGTGTGAAGATGTTTTTCAGACTGAAAGAGAAAGTTGTTCTGTTACAGAAACAGGTATTAGATTATTTTTACCCTCTCCTTTTCAAATTTGTTTAGGCTTATTTTAATAATTTACTTATTATTATTGAATATTTAATACTTAATACTTCTTAAGTGTATCACGCTAATACTTATACTAATTAATTATACAAGTAATATTAATTATTCACCTTCATAATCATGTTCAACTCCTGTTTCTTTCCTACTATATAATTAGTCATTTTATAATCAGTATTTTATACCAGTGGCCAGTCCCCTGGAGCAGAGGGCCTACTGACCACCTCTGTACACACTGCTCTCTGGTTTAGGAAAGGTTTTCCTCTTCAGACCAGCCATCTCAATCCCCAGTGACATTGTAAACGTGCGAGAACCTCAGCTCATGCCAGAAAACATAGATATGCTAATATTTAAAAAAAAAAAAGAAAGAAGTAAAATCCCAGCACAGTCACAGTTTTAGTTTGTTTATATTAATGAGTCTTCTTTAGTTTGTATTATTATTATTTTTTTGTTGGAATTTGTTATTAAAACAGCAATTTAGCTATGGCAGAAAATGTGTTAGTTTACAAAACCATGTGCAGCAGTTAAGAAAAAAAATGAAAGTGCTCTTCACCTTAAGTTTGTTTTGAAATAATTTTGTAAAAAAATTGTGAATTGTGAGATTAGTATCATGAATTGTATTGAATTGTGACTTTTTACATCCCTAGTAAAATTTGTATTTAAAGTACATAAAACCATGGATGTAAACTGATGCTGTGTTGTTGTGTGATAAACTTGATAAATGGTGCAAATGAGCAGTGCCGTTTAGTTCAGCCTTAAAGGGTCATGATATGTCCTTGCTGTTATATACACTATTAGGACACGTATATTGCACAAAAAAGTGAAAATTGGTTGTTTTGAGTTATTTTGAGCAAACTCGTTCTTCCGGTTTGAAACAAATTTTTGAAGCTGCGTCACGGCCATGAGATGAGAGTGGCTGTCTGTACCTGCGAGTACATTGGGACGTCTCTGAGTGTGCGGCATTAATTCATGAGAAAGACTTTGTTCAAACCAATCAGCATGCTCTATTTTGTATGCAGCGCAACTTCCTTAATGTGCATGATAGCTTCGAAAACTGTTTACCTGTTACAGTGACAGAGAGACGCCGCGTTGTGTTGCCAAAACAAGTGAAAGAACAAGAATTTGGAGACATGGGTCGTCAGTGTTGCATTTATTAGTGTGCTGCATTTATTAATATGGGTTTTGTTTTTGTTTCATGACTCACATGTGGATTACAGTGCACGCAACACGCAACAGAATGCGTTTGTAAGAAACATTTTTTTACCCGAAAGCTTTTCGCATCTGGAAATGATGAAATCTGGATTTGTCGCTCGTCTCCTTTTAAAAAAAGACACAGTTCCAGTTTGATTGTCCTGTCGCCACAGATTTGGTAAGTATGTGTGATCAGTGCCCTTTGTTTGTTCATTTAGATGGCAAAGTTAGTTTGTATCGTCAGCAGTGCTCTTTCAGTTTTTAAAGACAGTCAAAATGAGTTACAGTCTGTTTACAGTCTGTTAATATCACTGCAATATTATAGTACAATATTATAGACTGAAAGATCCGCTGTAAATGCTGCTCTCCGGATGTAAACACCTTAATCAAACTACTCCTGTCGTGCAGGAATTTTGCCGCATTTTGTGACAGGATAGTTTATACACACACAAACACACGGCTTTCTGACTCTACCTACTGCGTGCATCTAAGTTACCAAGAAACGCTGAGGATTTTTTTCTCCCATTCGCCGTGCGGTATCAAACATAACATTAAAACTACACTCTTCCAGTAGTTCCTCGCTTTCAATATCTCGTTTGTCACGGGCGACATGCAGGAAATGTTCCTGAATAAAAAGTGAAAGTGCCGTAAAACTTTTTTTTTTTGCAACTGCAGTAAAAGTCGACAAATTTATAATTTGGCAAGTAATTCTATTACTGATGTCCATGTAAACACAGTCACTGTCTTTCTCCCCTCCGTCTGTGTGCCCAAACAGAAACTCCCATATTTGCAAATCCTTTCCCTCCCCCGACACTCCCACCTAAACAGACCTGGACCCACCCACTTTCCTGACTTTTTCCAAATTAGAGGTGTGAAAACACCCTGCTGAGACAGGGGGGTTTCATTGCTCTTTAAAGCATAAACCTTTTTATCAACTTTTATTCAACCAATTCGACATTTTTTTTCAGGGAAAATTATATTGTAATGATGATTGTTATTGTTTTATCGCCCATCCCTAACTCAAAGTAACTTTGCAACTACATGACAAATTAGATTTATTTGTTGAGCAGTATCGGTTCTTTTCTGACCATCCTCCTGAACATTTTTTTTCAGGAACACTGCATTTTAATAACAGATACAGTATGTAAATGTATAATAAACCATGCTAAAATATTTTTTGCTTAAAATTTCATAGTTAAAAATAAATTATATGAAACTGTATCTTCTCCATGCCTAGAATGCCTTGCTGATTTTAGCATCACATTGGGTACACTAGGTCCAGTGTGTAGAATGTGGGTCAGTATTACAAAACGGATATGCGTCTTTATACAGTGTGACAGTAAATGTATTACCGAGCTTTGGATTTGCCGAACAGATCTGCAGCGTTCCATATGCATACAGAAACAATCAAGACAACAATAACATATTCCTGGCATTCTGAGGGCTAATGCTTTGTGTGTTTTTTCCTTTTTTCCCCCCCCGCTAAGTAGGTTTTAAGAGCCTTTAGTAAAATGAGTCTAACGCAGGCCTTTTAGAGCGACACACTCGCTTTGATCATTGCTTTCTCTTGTGTGTATGTTTGTGTGGGTGACTGCGATTCATTTGTTGGTGTATAGTTATAATTAGACAGCAGCAATCGTATGTATATGTTAAATTTGAAAGAGGAAAAAAGCATTCTCATGGAAAAGATTAAATGGGCGACTTTTGGAAAGTCCCCAGCTCACTAAGTCTTTAAATGGGCTCTAGCTGTGTTCAGTAAAGTACTACAAAACCCTCATAATTAATCCTCTATTCTGAGCTCCATTTCTCAACTGCTAATAGTGACATACGAGAATAAAATTGTCCATTCCGAAAACTACTTTTAAAGGAAACACGTTTACATCCAGACGCCAACGTTCGCAAACCAAATGTATGAAATACTTAAAAGAAAGTGTGTTAAAAAATCAAGCAGCAAAGCCGAAAAGACAAAAGAGCGCAGTAGAAAAAGAATATACTGTGGAAAAGGTCAGATTTAGCAAGATTCTTCTATCTAATCTGTTATCATCTTCTTTCATTCTAGATTTTCTCCTCCTGATGTGTTTTAATGAATAGCTGAGCTCTTTTCATCCTGTATCAGCCAGCGCTGGTCAGTTACAATCAATCACACCTGCAGAGAGAAGAAAATCTATCGACCTTTCTCTGTCACATTTTTCAGATGCATGCAGGTTTTTTCAGCCAAAATATTTTAGCCTGTAGTCATGAGCTGGGTGGGTTTTATTGATTAAACATTAAAGGCCAAAGAGAGGCTCTTGGCCTCCTCTCCATGTGGGGCAGCAGAGGGACTGACCTAAAATCCACTGATGTTTTTTCTGGATACCTCCAAAGCTCTGGTCCATGATCAAGTGCTCGCAGTCCTATAAACCCTGACTCTTTTCAGCGAGATCATCTGGGATACAGTTGTGCTGTGGGCCATCTCTCTCCTCAAACACAGTGCAGGTCTGCAAATTAACACATTTAAGCTGTTTTTTTCTTTGTAGATTATAGGTCATATTGTTGTGCTGGATGGTTTCAAATTCCTCTGCATTTAAAAAAAGAGATCCAGTCTTAGCAACAGCCTTGAAATGCATCAGTTTGGGGGAAATAACACTTTAGCATACTATCTTGCAACCTTTCTGTGCATTCCAAATGCGTTTCGGCCACATATTTGACAGCAATCTCATACCTGAACTGAGTCTGCACTGGAAATGAACAAATACCTTATGTGACGGACATGCAAAGCCGCAATCAATACTTCTCACAAATGGATAGTGTGTGTTTGACGCACTTTTGGAGAAATAGAGGTGCTAACCTCTGCTGTCTGTCAGGCTGCTGCCTTATTTTTGGCTGTCACTTGGTAGATGCAATCAGCCAACAGTTTTTCATCTAGTCACCTCCTCCATTTCTGTCAAATCACACTAGAGAATGGGAGCATAGGTAAAGGTTAGAGATCATCGTCTCTCATTATTTTGATTTTTTTCTTTTATTTCGCAAAAGTGCTGAACTAATTTGAAAACTTTGAAGTCTTCCTTAAGGGAAGCAGTTACTGTTTTCTCTGTGTTATTATTGAAATGACCTACAGATGCACACCGGGGTGCTGAGTTTGTTGTGCAGTTTAACAAAGTAAATCGTCTGCGCTGTCAGTCGGCATCTGTTCAGTCAGAGGGAATCTGGTGCAGTGTATATCCAGTTTTAAATGTCTGTTTAAAGCCCTTGTCTGATGTGAAGTGACGTTTTGGTTTGCTGTGACTGCCATCATATGATCATACTGGTGCATATGTGCTATGGTGGTTGAGATTAAAAAAACTAAATAAATCACACATTTCTGCTTGACATTTCTTTTTAGAACATTCTGGGAGATTTTGTTTTACTAAATCATAAATTCATACATTTAATCTTATACCAGATGCTATCATGAAATCATAAAATGCAAGTCAATGGCTACCAGCACTTTTTTTATTAATTAATACTTAATACTTAAGGTATACTATTTTTCACATAGCACCACAGTGCTATACTAGAACTCCAGGTGGTCATTTTGACATTTTGTGATTTAAAAACTTTAAAATAAAACCTACATATCTATAAAACCCTGACCTTTCATAAATATCTATATTTATTTCTAACATTATTACAATTACAAAACACAAAAGCTATGAATATTTCTAAATGTAATTACCATAGCTTTTAAAATGACTGCTTGCATTTCAGTTTCCCCATGACTTTCAATATGCGTGCCTCTGTTGCCTAGCTAACAAAAAAAACTACTTTCTGATAAGAAAAACATACCTTTACTTTTTAGTAACAACATATCTAGTGCCATAAAAATGTAACTAGCCTACAAAATATATAGGCTGTAATGCCAAAAAGATTGTAGTTTTAGGCTAATGACTACAAAAAAATGACAGCAGACATTCAAAGCTTAATTTAATATCTAAACAGAACATTTAAATATAAATATAATATGACAATATTACACCTTATATGAGAATGGTCATAACGACCACTGTGGTGATTCTAGTAGTTCCAGTGTTAACCACTAGGCTACTGGAACCAACAGGTTACCAGCACTTTTAGTGTCAAAAGCCTCCTTCACACTACGAACGACTCACCACAGCAAAAAGCAACAAGTTTACGGCGATCTTCGTTTACGTGAGCAACAGCAACTGTTGGCGACCAGGTGGGTGTGTCGAGCAATGCAACAAAGTTTAGAATCTTTCAACTTTGTGCAAATAAGGAGAGACTTTTGTAAAAGACAGTCAATAGGAGCACCAGTAGAGCTCACGAGATCCTCTCTCAGCTCGCTTAGAGGCCAGTTGTATTCTCCATCCTGTAGACCTACACAGACCTGCGTTTGCAGTAGGTCAACATCCAGAGCAACAGGCAGCTACAGAGTCTCTGCTAGTGTAAATGAGGCAAAAGACACATATAGGCAAAACAAAATTATTGTAGGTTGCTCATCTCGATACATTAACACTCGCTTAAATCATCTGCCCGTGGAAGAAACTGAACTTTATTTACCTTTTTGACTTATAATAAGATATTTTCATTTTTTTTGCATTTATTAATTAATTATTTTATCTCTTACAGTTTACAACTTAGAATTAAACATTTTAATGTTTACAAAAACAAAGGTTGCAATCAAAGGTTAATATTTATTAGAATTGAGATGAACAAAAAAACTTCAATTAAATTAAACATTATTTGTGACTAATGTTAACAAAGATGAATACTAAATAAATACTGTAACAAATGGGTTGCTTTGTTTTAATGTTAAGTAATGCACAACATATTGTAGCCTAACTATAAAGTGCTACAAAAAAGTAAAGGTATTAAATTAGGTTGTAGGGTGGCCTTTTTGTTGCTAAGCAAAAGTGGCAAATACAATCCTAACAAGGCAAAGCGAGAGAAAACAACACGTTCTGCCTGAATCATTCTCTGTATGAGGTGATATCACACACTATAAATTTAACTCATGCAAAAGCGAGGAGTCTGTCGAATCAAATTGCATTTTGTACAGTTGCCACTTTGATCATGTTAAACAGGGAGGTCCCTGGAGGAGCATTGCATGTGTTTACAGGGTACAGTGGTGTCGGAGAGTCATTGCTGCAGCTTAGTAACAGCAGACATGACAGACATACGCTCCCACTGTACTGCTATAAATGTATGACATGTCGCGCCAATCCCCCCCACCAACTCATCCTCTCATCCCCTTTGATTAAAAAAAAGTACATCTGAGACATGCACACAAGTCTGAACAACACCAGAGCGCACGGAAGATGGATAAAGAATTAAGGTATGCATTTGTTATTAAGCATTGCAGCAATTTACGCTGGGTGGGAAAAGAGAGAACAGTTTCTGTGGTAACCTGAAGAATACAATTTAGTGGTCATTGAGTGCTCTGGGTCAACTAATAGTGCCGACTTTAATGAGCTCCAGGCGAACAGAGAAAAAATAAATATATAACTAGTATTACTCATTTTGCACTGATCAAAACAGATGACCTATTTTCTCCTCTGGCCGGCAATACATTGACGGAAAACACTGTGCCGAGGGATTTATTTATTTATTATTTTCATTCTGCAAACTTTGACAGGTAAAAGCTAGAAGACAAGCTGTTATAAGATTTGAGAACAGACAAGTCAGCTACAAAATGAAAATAAAAGAGAAAAAATAAAAATCACTACTAAGTCATTTTGACTGCACTCATTAAAAATTGACTATATAGATGGATGCAATGGCATGACTGCAGTGTTTAGAGAATACAAGTGATGAAGAGGTTGCAAATTCATTTGACAAGTGTAAATATTCTCAGATAAACAAACCAGATGCGCAGTGCAAAAACAGGGACAGTGGTTCTGCCATATTTAACAAGCTATCTGTAGCTTTATACTTCAAAAAAAGACACTTTTAAAGGTGACCTACAGGCTGACCTAGAGTGATGAAGAATCACTAAAAGAGGGATTTAGTCATTTGTAGTTTGCGAATGAAGACGGAAGTGTTTTAGGGTGCTTTTATACTAGCACTTTTGGTCCACACCCGGGTTCGTTTGACATCAGAGTACGGTAAGTTTAGCTAGTGTGAACGTGTCTTCTGAACCTGTGACTGGAGTCCTCCTGAGGGTGCTTTCACACTTGGTTCAATTGTCTGGACCGTACCCAAGTTCGATTGTCCCCACTTGCTACCTTCTCGGTTAGTTTGTGTTTACACAGTCTTTTTTCCTTCTGAACGCTAGTATGCTTGCATCATTGAGCTGCTGTTGTGTGTACAGCTGTTGCTAGGTCACGGACATGAAAGCGCCAAAATGGAAAGTCGTCCGCACATCAGGGTCGTTCTTCTTTAACTGAATCTTTTGGTTTTCTGCCACAAAAATAATATAAACGTTCAGAACATCACTCGATGTCTGCAGGAGCTGTTTTTGGAGTAGACAAGCAGACATGCTCGGGTGCGGTTCGTGGGTGCACACCCGAGTTCAGAAGACACGTTCACACTAGCTAAATGTACCAAACTCTGACATCAAATGAACCAGGGTGCAGACCAAAAGTGCTATTGTGAAAGCATCCTGAAAATGGTGGTCTGGGGTACGCTTCACGTGCACTCTGGTCCGGTTCTCTTCTGGTATGAATGCAATCGTACCAAATAACGGAAGTGAACCGCCAATAGTACAACAACCTATCGCTTTCATAATGTTCATTCATGTGTGTGTGTTTCTGTGTATCACGTAGGGCTGGACAATAATTCGATATCAATATATATCGCGATAGATTTTTTTTCAATAACGGTGATATGATTTTTAAACCCATATCCGGTATTTCAATATAAATTTGCATATATATATATATACAGTTATATATTTATATATGATGGTATACATTGTATCACTTGTCGCTGAATGAGGAATGAGGGGGGGCAATTGAACTTGGGTTCAGTCCAGGCAATTGAACCAAGTGTGAAAGCACCCTTACTGTACCTTGGCAGAATTGTAATTTTCATAGGTAAGTGTGTGACATTACTTTGTTCTAATGACTCCTAAAAGGTCAAAGAGAGCAAAGCTTCATTTCCGTCTGTCTCGCCACTGTGATATCAGACTGTCAAGAAGAAAGCGAGACTAAAAACTGAGAAAGCTCTGACACACATGGACTCATTTCGACATTAATTCAGCGTGGAGGTAAAAGACAGACTAAATGAAGATGTTAAACACTTTGACCTCATGTTAATAAGTGTTCATTACACAAGGAAAATGGCCCATCTGTTCAAGGTTCTTGCAGAAGATAAGATGTAACAAATCCTCGAATAGCACATTTAACCTTCATAAATTCTAATACTGTACATAAATGTCTTATATAGTCACATCCCTCAGAATCATGGGGGCACTCAGCCGCTTTCATAACCTCACTATGCTAAACAGAATCCCTCAAAGGTGGAGGGAAAACGGCAGGTTGTGGTGATGGGGTGGCAGTGAAAGGTTGTGATGACAGAGCAGGCCTATTACTATTCATGTGGCTGTAAAATTCAGCTTTTACTACTGAAAAAGCTCCCATTTGTAATCTTACTCTGGTCCACCTTCACTACTGCCTGCATATATCTATGTTGATGAGTTGCTCCGTAGGGTCTTGAACTGTTTGAGATCTGCCAAGCTGACTTTGTGATCTCCATCCAGCCTCCTCGGGTGCTCTCCTCTCCCAATGGCAGTGATTAACGAATATGCGATCATCTCCATCATTAGTCCTGCCCCCCTCTGAGAATATGCCACAAGCAAATCAACCAGAACCTGAATGACCTGATCTCTCCTCCCACTCTTCTGCCCTGGCTCCCAGTCAGACCCTCCAGTTCATCCAAGACCAAGACATCACCATCAGGGTAGCGACAACAGACGGTCCGGCCCAGAGCCCATGATCCCAGCTGCACTAGGGCTGAAGAAAATTAAAAAAGGACACCATGCAGGGGGACAGAATAGTGTAACTAAGCTTAGTCATTATAAAGGGATTTTGTGCTGGAATGTTTTCGTAGTCCCTATAACCAATGATGGAAATAATTATAGGGACTTTGTACTGCCGTTTCCAGGTTTTACTGGGAACAGTTAGTTCATCCCAAAATTTAAATGACCACATAATTTACTCTCCCTCATGTGGTTTTACACCTTTTTATCAGTTTCTTTCTTCTGTTGACCGCAAAATGAGCATTTTGAAAAGTGCTTGTTGCTGTAGCCCATCGACTTCCATAGTAGGGTGACAAAAACTACTATGGGTCCCAGCACAGCCATTTTCAAAATACTTTTTTTGTGTTAAAGCAAATAGGTTTTGAACAAGTGAAGGGTGAGTGAATGATAGCAAATTTGTAATATTTTGATGAACTATCCCTTTAAGTGGCTTTTAAAACCTAGGAACATTTTTATAGTTTTTGAACATATCAAAAGTACATGTGTTTTTTTTTTTTTGGTGTGTTCTGGACTATGAATGAGTCAGGACTGTTGCTGTCTATGGAGGATCAGGGAGCTCGTAGATTTCATCCAAAAGACCTTAATTTGTGTTTTAAAGATGAATGAAGATCTCGGGGGGTTGAAACAGCGTTAAGAGTAGGGTCACAATAGGAAATGTCAGCGATTGTAAGTGTTTGTTTATTTGTCTGAATGACTGCCATAAACAGTATATGCATCATGTTCTAAAATGTTACAAGATAAACATACTATAATGTTATTGTACTGTAATTTGAGCATTAGCCTGTGCTTTTGTCTACATTGTTTTGTTTTCTTAACAGACCTGATGATATGTAGCACTACAAGTTTTCATAGTTGATTTTTATCTCCAATAGCCTTGCTTTTGTTCCTTCAGTCTCATAACTTACTGATTTTGTTTAATGGTGTGCTTTTTGTTGCTGCCGACCTGCATACAAGTTTTTAATAAAGTGCGAATACAACTGGAAAAATTGCAATTTTGTTATTTAGTTTAGTTTTTGGGTGAACAGCATAGTTCCTGTAACTTAATTCATATAATTGCTGGAAAATACTTTTTACATAGAAACATAGAAATGCCTCTTGGGGGGAATAAGTAAATTACATCTACCTTAAAGTAAAATCTAAACCAGCAGAATAGCAGGGCTCAAAATATTTTATCTATGCGACCTCAAAATATATTTGGGAGCATTTGTGCGAATGCATGAAATTGTTGCCATGTGACCAGTTTTCACTGCAAAGTGTTTACCGCATGCGTGTATATAGGAGAATTCACGCAAAATGCATCTTTGCAGCAAAACACGCCAAACACAGTGCTTAGAAATGGTTCAAAACATATCAATTGTATCAACTTGCTGCAGTAAACAAATCCTGCAATGCTTGCCCCGCCTTCAAGCTTTATCAGTGGTCAATCAGTTCAGGGGAGCTACAGCTGCGAAAATGGCCAAATGAAAATAACACAGACAGATTTAGTTTTAGAAACCACCTAAAGTTACAAATAATCACACATCTGATTAGTGATCATCTGGTGAATGCAATCGTCAATTTACACTTTTCGAAGAGTGGATAAAAGACTTCCAGTGGGTTAAAGTCCGCTATGAAAATGACTAAAGCCATTTACCGTAAAGCCGGCGTTTTCAGGTAAAAGTGTTTACCACATCTACAAATTTTAAGCACGAGATTTTCTAACGTTATTTAATCCTTCATTTAATCACATGACTGGCATTGTGTTCACCATCATAAGAGCAAGCATTCACCAAGATTAAACTTATATTGCAGCTCATGAAAAGACCAGTATTGCTATTAACATGACGTATGCAAATAATAAGTTCTAGATCAATATCATCTGTGCAATATCAGACAGCACCCGTGAGGTTGTTATTATTGTTAACTTAGTTCATCTCAATCACATGAAGCAGTGAGTGCAGGGCCGATTTTTTTATTTATTTATTTATTATTATTATTATTATTTTTAGTTTTGATTAGTCTTAATTTTAAATGCTATAAATCTGTTAATATAAAACTTGTAGTAATGGTGCTCATAATTTTTGGTGGATGCACCTAAATTTTGGCTGGTGCGCCTACATTTTTTAAGATAGGAGCACCAGTGCTACCAATCAAAAATGTTAATTTTGAGCCCTGAATAGGAACTACTACTACTACTACTACTACTACTGAGCAATTTATATGCAAATGCCAAACTTGCCATGAAAAATAATTAAGTTTTCACCAAAATAACGAAACCCTTTCTTAGTTTTTTTGTGCAGGCTTATATTTTACAGTACTATAAAATACTCAAAAATGTCTCTGTGAATGTTTTCAGACAATTATATTTGATTTACCAAAATCACACAAGTGGCAATTCTGTCACATCCATAACCAAGATTTTCCCTCATAAATGCAAAAATGTCAAATAAAATAAAATCAATCATTTTTGTTCTATAGAGAGCCCACTCTTATCCTTTTGATTATTTATTTTGGGGTGTGCATTTTAACCCACAAAATTTCTACAAAGTATGTTGTATACTGGTATCTCTCAGACTTTTTGGTCACATCCATAACGCATATTTATTTTCCTAATTTAAAATAAAATAAAATAAAAAATGTTTACAGATTGATATTTTCTGCTCCCATAACTCTTTGGTTAGTAGTTTTGGAAAATATAAACTGATGTTTTATTATAATGTTAGCATATACTTTCTCTGCAAATTTATGTTTTACGTTTTTACAGCAAATGTCACATCCATAACGCTGGAATTACACTAGTACTACTACTACTACTACTACTGTATACTTGGTACATACTGATGATGCGAATGCAACTAGGGAACTAGCTGTAAGATTCAGTTCTTGAGAGTGCCATCCTTGTTCCTGTAACTACAATGTGAAAGTTGATGCAGACAAGTTGATCATTCATTGACAGGGTAAAATTAATCATCATATGTCATTAATATTCATAATTTTCATTAGGAATCTATAATATTGAATGTTGTTGGTCATAGTATATTATTTTTTTTAGTATCAATGCATTTTATCATTATTGTTATTATCAATACAAATATGTGGTAGCACTTTATTTTGATGGTCCATTTGAGTATTCGTAGACTGTCTACCTAATATCTGTTGATACTGCTCCTTCAACAGACATTTAACTGACTATAAGAAACTTTGCAAGTAAATGACAGCTTATGCTAACCCTAACCATAACCCCAACCCAACAGTCTACTTATAATCTAATGAGAATTAGTTGGCATGTAGATGCAATGTAACAAATTTAATAAACAGACCATCAAAATAAAGTGTGACCAAATATGTATTATTTTTTATACTAATAACAAATTAACAGTACATAATATTAATAATGGTAATAATAAAAGTGTACAATTTTGCACTAATTAATAATGTAAATATTTATAAAAAAAATTCATTTTTTTCATTTTTATAAAAAAATTCATTACATTTATTTTGTTTAGAGATTTGTTCATGCCTAGAGTTTGAACGCTTCTAAAATCTCTCTCTTAGCCTAAAAAACCCTAAACCCTTATATATTTTTATTCCAGTTTTGCTGTAAAATATTGTTTATTTGACGCAAGCTTGCCTAAAAGCATCCATATGACAGCAGCAGATCAGGGTGGGCTGAGGTTATAACTGTTTGCCTTTTTTTGCCATCTATAGGCATGTCTGAAAGCACGTCTACTTGCGTCAGCCAAGAGAAAACATACAGTCACCGCTCACTGGCCAAATAATTGCAGACTTTGATTATTCCCAATTTTGTCTGGAAAGCATGTGGCCATTGCTAACAGGCGCACACGCATAAAGACGGGTGCCACTGATGCTCTCGGTTTCTGCTGTAATTGAACCAAATGGGAATCAGCAGTGCCATAGTTCACACCCTGTCAGTGTTTACATGCTGATACACAAGAGACTGTCTCATTAGCGCCTCCTTCAAACGGCTCTACCAAAAAACCACACCAGGCCTGGGATGTTGAGATGTGTGGGACTTGGCCAAGGGATGTTCTTGGGGGATGAAAGCACATGTGGAATGCCAACAGCACCGAGGCAGCATTCCTTGGATTTATAGTCGTCAATTGTGAGGAACCGATTGGTCATGAAGAAGAAATGGGGGAGTCTGTAAATTGGGCACTGAGCTTCAATAGACCATCTGTGAAAGGATTACAAACTGCTCCTGCATAAATAATGCCTGACAAACAAATTAGGACAGATATTGTAGCTGACAATCCTGCAACCAGGGTCGCTGAGCCAAATTGTTGATTGAGTTCTTTTCTGAGACGTTTCCAGTTTTTTTTTTCCTGGACTCAGTGATCTTGACATATCAGAACTAATAATTAAACAAGGTTTCTGCATATCACTAAATAAATCAGATTCATAAATCTAAAGGAGACGTGCGGCTGCATGATTAATAAAATCAAATTGATAAGTAAATGAATAGCAAATTTTACTTGCTTTTGCAATAGTAGTGCAAACCAGACATTTTATAGGCTTAAAGGGAGGCACAACCCAAAAGGTTTAAGAAGCATGAATATGTTATATAGAAAAATACATGACTATATATATTATTACTATTATTAGTAGTTTGGACCTATGAAACATTTCATTGGTATACAAAATAGGCATGGGACGATAACCGGTTTCAAGGTTTACCACAATTTGGGAAAGTTTTAAAAATGCAAACATTTTTGCTATACTGTTCCTACGATATGTGTAAAGTTTTTTTTTTTTTTTTTTGTGTTGTAAATAAATCTGTGTTTTTGAAATCAGTGAAGACAGCAGAAGTCAGTAATTAATTTAAATTATTTAGCCTGACATGTTTACTGCTCCAAAATATTATAAATGTTTCCTAAAATAAAATATATTGTGTTCAGTTGGGTGAAAATGTTTTTTTTTTTTACTCAGACATTTAAAAAGAACTTATTTTAGAGCAGTAATCACAACACTGTGACATTGTGAAATCATATTTTTTTCCAGGGTTATCATACCGTCCAAAACTTATACGGGCCCATGCCTAATACAAAACATTATACAGCTAATTATGACGATATTCAAATGTTCTTCTTGTGATTGCTAAAGCTTTTATCAGGTTATTCATTCATTCATTCATTTTCCTTCGGCTTAGTTCCTTTATTCATCAGGGGTCACCACAGCGGAATGAACCGCCAACTTATCCAGCATATGTTTTACACAGTGAAAGCCCTTCTAACCGCAACCAAGTACTGGAAGGCACCCATACACTCTCATTCACACACATACACTACGGCCAATTTAGCTTAACCAATTCACCTATAGTGCATGTCTTTGGACTGTGGGGGAAGCCAGAACACCCAGAGGAAATCCATGCAAACACAGGGAGAACATGCAAACTCGACACAGAAATGCCAACTGGCCCAGCTGGCGCTCAAAAACTTTGCTGTGAGGCCACTGTGTTGCCTTTAATTAAGTTATATGTACTAAAAATACTTAATATATTGCTTTATTGTATATACTTTACATGTTCAGTCTCCAGCTTAAACAAATGCTTAAATCTAATTATAATGCAAATTATAGCAATCATTTCATAAGTCTCATTGCTAAATGTTAGTTAATGAATTCAACTTAACAAAGATAAAAAGCCAGATTTGTTACAGTTACTATTTGTTACAGTTACTTTTGCATATTAGTACAAAAAATACAATTAGGTTTTATCAGTTATTAACTAAATTTAATAAACCAATTATGACTTGTAATCTGATTATGACTATACAATTTTAATGCATTATTAGGCATTGACTAAGAAATTGATGTCACCTAAAAATAATGAAATCTTTTGTCATTTTTCATTGAGAGTTTGCAGGTCAAATTAACAAATGTTAGACTATTGGGGAAATTTCTATCAATATTTTATTTCAATTCAATTCTTTTACAATGTAGATTTTGTCAAAGCAGCTTAACATAGAAGTTCTAGTAAATTGAAACTTTGTCAGTCCAGTTTTCAGATTTGAAGTTCAGTTTAGTTCAGTTCAGTGTGGGTTAATTTTCACTCCTGAAAGTCCAAACACCGAAGAGCAAATCCATCGATGCGCAGCTCCACAAGTCCCAAACCAAGCAAGCCAGTGGCGACAGTAGTGAGGAACAAACTTCACCAATGATGAAAGTGGGAAAAAAAAACACACGAAATAAACCAGGCTCAGTTAGGCACGGCCATTTCTCCTCTCGCCCAACTTCTTGGGCAGAGCTGCAGTCTAGGTGCAGAGTGTGAGAAGAAATCGTAGAGAAGCTGCAGGTGTGAATAGGTCACCAGCGGGTGTTCAGGCTGACTTACAGGATCAATGCAGAGACTTGTCTGTCACTGGGGTCTTTCAGGAATCAGTCTCATGCTTTCCACTCCTCTATGACTGCCACAGCATCTGCTCAGGATACGGCCTGGTCAAGGATTATGGATAACTCTAGAAGTCCTCTATGGTTGGCATCATCTCTTCACAGGTTTTCGATCAATGGTGCTACACAATCTCTAGAGACCTCAGGATGAGTATTCCCAGGTGGAAAATAGGGAATTATTTCACCTCAGTATGGTATGCCAGATTAACATATGAAAACATTCATGTTCACATATTAACAATGCTAAAATCCTATATCGTTTAGTCATAGACGTTCACTCTGGAGTTAGATCATCAGTCTTTCATTTCTACTGGAATGCGTTTAAAGCTTCCATTCATTGGAGGCTCTTTATTGTTTACTAAAACATCTTTGCGTCATAGCAAACTTCAATTTTGATTCTGCAAATACGTTTTAATGTGAAGAAGCAGGCTGTTAAGCACACAAGCCTGCATGGTTGGGAGAGGTTGAGTTTTTGTGCTTGTGGCTCCACAGTGTTTTTTTCCAAGGCCAATCACATCTATCAGCGTCAATATTGATGTGTTCTAATTGTAGAGCACACTTGATCCTGATCTTTAAGAATCCCTGCAGGGCGAATAAGCAAGGCCATTTGTTTCAGTGGAGCCTCCATTTGAACAGGTCCACCCCTATATAAAGGAACTAGAGCTGCCATTCAGAGATGTTTAAAGGACAGGGCTGTGTTGTTGCAGAATAAAAATAGCAGAGATGGTAATGAATGCTTTATGATTACAGCTCTCTCTCGATCTATAGATGACGGTGATACAATAATCCCTTTTAAAGGATGTGGCACAGCCCTTAGGGGGCTTATTGTGTTGATTTAGCCTTCTCATTGTCAGAGAGTTATCTGCCACAATGGGGTGGTGAGTGGTGTAATTCCTTCATGGCTTTCAAACATCACAGTGACATGACTTTTGTTTCTGCTCACGCTGTAGTGTTTTCCTGCAGCTATTTCTTTGTGGAGATAAATGGGTATCAGCCTCTACAATTGCAAATGTGTTGGTAAATAATTGAGAATTCTGAATGATTGTGTTACAGCTCAAACATGCATTAATTGAATTGGTAAGATTCATTATGCATCATGAGTTTATGCTTCATTATGGATTATGTAGCAACATTATGCAGCTATCATTGCAGTAATGACACAACATTCCTTTAGCCATGCTAGGTTTGCAGTACAAAAGTAATATTATTTTTGTTGCTGTATTATTTTTATTATGATGATAATTTAGTTATAATACATGTAATACTCTATGCCTTATGATGCAAATCAACTTTTTTATTATTTACTGATGTTAAATAGGAACGTTTCAAAACGTTTGTAATAGGGTTGAGGCGATAGATAATGCTATCCTCCATCACCGATGGCCGATAGATATCACGATGCTGAGGCGGAATCGTGATCCTCCGCCCCACCCCTGTCGCAGCAGCAACCCGCTTGCGAAAAATACACATGGCCCTTGTTAACACTAATATATCTTAGTCTTAAAATGTAATTTTAGAACAAAAACGATCCACGTCTACACTGGCGTTTTATCTACCATTTCTGACAAGCTCTCCTTCCACACTATACCGCTGAAAGCGCACATCACCTGACCACACACACATACTCTGTCATGTGTTGCAGTGTAGGCTATGTGCGTGTCTGACTCTGAGCTCCAGCAGCCAGCAGATGCTCTGAGCACAAAACCCCAGAGAGCAGTTCACGTCAGACGGTTTATCAAGGATGTACCGCTGAATCGCGCCTCACTATAGTTTTAAACATAATATTTAATTAATCTTGTCTCTATCGAATGACTCCTCAGTTTTTTTTAATCTATCAGGTAACGTGTCACAGCATCAGTACTAGTGGTGTAACGGATCACAAATCTGCAGTCCGGATCACACTACGTTGGGGCGGTGGATGGAGGAGGACTGTCGCAGATGAAAGTGAGCGGGCAGAGGTGTCGCGTACGAAAGTGAAGAGGGTTGGGGAGTCGCGGAAGAAAGTGAAAGTGAACAGCGGACAGGTAGGATAGCGGTTGAGGAGGGGGATCGGTAAATTGAGGTGCCGGATCAGATTTGAAAGGTTCCGGATCCATCGTGTTCCGGCACAAATTAAGCCCTGGTCCCGCCACAACTTTTCCCGTCATCATTATATCTTACAGGGAAGCCAAAACGCTTTCATGCACACGATTTGAATGACGCGGAAGGCGATCTCTCTGCAGTGGTTATAAATGTTGGATTAACCGACCAGTTCAAAATAAATTATTAATCCGCGGGTCACGTGTCTACCAAACCGTGAGTTATGATCCGTACGGATCACGGATCAACAGTGATCCGTTTCACCCCTAATCAGTACACTGCTTCAATCTTTCACTTTCACGCTTGTACTCAGTAATGCTAGTGAAGACCTCAGGTACTGTTGGTTGGTTCCTGTTGGTTGTGAACCTTTTTTACCAACCAAGTTTGTGGATGCCATTATATTCACACAGATCACTCTGCCTATTCATGCCAGAGTCCTGTTAAAAAAGTGATTGACAGGTGGTTATTTGTGTGTAACTTAACTTTATTTATTTATGATTTGGATATGGGTAAAACAAAGACCATGTGGGTCAGGTAGTTGAAACTGTAGGCTACAAATAATTAATTCAATATGAATTAATTAATTATTCATAAATAAATAATTTGCTGACAACAATGCCGTTGTTCATCGCAATGTTTTACATTAGACATTGTACGAATGCCAAATTGGTCGACATCGCCCAAGTTTGTAACAAAGACAAGTAAAAAATCACTATGTAATTCTTAACTGCTTTATTTACCACCGCCACATGGTATCAGTTAACGCTAATATATGTGTGTGTACTGCAAACGACATTTGTGTGTGATTCATTTCAGAAATAATAAACTCCACGACAAATACAATAAATAAACTTGGTATTTTTGACTAATGAGCTGTATTTCAGCTTCATCTGAGTCTCTCTCTGTCACTGTGCTGTTTATCTGACGTAATGCATGATGAGAGGTAGACACGCATGTGGGAACGATAGGCGGGGAGAAGCAGCTCATTTGCATTTAAAGCCACAGGCTACAAAAAAAGCTACAATGTATTCAGACACCAAAATGGGCAGATTCTGAGTGCTGTAATACATTAGCTGATGGTATTTTGAGCTGAAACTTCGTTTCACATTCGGGAGACACCAAAGGCTTATCTTACATCTTGTAAAAGGGGTAAAATAGGTTGCCTTTAAAGCCTAAAAACATATTTTAAAAAGTGAAGAAATGTCATCAGTAGTGTACAGAATTGAAAAACAGAAGGTTTACTCACAACTACAGTTTATTGGCCTTTTGATTTGCATAAAATAAAATAATAATTATAAAACCTTTTTTTTCCAGGTTTGTACTGTACAGTATATTATGCGTGCTGTTGTAATACTTGATAATATTGATGAGATATTTAATTCTTTTTTTGGCTTCTAAACAGAGGATCATTGTTTTGTTAACATTCTAAAAAGCATGTCCAATTAAAATATATTCAGTTATAGCAGTTCATTAAGATTCTAGCAAAAAGGAACCCTATGAAAAAGTTTGGCTTTGTGTAAACGTACGAGTGAGGTTATAAAAAATCATACTAATTAGCCACTAATTTGTCAAAAAAAATATTAAAAAGCTTGTCATGCAGATGGGCCAAATGTTCTCAAAGGACAAAGAAACAGCAAGGTTATACACTGCTCATCAAAACAAAACAAACAAAAAAATGCATCCTTGATGTACAGAGATGCTGAATTATGAACATCAGGCTAATGTTGTGGCCACCTTTTAATACCTTTGAGAATCAAAGAGACACTTGTTTGTTTTACTCAGGAAAGCCATCTTGCAAATGTCAAACTAAAACAGGAGGGAGTGCAGGGGAAAAAAAGTGTTGTTGAGCCTGGTAATTGGAGAGGAACAAGGCACTGCTTCACTGTCAATTCAGCAAGCCGGTCCCCAGACAGTAAAACAACATCCCTGACAGAGAACAATAAACACTTCTTGTGTAACAATTCGTAAACATGTGTCCTGAGGGTCATACTTTATTTTGAGGGCCTTTTTCTGCAGTCGTTGAACTGCTAATATAGACAGCAGGGTTCCTGCTAAAGCCTCCAGCCACAAGAAAGAGACAAATCAACTCGCTCTGCACACATCCACCAGTGCTCGGTCCATAACAGTGATCACAGCAAATTTTCATTAATCACAAAGCCTTGTGCCTGCTAGACAAGAAAGATGAGTGAACAGAGAGAACGTTCTCCTTACACTTCCAAGAGTGCTAAATCATCCTTTGAAAAACAATACCACCATATTTTCTTTCTCCATTTTCTTTGTCGTCGGTTTTTATTTTTCCATCAAAACATCATTGCACCATTTTAAAACTACGTACAAATAATCTAACAGTTAATATGAGCAATACAACACAAGGTGTGTTTCTGCAATAAGTCATGCGTAAATTCTGTCAGTTCCCAAGATGACTTGAATAGGTTTATTTGAAAAGAATGAGTAATTCTAGATTGGACACTGATATAATGCCTTTTCCATGAACAATTAATTTACTGTAATCAGGTTGAGAATGTCGAATTCAGTGGAATCTATGGAATGTCAGATGACTATTTCGAGAATTGCACTGGGTCTGAGAAGACACAGTTCAACTATAACTAAACTTTTACATAACATAAAATGTAGTTTAAGTTTGCATAATACATGTAGTCTATGTAAAGTTCAGCCTTGAAGGAATGCATCTTGGGAATTTTATTCAAATTTAATTTAATTTGCTTTCTGATATCTACAGTAAATTCTCTGGGTTTGTGCAGTGGTGATCCAGCAAAATTTTTAATAAGAGGCACCTAGATATTTGCAGCCCTATGGAAAATACTGTAAGTGTTATTTTCTCTCTAAGCATAAACAATAACAAAAAAGGTTGTGTGAGCATCATATATAATATAAATCTACCAAAAAAATTATATATATTTATAATAATAA
>CAIGQZ010001108.1:27722753-27738290 GCA_903798205.1 Danio tinwini
TTTCTTTCTTTCTTTCTTTCTTTCTTTCTTTCTTTCTTTCTTTCTTTCTTTATCACTTTTCACTCTTTACTACTATCACTACTACTACTGCAACTAGGGCTGGGCTATATGGCAAAAAAATGCAATCTTAGAAATTATTTTTCATATTGAACAATGGCAATATATATTTTGATATAAGTTGTTAATGCGTAAAAAAAACAATGACTGAAGCCACAAAAATGAGAGGGTCCATTAAATGGCAGAACATTTTCGGCTCTTAGATCAATATAGAGTAAAAAAGTCAAAAGCATATCATTGTTATTGACATAAATTTTATCGCAATTTGATATAATATCGCTTATCGGCCCAGCCCTAACTACAACTGCTTATAATTGAAATTAATAATAATAAAGAACCAAAATCAAGTAATTGGTGTGTTAAATCATTGTTGAACTGTTTGACAGCTTAAGTGTGTAAATAGAAATTAAAAACAACCACGGAGTGTCTTAAAATCCCTTTGTGTGAGGAAGTTGCGGAGCTATTTTATTCTGCCTCAGATTCATATCTTAAGTTGACTGCAACAGCTGAGCAAAAGCCATTGCTAATTCAAAAACATCGCTTTAGAACAAGAATTTGAATAATTTCATTGCATTGTGTAGTGTATTGTCTTAGTGATGATCAAACAGCTCACTTAATGCTCACAGCTCAGGATCATAATGAAAAATAGCATAAAATAAAGTCTTCAACATCTGGGAATATTAAAATTTAACAAGGCAGTCAGATCATTTTCCTCTGAAGCAAATAACAAGAATAGTTGTCCATCAGAAAGATGCTCTCGGTGGGGATTAAAACAGCTAAATGCCTGTTGACATGCTGGAAGTCTTCATTTTCAAATAGACGCCACCCTGATGCATAAACCACATATTTGAAATCTAAAATAAACTAAATTCTTACCTAAAAAAATGTCTCAATAGTACATTATGTGGTATGGCAGTTTTAGTATTTGTCACTACTCAGACTATTTTAGTCTTTCACTTAGCACTCATTGCTGGCGGTGTGATACACATGGCTGAAGAGGCTGAAACTGTGTATTAGTGTTTACAAATTGAAAACTATTCAGTGCTTTCCACACATAGAATTTACTTGGACGGACCGCCCAGGTATATTAACGGTTGCCAAAATGTTTAGTGACATTTTTTTTACTATTATTATCATCCTTTTTTGTTGTATCTGCCCAATATAACCAAACATTTGCGTCCTGTGATCGATTTACCAGAGGAAAATCTTCTCTTATTTATGTTTCGTTCTGTGTGTGCGAGAACTGTCAACACTCCCACAGACAGTCTCACATGCTCTGCAGATCCATAAAGACACACCTTTTTGTGACTTAAAAATTTGTCTGGCCGAGATGTCCAGAATACAACTTTTGCTTTTGCTTTCTATAGCTATCGCTTTTTTTTTACTTAGGCCTAATATAGCCTACCTAATATAGCTTGGCTTCGCTGACAGTGCATGCGCATTCGCAAGAGGGAGATAAAATAAAATAATTAATTCATAAAAACTCATAAAAAATTTCCTATATTTGGAGAGAACAAACTTACATCTAAACTGTCTGCAAAATATATGTACACCATTAGAAATGGTTGATCAACGCATTTTAATAATTTTTATAATTTTTTTAGAGATTTTTGTCTGTCTTTATTCCTTTTTTTCTGTCATTTATTTCCCATTTGCTGTATAGTTTACTAATTTGATGATGTCAGTTTATTACATAGGCTATTTTATATTAATATCTAAAATGTTATGGCATTCAAGTTTGCTTTGAACGTGGCTCCTGAATAGCATAAACGTAAGAGAAATAGTGGATTTCCTTTTTACTTTAATCCATTGAAAAGAGTGTATAACTGTGTCATAAACAAAACAATTGTTTTTAACAATAATTTTATTTGTTGTCACATATAGTTAACTATTTATGTGATGTGGATGCAGATTTGTACAAATAAGCACTCATGCACACACAGGCTTGTATATGTGGTTTCAAGGACTGTCTATGGGCATAATGTATTTTACATTGTAAAAACAACTTGTTAAAGAGCCTTAGCCTACCCCTAAACCCAACCCAACCCAATTTGTGTATTAAGTGTGTGTTGTCCTTGAAGTACAAAAACACACATACACACACGCTTCATGAACGCATGCACACACAAACACTGAGTCCTCAGCTTGGATGACTATTTCTTTTCGAGTAAAACTGAATTTTCATCACTAGCTGTTTGGACGCTTAAAGAAAGTCATGTTATTATCTTATTAGAAATTTCATATTACATTCATGTGTTTGGCAGATGCTCTTATCCAAAGCGACTTACACTGAAGGTACACATCTGCTTGCTTTCCCTGGGAACTGAGCCCACAGCTTTTTAATTGTTCCCCAAAATATTTATTTGATTAAAATGTTGGCAGTGTTTTTGCACCACCTTCTTTCATCAGTTTTGGAAATGCTTTTTTTTTTTCTCAGAGAACCCACAAGCACAGAAACTCTGCCTGTGTCTGTAATCTTAGGAGGATCTCAGGTTAGCACACAAGTGAGGCAGCAGAATTTGAAGAGTTGCTTTTTTTCATGCATTCAATTCTTCCACTCCACTGGTTGCTGTTGACACCTGACCTAGCAGATTTCCCTTGTGTCCTCTTGATGTTTGTTAGTCGGCTGCTTACTAACACTGTGTGGAAATCTTGGCAATGTTCATTGATTAAAATGATGTTTACTGGTGGCTGTAACAAGCTTTGCTTCTTGCTGTGTTTATGCATGGCGGTCTTTATCGCTGATAGTGGACCCTGCAGGGTGCTACTATGAAATTAAGTGGAAGTTTACAAGACCACTGTGTCGATACAGGAGTTGAGGATAAAGAGGGGCAAAGAACCGGTTCTTTGTTATACTGACACTTTTGTTTTATTGTCTTCTCAATAGGCAAGCACTTGGGAAGCAAAATGTTCATTTTGAAAGAAAAACAACTGAAAATATCTACCTTCTTGGGAAATAGCTGCAGTTGCTAAATGTGCGTTCGGTAGGAGAACAAAAAGCATGAAGACCAATGTAACCCCATGCGCATTTTCTATCAGGTGTGTAACCCGGTTTGGGCCGAGGCTGTAGGTAATATCTTTGATGAAAACTGTTTTCTTTGATTTTCTCCAGAGCTCTTTCTCGGCGTGACAGAGCAGGTCAACAACAGCTGCAGGGATTCTTCTTAATTATAAAAAAACATGCTGTTTGAAGGGAGTAGGAGAAAAAAGAGAAAGAAAAATACTTCAGGTCTCGCCTGCAGTGCATACTGATATAATTTTCATAGTAATGAGTCCTGGATGGTATTCTCCACGGTAAAGGTGAAATTATAAAAGGATAAGTAGGGGAGGGCAGACGGTGCGAGGAGGGGAAGAGTCTTAATTAATCTTGCAGTTTGCTCAGAGGGTGAGGGTCACATCACATACATCTGATAACAGATATATCGGAATTTCACTTGAAGGGAGGAAGTGGCTCATCAGCTTTTAATATTTAAGTTGTCATAAAAACAAACGCACAGCTTTTGACTGCTCAGTGAATCAGTAATAAAACATTTCAACATGCATTAGACTTTGAAAGATTTTAAACACACTAAAATGGTTATTTTACATCTTATATATGATTTTCAATATGTTAGAGACCACAAACATGAGGAAACTTTTTCACCAGATTTTCACAAATGACAGCACAGCACACCCCAGCAGATTTTTAATGATTTTAAGTCCCAAATGTGAAATCTTGCAATATCTCTCGAGACTTGATAACAAACATTGCAGAAAAATAAACAGATAAATGAAAAAAAAATTGTGCTGTTGCCACAAATAGACAAGCTGGTCCTCCATCTCTGCTGTCCAAATCCATTTCACTTTGTGCTGCATCATGACTGTTTGTTATTCTTCCGTCTTTTGTTAGCTTGCTTTCTGATTGGATATTGTTTTGTTTCACGTGATAATCTGCGGCTCGTATGCAAGTTTGTCCTCACACACACTTATGGGGATTTCTGATTGTAAATATCCAATGTATTGACATATTTGGGATTGGAGGGCCTCAGCCCCATTCACACTAATACATTTTAGTTTTAAAATGCATTGGTAAAAAGTTTTGCTATGGTTACGCATTCCGTCCACACTATCCCAGAGTTTTCGAGTCCTGAAAACGGAGCGTTTTGAAAACGCTGAAGAGGCCATTTTCATTTTATAGCGCTGCTGCTCCGTGTCACTGTGGATGGGGGAAAACAGAGAAAACATCTGAAAACGGAGGTATAGCTGCAGACTATCTGATTGGGGCTTTTTCCTCAATATTAAGTGCACAAAGTTCAGTCTTACATCTTTTCTTTGTAAGTTCAGACTTTATAAGTTTGATAAAACACTCCCAATGAGATGTTGGGGAACAGTGTACTTTATAACGCCATTTATATACCCCTGGCTATGTTGTTTCAAGCATGACAGAAAACATGATAGAAAGAACTGCCTATTTTCATTTTGATATTAACAACTTAACAGACACTAAAAATGTTGAGGCATCATGTTGCTACATATTGATATGACCGTCATCTTCAATGTATGCATATTTATAGCAAAACGGAGCCTATAACATAACTGCCTCCTTTCATTTTCATTGAAAATATGAAACACACCCTGTCTCTTTTGCTGAACATCAGTTTTAATAATCAATAATGACCATTATAAAAGTATAACGTACAATAATTTTATACATTACAGGAAATAAAGAGAACAAGTAATAGATACCTGAGAACAAGTATTAGATTTGAAAGACCAACGAGTCGTTAGGTTAGCAGGATGAATTAAATATCACTTTTAACAATTATAGTGAGGTGAGTGGTACCTGTAGTTCCTTGATGAACTGTCCGACATGTGCTGCTCTCACCTGGGTAGGTGGGCTCACAGCACCCGCTGACTGCCTGGAGCTCAGACGTGCGCATGCGCTGCAGCGCATGCCAGAGTGTGTGTATGGTCATGTGTTGTGCGTTTTCAGTGGTATGGTGTGGATGAAGATCTTTTCAGAAAAGCTAGGTGAAACGCCAGTGTGGACGTCAATCATTATCATTCTAAATGCTATTTTAAAACTAAAATGTATTAGTGTAAATAAGTCCTCAGACATTCTTCCAAGTAGATTATTCAGTGTTGACACCTCACACCCCAGGAAAAACTTATAAGAAGGTCTTTAGAACCATCAAGTCAGTCAGCCTGATTATCCTGTGATATGTACCCAGTATAAGATGAAAGAATGAAAGTTACATTTAAACTCACAGCAATTATATAATTGTTTTAGGTTTATTTGGCATCTCAGAAAATAACTGATTAAAAAATTGTTTTGTGTGATTGTGGAAGGATTGTTAAAAAAATGTAGGATGCCTTAAATGGGCCGCTCGTTCTAGACAAACTCATGATTTACACGTATTACGACTGTGATAATTCACAGACCTTGGTAATCATGATGGCCTGTGCTCTAATGTCAGAAAATTTGCATTTCTCAAAGGCACAACAGATTCCCTTAAGTCACACATTATGAATTTTATCGTGTAAACCACAACCACAGTTAGAAGTATGAATGCCAAATACATAGCTGTTGATTATTTAACTGGACACAATGTCATTATGTCATTTCAAACAATGCTGTGTTTTAGGTGTTTCATTGTTTATTTTATTTATTTTTTGTTTGTATGCCTTATTTCTTAGGATTACAAGAAATTATATTATTGGTTAATTTGTATGTGTGTAACAATCTGAAAGTCCCATGAAGTAATCTAAATAGGTTTAATTAATATTTTTTTTATAATTTGTCAATTGTTGACTAGAAAGTGGAAAGAAGTTAACTTCATTACACTTCCATTAAGAGGTTATATTTGCCCCCTGGTATTGATATTTATATTTTTTATAATTACCATAGCAATTATACGTGTTATACGTCTATGTGTTGTCTTTTATTTACATCTGAGGGTCAAAATATACCATTACAACAAACTGCTTACTATATAAATATTTAGTATATAAATGTTTAGTACATAACATTAGCATGTTATATATTAGAATATAGCAACTGTTTATTATATAAATGTCTACTTTCAAAAACGTGAATTTATAAAATATAACAATAATCAAATATTTTGAATTTTGAGTATTGCTCTTGACATTGCAATACATTTTATGGTTACACTTTATTGTATTGTACAATTCACACTATTACCAAAACCTTTAACTAAGACTTTTAGCTCAATAAATGAATAATTAGCTGCTTGTTAATAGTTATCAAGGTAGTAGTCGAGTTTAGGTATTGAGTAGGATTAGTGATGGAAAATAAGATCATACCTTATAAGTGCTAATAAACAGTTAATATATTAAAAATAGGCAAGTAATAAGCCAAAATTTGATTTGACTGCCTTGAATTGAATTGACTTTGAACTGAATACACTGATAACAAAACAAAAAGCTTGGTAATTTCCATAACATAAAACAATACTGAGCATTTATATATATATATATATGTATGTAAGTCAGTAATGTCCTGTAGCTGTAAGTGTAATCAAAGTCCAGATCATCGGTTTTAGGTGTGGAGGTACATAAGACTAGGGATTGTGGGAGGTGTAGTCCTGGCAAATGGCAGAGGTGCAGGATGGATGGAATGCTGTCTACTACTTCATTTTGACCTGCAACAAAGAGTTCATTGCTGTTTCTAAATTATGTTGCGCTGTGTCTGTTAGACCAGCAGATCACATTCGCAACACTGGAGTAGAGAGGGTTATTACCTGGTCTACACACACAAAGTAGGCCTACCTCAATAATACATTGGACAGATCCTCAACACACTGATTTCTTCCCTTTGTTCTGCTAAGTTTAGGAAGTGTCCGCATATACAAGGGCTGCGCGCTCGCTGTGTCTCAGCGATTCATCAAGCGCTTCATTCACGCACCGGTTGCGCAGAAGTGATGTGCGCCGCACCGTAAAATTTTTCTCACAATGTGTTTCTGTTCTCTCATCCTTCTGACTGAATTTATTCTTCCAAGGGGTATACTTGCAGTTCTGCGAATAGTTTATAAAGCCTGGTTTATTGTGGTCAAAGTAGTTATTAAATTAATTAAAGTGCAACTGACAGGCGCAATATGCATTGTCATTAACAGAAAATTATTTAGCGTAATATAGGCTACTCTGAATATTTCACTGTTATTTTATTTATATGGATATTTTATTTAATAGACCAGTTTGTGTTTTGGCACATAAGCTTTTTATGGAGTTTAAGGAAACATAAGGTCAATAATTATGTTTCCTGCTCAATTATAATTCTCAAATAATGTAGCCTAGTTTACAGCAACCATCATGTTTTAGTTAGATTGTGCCTTCTGCCATACAGTAGGCCTATAGGCCTGTTATTTTTAATTAAAAAGATATTATTTGAGTTTATCACCAAAACTATAGAAACTGTATTATGTAAAAAAAAAAAAAACACACAACAGCACAGTATCGGGATCAAATCTGTATCGGTTAATACTCAGAATTTTGGTATCGGGATCGGATCGGTTCCAAAAAGATGGTATCGGTGCATCCCCATTAATATGTTTTATTATATTATTTATTTTATTATGTAATATATATTTTACTGTTGCTGTGTTTCTCTAGTTAGAAAATTTAAATGCTGATCACCAGAGAGGAATTTTTTTAAATAAGCATTTTATATATTTATATTTATATTTTCATGATTTTGTCCTTTGAGGGCTGAGAACATTTTTATTTGTTAGACAGCTTTCATTAGCGCTTGTGATTTTCACTGCTTCCTGCAGTTAAAAGAAGATCAACCCAGAATTTTTGTTAAATCAGCAGATTGTCCATTACAGGAATAAGACAGATCTAGATTGGTGTCTGATCGATTGGTGCACCTCTATATATCACCATGAAATTGACATCTAGTAATGAGTGTAGTGCCAAAGCATAAACAGAGGCATGCGATCACAAGACTCATGCTGTTATTAGTGCTAAATGATGCAGGTTTTGTACCCACTCTGGGTTTGAGATCAAAGACTTTGAATTTAAAGCCTTTTCTTTGGCGAGATTTATGAGCAATTTGACACGAGTTCTATGACTCATTAGCTTACATGCATTCAGAAGTGCTAAATTGCCAAAGAATTAAGCTCGGTGCTTCTGCTCACTCTTTTCAGTCTGATCGCCTTCAGGTCCAAGCACTCCTGCTATGAGATGAGCATAATGAGGCAGGAGATGTTTGATCGATGGGCTTGGTTTAATGTGAAAATGAAATGGTTTGAGCTCTGTGGCTCTTCTCTATATAATATTGTGCTGTAAATTGAAGCAGTGAGATTATTCAGCAAGAGAGAGTATCAAAGGATTCAGAGGAACTGTACAATTTTACTAACATGAAAAAATACTATGTATAATGCACCTTAAACTAAGAACAGGAATCATCTGGGATTCAACATGATATAATCTCATATTATATTTATATCAACATGATCTCACGGCAGTTCATAACTTTTTGATTTATTGGCTAATTTGTATAAATTCTATTAATGATATGACAAACTTAATTTCAAATACAACAATCTTCTTACAAGACAAAAGCTTAAACATTATATTATAATTCAATGTATTTCACGTTTGTGCATGTTCATTATGAAATATTTTAATACTGAATGTTTGCATGTCTATTTTTTATTGTTATTATTTAATGTTAGTCATGCAATCAATGACCAACATGAAGTAATTACAACAATGTATAGCCAAATAGAAACAGAGATTAGAAATTTGTACAATTTAGTATGTTTTGCTTATCCCCCAATAACAGTTGGGTTTAGGGGCAGGGTTGGGTGCCTTCTTTTTAAAATCGTACATTTTTGTATGACTGAACTATACGAATTTGTATGAATTAGCCACTAATCTGACAAAATGTAAAATAGTTATGTTTTCTCAAGAGATCAGGCTTGTTTATGCATGATCTTTTTGACTGCAGTTGTTGAACATGGAATATGACAATAAATGTAGTCCCAGGAGGTACGTATTTTTGCAGCTTTTGTTTTCGCGAATCTGCGAGAGGCCGCTGTGTGATTTAAAAAATTTTTTTGGATTCAGTTTTTGTCTTACCTGATTTCTGGAACCGCTCTTCCCGGACTCGCACCCGGTCGTCGTCGTCATCATGGTCAACTCCGATGGGACAAACTTGACGTCCACAGGACTACATTTTCAGAATGAGCCTGGGTTGCAAAAAAAAAAAGAAGGAAAAAAACATTAGCCCTCAATTCCAAAGGAACCAAATGCTTTGTTTTTATATAAGAAAGTAATATGTAATGTTTCAGAATAAAGTGTCATGGTTTTATTTTAAAGCAGTTACTGTACTTAACCACATTGAAAAACCCAACAACGTAAGGTAGCTCTGATTCATTTATTAATTTTCCTTCGGCTTAGTCCCTTTATTCATTAGGGGTTGCCACTGCGGAATGAACCGCCAGCATATGTTTTACACAGCGGATGCCCTTTCAGCTGCAACCGAGTACTGGGAAACATCCATAAACATTTATTCACACACATACACTATGGCCAATTTAGTTTATTTAATTCAACCATTATTGTGTTAAATACCATCTAAAAACTAAATTACATTTCTAAAGCAAATTAAATAGTAAAACTGAATAACTTTTGACATTAACTTGTAGTTAACAAAAACAGAAGCTCTGCTGAAGTAATTATCAAACATGAACATCTATTGGCTTTTAAATAAAGCAGCTTGTAATCATTAAAGTATTTGTCTATTTGTCAACCTAACCACAGGGTCTACTTTTTAGCACCAAAACTCTGACATAACCTTTTATATTCCAGCGTAATGGAACTTTTAACAGTTTTTAAATGTTAATATTGAGCAATGTGATACTTGGAGTAACATTTAATTTTCAACATGTAACTCAATTTTCAGATGAACACATTACGATCTGCATACCTGCTGTAATTCATTTCATTTGAGTTCTGCAAAATGCAACCAGTTACAGTAAGTTTATTTACCTTTTTTATCTAAAGTACAGTGAACTTTAAATATTTGAATCAAATGAACTTGTTTGTTTTAGTAAAATTTAATCCAGAGTTTATTTTAATTTAAAATTCTGTATTAAAGAATAAGAGATATCATTATCAGAATTGTATGCATTTACAATAAACAGTGAAATAAACACTGCTGGTGCAGCAAAAGTTTTAGAGGGCAGTTTAAAGTAAATATTATGTCAGTAAAAATCAATCAAATACTTGCTTTTAATAATTTTGTTTAATTTTAAAAACTTTATATAATAATGCAAATGTATATATTAATATTCAAATGCTAATTTTAAATTAAAGCTATTGCTTATGTTAATTGACAGCTTTAGGATTTTATAGTCATGTATATTGAAACGCTTGTTTTTACTTTTTGATATAATAATAATAATAATTATTATTATTATTATTATTATTATTATTATTGAAAACTCTTCATAAGTAATCCGTTTAATTAATTACTTTTTTATTTATTTATTGGGGGCTCATTGTTGCATCATAACATACATGACCCACTCAGACAATGCATGCTTTCAGTCTACTAAAAAAAACAAAGAAACAAAGTCACTTTGTTAAACTGCACATTTCAACATCTAATTGTTTGGAGAAGAGATCAAGGTCAAATATTGCAATCCATCATTTATGCAGTTAACAAAAATGGGTTTTAATTTTGTGGTTTTAGTTTTTGTTATCTGTAAAATAAAATCCTTTTTAATAAAGTTTAACGATCGTTTGTTAAATATATAATTTTTATATGAATGTATGAAATGTTTGATGATTAATAATGAATGAAATATGCATAAAAAGAGAAAAGACTCTCAAATAACCCTAACATAAAAATTTTAGACATTTGAAAATTATAGGGGAGATTGAGTCTGGATGTCATATGGAGCAGTTGTTATAACAAATTCCTAGGCTTGATAAAGTCTGGTTCTATGTGGTTTTAAATGGTAATATTTCTGTGAACTCTGTAGTTCAGACTACAATCGAATGATCATCATATTTGTGTAACATCTCTAGGAATAAGCACAATAAACCCCCACTTGAAGCACATGTTTCTGCAAGAATCAACATTTATTGTAAACAAACAGTGTGTTCTTAGGTCAAGGGTGTTTTGAGCGATCAATTGTTCCATGCATGCTTTTGTTTGAGGCTTAACCATTGTTTTCCTGTTGAATAGTCAATTCAAGGGGGGTGAATTATGTCTTTCTTTCCTGGTTGATAACAGTTGAAGAGAGTTTTTGTAACCAAGACTTGTTATATGCCTATATGTTATAAAACAATAAATTGTATTTATTTGAATGTGGATTATACAGGCTTATGCCGAGTTCAGACTGTACAATTTCCAAAGTAGTCGTGTCATAGATGTTTTCAAAGTGCATGACTATCTGGGATAGTATTCGGTATATGCTATTTTCTAGTGTTGGGCGATATGCAAAATTTTCAGATCGCCATATGGTCTCCCTGTGAGATCGCTGATACACGATACTACATACTACATACTTACTTACATATTTTTTAATAAAATAAATAGGCTATTTTCTGAAATTCCATTGAATTAAACACAAGTAAGCCAAGTATGTATATTCTGTGTATTTGAAAAAGCAATGCATCCACTGAAAAATAAGCTATAGGCCACCTTAAAACTTAAATAGGCTAATAATAATGGATATAAAAGATAAATAATTGTTTTGTGAAAGCAAAAGAGAATCTTGCGGGAGTGCTGTTGGAGTCTCAAATGACCAACTTATGTGTATTACCAAACTACTTTGCTATGAAATGTGGCTTTGCCCTCACGTGCAGCGCAGTGTGCTTGTCAACTGCTGCTGAGAGAGAGAAAGAGAGAGAGAAAAGCAATCAAAATAATTAATTTTTGTCCGAAAGTGTCGGTCAAGTGATGTTGATGTGAACAGCTGAAGTTTACAAATTATGTGTAGTTCATTTATTATTAATGATGATGATTAAAAATAATAATACTATTCAATTTATTCCATAATGCAATTAAAACATGTAATAGGTCTACATTACCTAATGCAAAACAAGCTAAATATCGTCTTTAAAATCGTCATAGGTCTCAGCTTGTGGCACTATCTTTGCCTATCGTCGATACAGGATACTATCGTCTATCTGCACAACCCTACTATGTTCACATTGCAAGGTGGATTGGCGACAGTGGGTTTCACACTGCAGGACTTTACAATAGGAAGAATCGCCCACAACTTTTTTCACACGCAAGAAGTGAAATGAAAACAATACAAGGACATGTAGTATATCTTTTGTTATTGACTATATACTGAGAAAGAAGCCTTTAGAGGGGTAGAAAATGTATTTATTTTGATCACCTGGTTTTGATGGGAATTAGCAATTTCTCCTCAACTTTTTTCTTTTTTGACATGGTTGTGGTATTGCTCAGATGACACGTCAAACAGGCACTGGTGCTTCTGCCAAATGTCTACTAGTTTTTCCTCCAATTCTAGGGTTCAAATAGACCAAAAAGAACCACTTCTCCCCCAACCTCCCGCTGGCCTGCAGATACTCATACTAGTGGATGCTGTTCTCTCATTGGCTGAAGGTAATTGGCTATGTTATTTTTAATCAGAACACATTTCACACAGCATGATTTGAATCACAGACAGCTCCAGATATTTAACATGCCAAATATCTCACGGGTGTCAGTGACTCATCTGCAGTTCTCTTAGATTACGTATTTGATAGTTCACACTGTTTAATTGTTACTCATGTGAACGAGCACCGATTTGCCTGTGATTTCAGGCATTTGTCAGTGTTTTCTCAAAACCTGTTGGCGAGTCAAATTCAGGGCTAAAATCATGCAGTCTGAACTCAGCATTACAGGTATTATTCACATTAGGGAGGTCAAAATTAGTTGTTTCTTCGGTGCACCGCGATGCAGACGCAGACAATTCGGTATTGGTTCAGTAATAATCATAACCGGTTATTAAGTACTGCTGTCATTTATCTCATATGCGCTAGGTCGTCGTAGCTTTCTATGGCGAGGGAGGCGAGCATGAGTATTTACAATGCAGAATTTAAAAAAGCAGAAACTGTGCACAATTTCACTGCGTGTGTTTGCTGGACAGTCTTTCACTGACACTTGTAGCAGAAGCCCCCATTTAACTGCGATTGAGAAAATGAAAGTAAACTCCAATTCTCTCTCTTACTGTGGCCCATTTTGACCTGCTGGCGTGACTTTTCCTCTCCTCTCGGCTGTTATAGCAATACTTCTGGATACAGACACGAGTGCGTGTCTGCAGAGAGAAATTTCTTCACCGCGTCTATCAAGGATCAGCTGTGTTGGTAGCTGGCACCCTTTGACTTTCATTAGGGGTGCTCCGATCGATCGGCCAAAGATCGGTATCGGTCGATAAATACATTTCATGACTTCATCGGTATCGGCCGATCACCATGACAAGGAATCAGTACTCAGTATCGGCTGCAAAAATTCTGATCGGAGCAAAACCTTTTTTTTTTATTATTATGTAAGTCGATAGGTGCCAGCAACCAGGATTCTTTAAAATATGTTATTTTGTGTTTTGTGCAGAAGAAAGAAACTCCTAAAGATTTAAAACCACATGAGATAGAATAAATGATGGTAAATTTAATTTTTTTGGGGTAAACTATGCTTTGCATGTTGTAGCCATCAGAATCCAACTGTTTATATTTACAGAATACAATATATTTATTTGGATTAAATTATTTAAATACATGTTAAATAGAATTATCAAATCACATATTCTTTATTGTATTGCAGTTTTCCTAACTTTTTTTGAATTGAGCTATGTGGAACATTTTCCTAAAAACAGTATTTAGATGGTATATAAAATACTGCTCTGCCGTTAACACTGTGTACATTTAAAAACAGTTCACATTTAAATCTTTCTAGAAACAGATCTACAGGTGTGAAGGTTTGTTTCTGAGTGTCATGCAACTAGGAGCAAATCAGGTGATGTTATTGCTTTTGTTTTACACTTTACATTTGATCCTTATTACATGATAATTACTTTGATGAGCTAAATCTGAAACCGTGAGGCACCAGACAGTTATCAGTACAGCCTGTAGTGAGGATAATTTGTACCATCACAGCTCGACATGGGTTGTTATGTTCTGAGATCAACTTTTCTCTCACATTTTTAGCTGGTGAATACTTTAGGAGAAAAATAATATCTCTAGGTGGAGTTGACAGTCAAGTGGAAGTGACCTGACCTTAGCTTGGTGCCAATGGCAAGGCCCTTTAATAAAACTCCTTTGGGTGGTTTGTTCTTTACAAATAAAACTGAATGCTGTGCTTTTTTTGTTTGTTTGTCTTTTTTTAGCCACTAGAACCATGTACATGCTTGACCATAATCAAGTCTATAACCATTCAAACTGCAGTTCATGCACAGTACAGTAGAAGAAAAATAATAATATGAGTAAAGCATTATAAAAATATAATAGTGGTGTTAAAATCTAGAAAAAAAAGTGTGTTTTGAATATCCTAAGTAATGAAAAAGGCAGAACATAATAAACAAACTAGCCAAAAGTGTTTCTCAAGGCTGTACCCTACACAGAAGAGCAGGGTATTGTAGCTGTGACTGTTTTGTTAGCAGCTTCAGCCTTTCTGAGGCCTGTGAAGCATCACAATAAATAAAAGACGGAATAAAAATCAAAAGAAATGATTGTAGTGTTGCAAGTCAAGCATGAAAGCGAGGATAAAATGTTCTGTTTAGAATGTTAATTGTGAGTTTGTAATCATGCCATAAATATTAATGTGCTCATTAGCAGGTGTCAGCCCCATCAGGCTCTTGTTCGCTGCAGAGTCGGCTGCGCCATTTGATGAGCTTGTTAATGGAATCCAAACGAGTTGAATGAAGAGTATTGTGGATGACCAAAAGTTTCATGACGTTATAGGAGATATTTATGACCTGTAGACCTTGTACTAGTTAATCTAATAGTTTTTTCTTAAAATCTTGTGCCGAAAACACAAGCATTTCTCATGTGAGATTGGCAATTGTGCAGACAAACATCAAAAATGGCAATTAAGAAAGGGTTGGTCAGTTAAATTATGCAACTGTAAGTAATGTTTATTCAGCAATAATTCTCCAGTACCGATAGCAGAACCGTTAACGTCAGAGCTTATCAATACTTCTGTTTTTTTATAATTTAGCACCGATACCGATAAAGTACCGAGTTTCGGTACCCATCCCTACACAAAGTTCACCTCAGATCATGAAAATAAAATAAACCATTTGAAATGGAACTTTAGAACTGTGACAATGCAAACCAATACATATTAGTGATTCAGTGTCTACTGAATCACTGATAAAGAGGCTTAATATGTATTAATTATATACATATTAAGATTATATACAATCTTAACATGACTTTTGTTTCATCTAAATCTGATTACAAAAATCCGTCCATCCATCCATCCATCCATCCATCCATCCATCCATCCATCCATCC
>CAIGQZ010001108.1:27738300-27759080 GCA_903798205.1 Danio tinwini
ATCCATCCATCCATCCATCCATCCATCCATCCATCCATCCATCCATCATTTTTATTTGATCAACAGCCAAAACTGCATTACATTCAGGCAATCTTTGTTTTATAACATTGCCTTTTTATATCTTCTCACAAAAAATAGTAATTATTATAGATTATAATAATTATTTTAGATTATAGATTATTATAAATGTAAAACAAGATTTTACATGTCTCTTTTATAGATTTTTGATAAACTATACTGAATCCAATTTGAGTCAGTCTGAGGCTCAATAGCAAAATCAAACCCAAATTCCATACATGCAGCAACATGAGTTTTAAAAACTAACATTTGTGACAGGCATCTTTGGCATAGCTTTTATGAATAAATGTCATGAACCATCAGCCCACTGAGACAGACTACAAAGAGCATCTGCACGGACAGATCATCAGATGAGTTAAAAAAAAAAAACATTACGTTATTAGTCTCAATTCTCTCGTGGCTCTGTCTGGGCAGCTTCTGGCTAGCATATTCATTCGTTTTATGATGAAACCTGTTGCAAATATACATAAAAAAGAGGACTTCATCAGAGCAAAGCAAAACGCAATTAAAGGCCTTCAATAATGAACATCTAATCTTATAATTACCTTTATTATAATAGTACTAAAGGGACGAATTTATAAGAAGGCCTGGTTCAAGGCACTGTACATTAAGCAGATATTATGCGCAGCTCCTTATTTAAATCAAAAGGAGCAATTATGTCATAGACTGATGACTCATTAACTCCCCTTTTAAAAGCCTCCCCAACATCTAATGTGAGATCCGGCTTTTATTCAAGGCCTCGTGCTCAAAAATAGTCGTTACACACCAGGACCATGTGACAAAAGCAGCTCTTGTCCTACTGAGTCAAGAAAATTTGCTATTCAGGAATCAAGAGGCAGCCTTGCAATACGAAGAAAACAATAGTCCCAAAGCCTCTTTCATGGATGCGTGGGAGAGGTATTGAAAATATGGCTATGTTTAGATTTTAGAAGAGGCTCATTACATTTTTGCTAATCAAGAAGCAACCATTGCCAGATACAAAAAAAGCTAAACAGCACTAAACGATTTTCACAGTTTTGCTTTCTCCAGCCAGACGACGTAACGTTTCTCCGCATCCTTTCTTGGTTACCTTTATGAATGCCAACACGTTCTGTTCTATTCAGTACGCACAATGCCGTTTTGGCTTTCGCTAAGCACTGGTTTGCTAAACTCATGATGCTGTTAGCAAAACATTTCAAAGTGATTTGAAGTTGAAATCGAAAGACCCAGAGAAAAGCGTATGTGTGCAACATTTCAGTGCTTCCCTGAATAGGACCTGATGTGATGCCATCCTGTGCAACTGAACATTAAATTCCATCCCAATTCGACTAATTCATTTTTTCACTCTCTTTTTCTGTTTGTGGGAGTCTGGGCTCCATGCAGAGCAAAAATCAATTTGCCATCTCAGATTGTCATATTCCCTCTCACCTACCCGTCTGCCCGCAATTATTGTCTCACAGCCACTTCTTGCTGAGAAAGGGTCCCCTGAGTGGCAATCCATTTTTTTTCATAAGCAGACATGCACAAGGCCCTACACACAGAAATGCACACGCACAGCTCCACTGGAGATTAAAGGTGGCTTGCGGTGACCCTGGCTTATAAAAGATAGGGGCATAGGAGGCAGGGTGAGCCGGCTGGCATCTTTCCTCTCGGAGCATTAACAATGTGCAGAGGACAAGGGTCTGCATGCCACAGCAGATATAAGTGTCATCTTGCACCCACAACATCACACCACAGTAGTTATGTTTCACAGGTGACAACTGAAAATAGAAAACATGACAATTGGATAAAACAATATATTTAAAAAGTCTCATATTTAATTTGAAGAAAAAATGAGCATATTAATGAGCTTGGAATATTATTAAAATCTAAAGTTTTCTATTCACTCTATTTTAAGATCATTTTTAATAGTATTAAGATTCAATGTTTTGGATAACGCATTACAAGTTTTGCGAGTTATGTAATAATATTACTTTTCTAAGTAACAAGTAACGCATTACTTTTTTTGATAATTTTTTATTTATTTTACATGTACAGTTGCAATCAGAATTATTGAACCCCCTTTGAATTTTTTTTCTTTTTAAAATATTTCCCAAATGATGTTTAACAGAACAAGGAAATTTTCACAGTATGTCTGATAACATTTTTTTCTTCTGGAGAAAGTCTTATTTGTTTTATTTTGACTAGAATAAAAGCAGTTTTTAATTTTTAAAACCCATTTTAAGGTCAAAATTATTAGCTCCTTTAAGCTATATATATTTTTGATAGTCTACAGAACAAACCATCATTATACAATAACTTGCCTAATTACCCTAACCTGCCTAGTTAACCTAATTAACCTAGTTAAGCCTTTAAATGTCACTTAAAGTTGTATAGAAGTGTCTTAAAAAATATCTAGTCAAATATTATTTACTGTCATCATGTCAAAGATAAAATAAATCAGTTATTAGAGATGAGTTATTAAAACTATTATGTTTAGAAATGTGTTGAAAAAATCTTCTCTCCGTTAAACAGAAATTGGGGAAAAAAATAAACAGGGGGGCTAATAAATCAGGGGGTTGAATAATTCTGATTGCACCTGTAAGTAATCACAGCATCTTTACAGTTTTCTTTCCAATACACAAAACAAGATCCACTCCTCAAACCCCCCAGCCCATCCAGAAAAACACCCACCCCCACCCCTCAGCTGCGCCAAAGTCCATGCCATCCCACAAATAGCATTGCAATCAAGACAAATAACTAACAGAAGATATATACCTACATGTAGACATAAAATACACATATCTTAAACACAAAAACAATAAATACAGGGTATATGTACAGTCTATAATATTATAGAAAATAATACACATATACATCCATGTATGTATATATACCTGCCTATACATATACATGTCCATACACACATACCTACATACATGCACATACATGTACATATATACATCCATACACACATAGTAATACACTTACAAATGTAAGTAGAAAACCACACAGACTATCAGAGATTTAAAGATATAACGCATTACTTTTCTAAATAAAGTCATAATACTTATGTTACATTTTAAAAAATGTAATGAAAGTTACTTTTTAGTTTAGTTATGTGCTTTTAAAAAATTGCTGAATGAAAATGAACGTAGTCACGTTAAATCCCGCACACAATGAGAGAATGCAGGAACAGACAGAAATGAAGATGGTACCCACTTCCGTGATGGAAATCTTCTCATTATGTTAAACACATGGAAGAGAAGTAAATGATCTGAATGGACAGTGATTTTACCTTTTAATAAGACAACAAGTACAAAAGTAGCAAACGCATTGCTAATGATTTGCGGACATTTTTTGTTATTTCTGCTGAGAATTTTGTAAGAATCTGTGGATTTATGCGAAATGATTTTAGAGGTATCATAACTAAAAACCTAATATATGAAAAAAAAATATATATCTTTTTAACTTTTATTTAATGTTTACAATGCAAATCCAATTAGATCCACTTATTTGGTAAAGCAAGTCTCATAATATATCTACTAAAAGACAGAAAATATTACTTTACAAACTGTACTGTAAACAAATCATATGAACATTTTAATATTACTATTATTATATGACAATAATATTAGTGAAATTAAATTAAATATAATAATTGAATAAATATAAATGTATACACATTTACACAAGTAAATGCATAGACTCAATAATCTAAAAATCTGCGTATTTCTGCACACGCAGATTCTGTGTGGGCATACTGATGAGGTAAATGAAGATTATACAGATTGTTAATTGCAGTGCTCCTCTATTTAAAGAACAAATAAGAAGCAAACAACTCCTGCAAGTTCTGAAAGAGATCAAGCCTCAGCCAGGTCAGGAAACGTAACGCAAAACTAACTCAAAAGTAACATAATGCATTACTTACCATAAAAAGTTATTCAAAAGTAACGCAACTAGTTACTTTTTGGGGGAGTAACTCAATATTGTAATGCATTACTTTCTCAAGTAACTTTCCCAACACTCTAAAACGTATTACAGTGATGGCAAGTCTGAATTTTCAGCATTATTTGTACATCACATAAACACTCGGAAAGTGTTCTAAGGATTCCTGCGGATTTGAGGTACAGAAAATATTTATTTTTACTAATAATGTTGATAACAGTTATAAAGTGTGATACTTTTTTCAGGATTTTTTGATGAATGGAAGTTCAAAAGATCATTTATTTGAAGGAACATTTTGTAACATGACAATCACTGTAACTTTTGACAAATATAATGCCAATTTGCTTACATTTAACTTTGGTATTGATTTATATAAGAAGTGTGTAACATACTGTTACTCTATGTACTGTTGCTTTGGTCTGTAATTATGTGTTAGTACATAGTGCTTAAAGGGCACCTTTGGTAAAAAAATCTACTTTTTAAGCTGTTTGGACAGATATATGTGTAGGTATAGTGTATAGACTGTCATATTGGGGCGATATAAACACACCCAATTCATTTTTTAAAATTTAACAACATAAAAACGGTGGACCAATTGGAGCAGTTTTGAGATCGACCGCAACTTGACGTAGGAGTGCGGTCCCTCCGCCCACCAATATTGATTGACAGGTGCGCATTACCATATGCTCAGTTTGTTTTCACCTCTGCCATTTTCAGCGTGTGAGTCAAAGCGACCTCACCAAAGAAACACCCTTGCTCTATTTTTAGATGCAAGGCTCATTGGGCTCAACATTCACCACGTTATCGCTCTCCTCGCCGCCAGTGTTTGGAAGTTTTGGTGTGTTTGCATACATGTGTACTTTTCATTGTGTCTTCCGTAAACTACAGTGGTTTGCATTTCCACCGGTCACAGAAGCTCCCTGTCATCTTAACTAGGTGCAGCTGGAGAGTGCGAGCGCGTTGCCTCACGTGCACCTCACGTTCGCTCACTATTCTGCCGCCTAGGTCGCCTCTATGGACGCGCTGGCCCTGCTCAGGACACTGTTCATATTTCTGCCGCGCCACAGAGCGTTATCTGAATAGTTTCATTTTAAATAACACGTGAATGTGCGCGTCTGGTGTGCCGTGTCGTGGCTCTGAGCGGCGCATCTGGTGTATGACGCCCTTTAGTTATAGCCACAAGCAGGTCGTACACTAAAAGCGCAGCTGAAATTTTTATGAGGTGACACACACTGGCGGCGCGGTGTGATGCCCTTCAGTCAAAGTTAATTCAGTGTGCTTGGGTATTAGTCTTGGTGTAGGCTACAAGCTCGGAGCTTTAAACTAGCACACAGTTGGCTGTAAAACTATACAAAGACACAAATGATTTTGTACTCTCTGCTTGGTCTGTGTCCGAGTCGTACATGTACAGCTGAATGCTGGTCCTCTCACTCATGGTTCTTCTCTCTGTCTGCCTGTCTGTAGCCATACACAAAGTGGGGGAGCTTTTGGCTCCGCCCCTTTAAGTTGGGTGGGAAGTCGAAACAAATTTTCATGTGAAGCAACACGCCCCTAAAACAACGAACTTTGTATGCGCCCCCAAAATGACACTTTTTTTTAACACATCATAATAAAAAAATCTGAATTGTGTTTTGAACTGAACCTAAACTGGCACACTCAGAAGAACCATAATATTAATATTACATCTTAAAAAAGGGGTGAAATAGGTGCCCTTTAATGCTTGAACCCCTGCCCTTTCTATTCCTTGAGCGAAACTGCCCCTTCTTCTGAGGAAAAAGACAACTTTAAGAAGTCAGTGGTCATGCAAACAGATTTGGTCTCTTAATGTCTGATTAGTAGGTACTGCTTTCTAGGGCTGCATGTGATCATTCGCAATAGTCACATCACAAGATGTGCAATGTTGAGTCTGTATTATAATTTATAATTTATATGGGATTAAGGCATGTGACTGTACAAGGATTATAAAAGCATTTGGTGTAAGGAATTGTACCATTAGTAAAGATAAATTTTATTAAAATATTTTTATTTCTCATTTACTGTACCTGAATACTATTAGACTCAGAAAACTATAAAACACTGTTTATTTCAATTGTATCTTTTTTTATTGTATTTATCTATGCTTTTAATTTGTTTATTTAATTTCATGCAGAAAAAATTGTATGTCACCATATGCAGATGGTGAAAATGTATTCATATCGCAATATATATTGCAGACCATCAAAATATTGCAATGTTCGATTTTTCCAATATACTGCCTTCGGACAACAGTGGACCGCTTTTGGATGTTAGTGAACATCAGTAGACATGCAATATATATTTGATGTCTCAACTTCTGATTAGTAGGGATGCTTTTGGACCTCTTTCGGACATCAAAGGATTGTTTCTCAACAACTGATTTGTAGGGACCTCCTTTGGTTGTCATTGGACCACTTTTGGACATCATGCTAAACAAATTCTGTGTATTATTTCTATGGACCAGTTTTGAATGTTAGAGAACCACGTTCAAGTGTCAGGACATTTGTGGACATGCAAAACAGATTTAGTGTCTCAACTTCTAATTATTAGGGACCACTTTCAGACGTCATTGGGCATCAGTGGACCACTTTCGGAAGTCAGTGGACGTGCAAAATACAGTTTCTCTCTCAATGTCTATTTTCGGATGTCAGTGGATGTGCAAAATACGTTCTTTGTCTTAAAGTGTTATTAGTAGGGACCACTTTCAGACATCAGTCGACTGCTTTTGGATGTCAATTAACTAATTTCGGACATGCATCATGTCTCAACATCTGATTAGTATAGACCATTTCTGGATGTCAGTGAACATTAGTGGATGTGTAAAATATGTTCAGTGTCTCAATGTCTGATTAGCAGGGATCACTTTTGGACATGAGTGGACATCAGTAAACCACTTTCAGATGTCAGTAGATGTGCAAAAAAGGTCTGGAGTCTCAATGTGTGATTAGTAGGGACTACTATGAAATGTCTATCTGTAATTAATACTTTGCATTAACTGCATTTGACTTTCTTGCCACTTTGACATCTGCTTTTGTCATTAACATTTATGTATTGATTTTTTTATTCTTATGAATCTATATTTATTATGTTATTATGCTTAAACAGCATACAGCATCAAGTTTTTTACGTTTTGGGAATATGCACATTTTAGCATATAACAGATTGCAACATTTATTGCATAAATAATTTATTTTACAATGCAGTCCTTGCATTCATAAACAGTGGGGTTTGTGATTATTTACAGTGCTTTTGCTGATTTTGATAGGATGTGAGAGATAAATAGTATTTAATATGTATGTTATAACAGACAGTCGCTATTTTAA
Source organism: Danio tinwini (assembly GCA_903798205.1). Classification (NCBI taxonomy): domain Eukaryota; kingdom Metazoa; phylum Chordata; class Actinopteri; order Cypriniformes; family Danionidae; genus Danio; species Danio tinwini. Next base: position 27,745,623 of record CAIGQZ010001108.1, read on the forward strand.
AGTGTGACAGGATATATGCAGAAATCTAATGAAAATTGAGCAAATAATAGAAAACATAGACAAATAGCAGATATTTACACCACAAATAATTATGTTCTTAAAGTATACTTTGTCTTGTTTCTAATCCAATTACCTAAGCATTCTTAAATTAGGAAGCATTCTCTAGACAAGTAAAAATTATCTTGTTAAAAATAATAATATAAAAACAAGTTTATTTGGTTTACCCTATACTGGCAGATTATTTGGCTTCTTTTAAGAAGACATTTACAAAAATTAGTTGTTTGTTTAAAATATTTTATATAAAAAAGTTCTTGATATGTTTTTACAATATATATTTGGACTAGAAACAAGAAAAAAACTCAACCTTTTGTTTCTTTTATCCGATTTCTAAATGATTGTTTTGGTAGATTATTTTGCTTTTTTTAAAAAGAAACAATTAATTTAGACTTTTTTTATTGTTTTTGCTTGTCTAAGTAATAATAATAATAATAATAATAATCATAATAATAATTCCTTACATTTATATAGCGCTTTTCTGGACACTCTTGGGAGGAGAGTTTTACACATTGGGGGGAATCTTCTTATCCACCACCAGTGTGCAGCATCCACCTGGATGACGCGACGGCAGCCATATTGCGCCAGATCGCACACCACACACTAGTGGTGTAACAGATCATAAATCTGCAGTTCAGATCACACTCTGGTTTTTTAGTCACGGATCGGACCATTTTTCAGATCAGCAAAAAAAAAGACAACTAATGTCATTTGCTTTTCATTTATATAAGAATATTACTGCAAAAAACATTGCTTTTAACAAACAAAACTTAGAACCTGTAATGTTAATAAAAATAAAAATCAAGAAAGAACCAGCTGAAAAAAGAATTCAATATGAAATATGATCTTTGCTACTGTTGCTAATAATACTAAATATAGAAATCTAACATCTTGTACAACAGATCATATTAATCTTAAATTAATAATTCAACAATTCACACACAAAACTTCGTTTTATTATACTGTAGGTGTATTATTTTTGAAAACCTATTAAGTGTTTGGTTGGTTGTTTTGGTTGATGGTTGTTTGTTTGGCCATCTGTTAGTTACACAATGTAATTGCTTTTACCAGCATCATGTTTCATTAAACTGTGATTTTAATCTTTACAATAAACATCTGTGTTTATATCTGAACTATAAACTGTTCTCCCAGCACTTGTGTGTTATTTAATTGTTTGTAACCCACTGAAAAAGTGTAAAAACTGAATCTCTCTCGATGCAGATTTAAATGCAGCTCTTTAAAGGATTAATAAACATATGCAAATCATTATCATTCATGTTGCGCGGGTTTGAACTGAGATCACGATCTTGTAATGTTTAATTGTGCAGGTTTACACTGAATGCATTAATGCAGGCTAAACAAGCAGTGACAGAAAACACATTAAATAATAGCCTAAGAAAGCATTTAGGTAGGTCCCACCACAACTTTTGCCGTCATCATTATATCTTACAGGGTACCCAAAATGCTTTCATGCATGCGATTTGGATGCAGGGGGAACGTGGGAGGCGATCTCTCTGCAATGGTTATAAATGTTGGATTACCCGACAAGTTCAAAATGAATTCATAATCCGCGGGTCAAGTGCATTCCGAACCGTAAGTTGTGATCCGTACGGATCAACAGTGATCCATTTAACCCCTACCATACACCAGCTAATTGGTGGAGAGGAGACAGAGTGATAAAGCCAATTATGATATGGGGATGGCTGGAAGGCCATTATAGACAGAAGCCAGTAGGCAAATTTGGCCAGGATGTCAGGGTTTGGCTTCTCTTTTTCGAAAGACATCCTGGGATTTTTAACAACCACAGAGAAACCTCGATGTAACATCTCATCGGAAAGGCAGCGCTTACTGAGCAGTATAGAGTCCACTTCATTTTACTGGATTGTTAGGACCCACACAGACCACAGGTTGAGTGCCCCCTACTGGCCTCCCTAACACCACTTCCGGCAGTGACCTAGCTTTCCCATGCGGTCTCTGATCGGGCGCAGCCCTGCTTAGCTTCAGCAGGCGACCATGTGGGAGTTGCAAAGAGTTAGCTGCCGGCTACTTGATTTAAGAATTTTTTAGATATTTGGAAATTTCGAAACAAGACAAATACTCTACAGTGTTACTGAGTTCATAACACCTGATGTAGAAGTCCCTATAAACTGTCCATGTTAAAAAACTGCATTCAGACATGTTCTTCTGAACAGATTTAAATAATCTTTGACATGCAAAACTGCAATAAGCAAATCTCATACATGTTTAGACTGTTTGCAGGCCATTGTTAGAGAGTTTCATATTAGACTACTGTTTATTACAAAACTCCTTGAAATTGTTATATGTCTTATGAGTTTCTCTACAAAGAAAGCCACCGAATCTTTTCACAATGTCGCGAAAGTTGCTCAAATATACTCCGGTAAACATCATATTTCTGTTTGATGAAATCTTATCGGCTTTCTGCTTTAGAATGACTACTGAGTCTTTCAGATGTTCAGACTCTCACATAAAATTGTTTTCCTTTCAGTGCTTACGTCTGTGATTCGAGGATTCATCTGGTGCTTTTGATGACGATCGGTCTCAAGCACAAAGGAAAGGAAGGGCAGCTAATAAACAGTGTGCTCAGAAGTCTACCTCAGGACCCCTGCTGACATCTGATAACATGCGCTTATCACATCCTTGCTCTCTCCTCTCTCAATGACAAAGCTGATCTCTGCCAACTTTCTGCATACAGTCCCCACCTTTCATTCCACTGGCAGCCCCTTATTTGAAATTCGGAATCCAGGCTTTAAATTTTATTAGCAGCCTTTATTAAAGCCACCTGTGGAAAAAAAGGGTAACGGAGAAAAGTGGAGATAAAAGAGGAGTGGCGAGAGAAAAGCGCTACATTAATTCATTGTCAGTAGAGTGCACAATGTGATTAAAAGAGAATGGAGAGATGGAACGTCCACTGCCTCATTGTGCCAGCGCTCCGATATAATTGCCAATCAAATCCAGTCCTTTGTCATTTGCCACTCCAGCCCCCCCACTACCCTTTCTCCCCCTCCTCTATATGTCAATCTCTGAACCTCTGCACATGCTCGTACAGTCTGCAGCCGGAGGCGCTGATAAAATGGCTCCCTCGTTGCTTAACTCTTTAGCCATCAATAAAATGACACGGACAGTGCATTAGCATAGAGCCCATTGTTAGCATAATGGAGTTTAGAGTGTCTAGAAAATGAGGCTAACTTGCATTTAGCGCAGTGTCTCTCAGCTACATTGTGTTTTACAACTGTTTCCTTTTGTTCTGCTCAAGCATCAGGACTGTCCACAAAGAACGGGCCATTTCAAATATTAATACTGTTATTGTAATCCAGGCCGGTCAGACCCAGGCTCTTGTGTTACAGCAGAGTTGAGAATTGGAAGCTGTTATACATTTGTAAAATTACACAGGTAGTATTCAGTGATAGGATAAGGATGATGGAGGAAAGTCTTCATCAGAAGTGTCCTGGGTTATGTCATGAAAGCAGGGGCATTTCCTCAAGATATAAGAATTAGCCACCAGGTTTTCTCGGTGGCATTTGCACTATCAGGGAATTCTGAAGTGACATATGCTGGCAGAGAGCATCATCAAGGATTGTTAAAAATCTACTTTGTATGAAATCATTCAAAGTATTTGATCAAAAATCAGAGTATCATTCAAAACAATCCCGTGGCAACTTTTCAAGGCATTCTGCTTTTAATAATTTTTCATACAAATGTAGCTGTATGAAGTCATGAATTAGCCATTTTTCTACTAATATCTAAAATATTTATGTTTTTTCATCAAATCAGACTGGGGTCATCCAGTTTTAACACTAGCCGCCGAGGGTCATGTATACCTAAAACTGCCAGTGCGAGTAAATTTGACCCATGCACAAATTCTGTTTAGATATGGCTAAACAGTTTAGATATGGCTGCACATGATTATAATATAGTCAATAATCATATATTAAGATGTAATTTAAATAACTAAAATATCCTATAGGAGCAATTCCATGCAAAGTAAACCTTGCCATGAAAAAACTTATATTTACTGAAAAGTTTTTATGTTTTTATGTGCTTATATTTCTCAGTACTGTAAAATACTCAAAAATGTCTCTGTCAATGTTTTTAAACAATTATATTTGATTTACCAAAGTCACACAAATGCCAATTTCACATCTGTCGCATCCATAACGTAGATATGTCACATACATAATGAGTGCAAAACTATCAAATCAAATCAAATGAATAATTTATGTTCTATAGAGAGCCAACTCTTATCCTTTTGATTAGTTTTGTTTCTTTTGGGTTGCACAGTTTAATTCACAGAATTTCTACAAAGTATGTTGTTTACTGTCCCTCATTTAAAATCTAAAAAATGTTCACAAATTGATATGTTTCTGATCTCATAACTCTGTGTTTAGTTGTTTTAGAAAAATCTAAACAGTTGTTTCAATATAATGTTAACATATACTTTCTCTGGGAATTTCTGTTTTGAGTTTTTACTGCAAATGTCACATCCAAAACGCTGGAATTGCTCATAGACAATGATGAACAATAGTCATTTATCTCACTGCATATATGTACAATACAAATATTCAAGTGCACAGGTTTTCCTAATTAATTAATTATTTTGTTTAGTCTAATCATTTATAGAACAACAACAGTAAAGTTTGAACATCCATGAGCTGGCTAAAACATCTAAATTTGATTGTGTATTGTGTCTCAGGCTTGATGTCAGATGAGCTGTCAGATACTGATGCGACCTGGACACATAACTTATTTCTATGTTAAGCTGCTTTGACACAATCTACATTTGTAAAAGCGCTAATAAAGATTAATTGAATTGAATTTCCCCATCATAAGGCTCTCCATCATTCATGGCATTTTGTGGTTCTAACACATCTACAAGTGGCCTTATTTTACTCATTATTACAGTCCATGCAGTATATCTCGGGATACTCATCCCAAGGCCTCTAGAGATTGTGCAGCACCATTGTTGTGATCTGTGAAGAGATGATGCCAACCATCAAGGTCTTCAAGGACAACACCTACAAAGAGATGATGCCAACCATAGAGGACTTCTAGAGGTCTCCATAATCCTGGACGAGGCCGTATCCTGAGCAGATGCTGTGGTGGTCATGGAGGAGTAAAGACCATGAGACGTAAGTCCCCTGTGACAGACGAGTCTCTGCATTGATCCTGTGATCCTTCACCCACAGGTGACCTACTCACACCTGCAGCTTCTCCATGATGAACATCCAGCATTCTCCTGCCTCTGGTGCTTAGACTGCAGCTCTGCACAAGACGTTTGGCTAGAGGAGAAATTATCATTCACCACTGAGCCTGGTTTCTTTCAAGTTTTTTTTTCCTTCACTTTCGTCAATTGGTGAAGTTTATTTCTCACCATTGTCCCCACTGGCTTGCATGGTTTTGGATGGTTGCATGTTTTTTGTGCAGCTGAGCATCGATGGATTTGCTCGTCAGTGTTTGGACTTTCAGCAGTGAAAATTAACCCACACTGAACTAACCAAAACTGAACTTTAACTCAGTTCACACAGTTTCAGTTTACTAGAACTTCTATGTTAAGATGCTTTGACACAATCTACATTGTAAAATCGCTATAGAAATAAAGATGAATTGAATATCTGCTGCATAAAACATATGCCAGAGTAATTGGCGGTTCATTCTACTCTGGCGACCCCTGAATAATAAGGGACTAAGCCAAAGGATAGTGAGTGAGTGAATTATAAAAGAGTCAAATTTACACTTTATTAAAGGTCTGTTATGTACAATGGAAAACTAGTGATGGGTAAAATTTACCCCATGGTAGATTTATTGTAAAACTAGTATTTCAATTATGTAAAATTTAGCTGTCATAACCTTATTTGTTAGACATCAAGGTTAAGTTTTTTTTTGTCAAGAACAACAAAAAACAATCAGCATTTCAATTTATTTATTACGTTTTGTGGCAGGCCAATACATTTTTGTCAGGAACCTATTTGAAAAAAATATTTTAACCATGGCCAGCCTGCAAAGGAGGATGTGAATTGTGATAATGGAATATATTTTTTTACAAAATGGCATTAACTCTCCACAGACCTGTCCCTGCAGGTCACGTTCTGAGCCCTTCTTAAATTAGGCTTCACAATCCTTTTGTGCCAAACTTTAGCTCCCCCAAATCCCTGAGCGCTATCAGCTGTCTTTCCCCAGGTAGCGCCACTGTTTATGTTCTTGTTCTTCTTTTTGGAATCACTCTCGCTGTGCTGCTTTTTCCACAGATTCACGGATAGTCCAAGCAGCTTTCAATAACCACAGTGGCAGTATAGACCGTCTGCGCGGCCCCTGCAGGGTTACCTGCTGCGCCTGAGCCCTGAGGCGGAACATCAGAGCGAGCCTCAGTCAGGCAGAAAATGGAGAGCGAGCCATATCAGTCCTCGCAACCAAGAGCAGATGATCTTTTCAGAGGAGTCCTTAAAAATTAACTGCGAAGGGATGTTAACTGTGGGCGCTCGCATTTGCTGGTTCTTTTTCTGTGAGATGTTCTTCTGCCAGTTGATTTGTGGTGGGTGTTGTTGATGTACTCCAAATTGCTCTTGAAAAGAATGTCTGTTTGCAGAGCAAAAAGTGGCCAATTAAGCTCAGGGGTTTGTCGTGATGCTTCTGCAATTATCGTCTAGTGGTTGTGTAAAATAGCCACGCGGTGATATAGATGAATGATACATTTTTAAAATGGCCAGATCCACAGTGTGTGGCTGTTTGGATGGCCTACCTCTCTATTATCATTTGAAAAGGCTCTAAGTGCATTACGAGCGCGTTTATAGTGGAGATAAGAGTGCGTCAGCCTAATAGTACTTCCATTTTTTTTTTTCAAAGATGGCCGTGCAAGTCTGCACTCATTTGTGCATCTCTGAGAGTACATCAGTGAGCCAAATCACCTTCTTGTGCGAGATTTTCTATAACGCACATCCGCACGCCTCCATTATTCAAGTCCTTTCATAACGTGTCATTCTCAACACGAGAAAAGCTATTTCACTATGACTCATGGCTCCATCCCTCACTGCAAACATCAAGCTGAGACTTTAATCAAAAGGCATTTCAGTAAACAAAACACCATCTCACCCTCACGCACGTCAAAGAAGAGACAGAAAGCGCTCAAACCGAGAGAAAATATGTTGTCAGATCATTTTTATGTTTGGTTGCTTTCCAAGTTTGTAAAAACAAAGGACCATGTAATGTGGTGATGCTTTTGTAGGTTACATAGATGCTTTTTGATGAGAGACAATAAATAAGGGATAAGTTGTTTGCTACTCTGAGGACCAGTCGCTCTATTATTTACACTGGAAACCACAATGGCTCTACCGAGTGAGTGCACGCAAATATGAGAGGCTCTGGAGGAGGCTGATGGCTGACACCTCAGGGTATCCTCTTGAAACATCCCCATAATTCCCAGTCGTGTGTGTCTGGAACATTTAAATCACTGTCTAACAATAACCGGGACATGCTGACGGAGGAACGTTCAAAAACTTGTCATCCAGTATATGAGGTATGGTTATGTGACAAGCTTTGTGTCACATCTTTATTTCTGTGTACCTCATGCTCTTTTATTAATATTTTTGGAGCTCTTTCAGAACACTTCTGGCTCTCTCAGAATGATTCCTTATTATGAAAGACCCAGACGGAAGGGACATAATGCCACTCTGAGAAATCGATTACAAAGGTTGAAAAGGACAAACGTTTAGGTATAAAACTGCGGTAACTCAGCACCATGTTAAATGGAGAGCAGGGGGCTGATAGTGTGAAAGGAAGTAAAGCAAAGTAAGGGCATTATGCAAGCTGTAGAGAAGTAATCATGGGTATATGTACATTCAGCTTCTCCGGAGTTTCTGATTGTGAGCTTAAAAATCATAGTTGCATTTAGTTTGATGTGCACCCAAGTGATTTAGCTGTTGTACAGTTTATATAAGGAATGTGTAAGCTTAACCAGCTTAATGAGTCAACCGTTATGGTTATAAGATTTCATTGACAATACACACAATGCATACAAGCTAAATTGTATGACAAACGTTCACAGTTAATGCTTATAATGATCAGTGACAAATAGCATCAGTCATAAATCTTTAATTGATGCTTTCCAATTTAGAAATTCTGAGCTAAAAAAGAATAACAAGTATCTCATTCGTAATAATGACTTGATGGTGCTGTTCATGGTCACTCAATTAGTAAATGCAATTTATTCTGACATGATTTCTGCACACCATTATGCAAGTGTCAGACCAATGTTGCTATTTTCTATTTTCATACTAAAATAAAATTATCCAATTAATTGAGCAAATGAGAAAATGTTAGTAAATGTTTAAATCCTGGGTAACAATAGATTATATCTATAATTTGAGCCCTGTGTGTGCGTTTATCTACTTTTTTAGGTACACCTTACTAGTACCAGGTTGGACCCTTTTTTGCCTTTAGAGCTTCCTTAATCCTTCATGGCATAGATTCAGCAAAGTACTGCAAACTGTCGGCTGCCTGGAAGAAGAGAACCGTCAAACTTTTAAAAATAATTTTCAATAAGAAAAGAAAACAAACTCAAAGCAAAAGTAAAACAATATGTCCATCGATGGTCCTCTCTGTTTCAGCACTGGCATCTTTCCTTCTTTTAGCTTCTAGGACACCTTCGTGAGACTTGAGGCAGGTGATGCGTCCATGTGTCCCTGATTATCTCACTCACGCCACTCGCCTCGCACGCTTTCATGGCTCTAGGCTCTGCCTCACTCACCACATAAATATATATAAATTGTTGTATAAAAAATATGAAAGTAAAAATGCCTTAACAATCTTTAAAAATGTACTGTTAAGAAACATTTTATAAATAAATACAAGTAAATACAAGTAGTTTATAAAACATTAATAGACTTGATTAATATGTTTCTTCAAATCAACATTTTAGAATGATTTCTTTAGCATCTGTAACACTGTAAACTTCACAAGCATGACTTATATTTTAGAAATATATTTACTTTTTTTTCTTTTTTAATGTTGTTTTGATCAAATAAATGCAGCTTTGCTACAGTACATCTTTCAAGTGTCACTTCCTCCTCCATAACACTCGAGGGAGCTATACATTTCCACATGTAAGCTTAGCTTGAATTCATCGCAAATAATGTCCAGTCATAACAAAGAGCACCTGCTCTGATGAAACTTGTGAAGTGTATAACACGTTAAGCAGTGTTTGAAGGTGAGTGCAGCATCTACGTTTTTCTCCTGTTGATAGTTGTGACAATGAAATTGCTATAATCATAGCCTCAGCTTGACAGGTTTTATCTTCCCGTCATAGCAGGCCCTTTACTGCAGCTTGTTTTAGTGCAGCATGTGGTAGATGGGGTTGAGCTGTGTCAGAGGTAACACTCTTCCAAATGCCTTTGTTGGACCTGCAAGAAAAACCCAACACAATAATTGCTTGTATCCTTGTTTTTCCCTCATAGACCTAAAAGAGCAGGTGCTAAACCTTCAAAGACAGGAATTGGGAAATCTCTGTGGAGTGGGAAGCTTCTGACAAGATGGCAGAATGTTCGCAGCATTGGAAAGAAAGCGAGATAGCTGTCAATGTCGTATTTAGTATGAGATGCATGGCATCTCTTTAACAGTCTGCTGATTTTGGTCCTGACACACGCAGACTCTCTTCTCCTTTCCTCTCTGATAGACGCTTCCTCCTCTGCCGCCTCCTCTTCTCTCGCTCTCAAACCTTCACAAGTGAAATGAAAGCCAGCTAATGAGATCATTTGAGCAGAGATCATACGACACTCTGTTTGTTAGATTAATCGAAGATAACAAGCCATAAGTTTGCCAATAGCCAAAGATTAAGACATAAAAAGGCGGCAGCTCTTTCTGTTGCAGAGAAGAAAGAGGCGAGAAGAAATAGAGAAAGAGTAAAGGTAGAAGTGAAGCTCATGCAGGAAAAATAATGAGGATTAGAAGATGTAAACGCCGTAAGACTCCTGCATGCTGGACTTGGATAATGTAGCAACGATAGTATTGCCAAACAGGAGAAGAAAGCCCCCATACTGAGTCTTCAACGCACTCGCTCTCAGCACTTCATTACCCAGCAGGCAATTGTAATGGAAAAAGAAAGTACAAAACATCTCACCTACACATGCCCATGCTGTTTGCCTTTATATTCACGTCTGTCTGCCAAGGATCAAGCGCACTGAGGGCATTAAGCCTAAGAGAGTGCACTAAACACGTATCACACACAAGCCATGACACATTTGCTCGCCAACTGTAAAACACCCTCATCTCAGTCCATGCGGCACGTTTATGTACTCATTTTGGTCTCCAAAGCTGCACACGACAGTGGTTTCTTTTATTTTGTTCGCAGAATGAAATGTAAAGTGATGTATCTTCTGACATTCAGTATGTCTACATGCACTTTCACCGTTTGAATCGATAATTCCTTTTAAAATGTCATAGAAATGCGTTTGGTCTGGCTGAAATCACAGCAGTCATGCTGTATATATTCTTTTCTTTTGTGAGGTTGGACTAATGGACTTGATAATTGTAGCTGGGCTTCATTCACCATTTATGCACATTAATCAAGTAAGACTGGGCTTGTGAGGTTTGGTTAATCCTTCTTATATTTAAATCTAATCGTGTTACACGCACATGCATGACATTAATAAAAAGATGTCAACTTTTTTGCCAGAGGTTGTGACTGGAATACGGATTGCAAAACTGAACGTTTTTTATATTTCACTCTAAAAAGTTGATTTACAGCTCTGTTATGAATTACTCACCTTCATGTCTTTCCAATCCCCTGAGAACTTTGTTCATTTTTAAAACACAAATTAAGATATTTTAGATTTAATCCAAGAGCTCTTTGACTATCCATTTACAGCAATTGTCCGAATACAAAGTCTAGATAAGGAACCCAAAATTTTGTCAAAAAATTCTATGTGACTTCAGTGATTCGATTGTAATCTTATGAAGCACCAGGAACACTTTTGTTGTTTTAAAAGAAAGACTTTGTATGATTACGTTTGAAGTAATTAATATCAGAATTAAAATTTTTGGTTGAACTAACCCTTTAAGTCAGCGGTACTTGTACATTTTGGGTCCTATCATACATCTGCCACAATGTGGCATGAAGTGTGACGCAAGTGTTTTAAGCAGGTATAATTTTTACATCCTGCACATTATTATTTTTTTCCCAGGGTTTTCACCTTTATTAGACAGTAGATAGAATTGACAGGAAAGCATGGGAAGCAGAGAGAGGTGCTGGATTGGCATAGGACCGCGAGGCGGAATCGAACTCGGGTTGCCACTGGTGCCAACCTGCACATTGTTTTTAAATGCATTCACACACCCATTGGTGAGCTGGTCTGAAAAGGAGTTGTGTTAAAGTTTGGATAAAGTGGTGCTTAACTGAAATACACTGCCATTGTAGAACTAAAAGCTGGTCTAAAGCATAGGCTGTAAAAATATGGACGTAGTATTTGTGATGCCACCCATGGGTTTCTAAAAAGTGCAAATGAAGCTACAAGTAGTCGTGAGCGGAGCATTACCTTATGCTTAGACAAAGTATTTTGCTTAGACAGGCTCTTCTTTAAGAGAAACTTTTTATACTTCATTACCTGCGATTCGTTTGTGTTCTGACCACATAAGCTTGGTTGTGTTCTATATCAGCAAAGTGTTTAGTCTTTTAAAAATACCGTTATAATACATTGAGCTACTAAACATTGTTCTTTTTACATTTTTCTAAAGGAAAAAACTCTAATTACTTCCAAATATTTCAGACATTCTAGAGCCTACAGCTATTCAATCTGAGTGCATTCAAGTTCTAAATAAAATTAGAAATGATAAATTATCTTAAATAAAACAAATACGTTTATAGAGATGGTATACACGTATATAATTTCACTCACCTGAGAAATGTAGGCCACTTGAATGGTTTGTGAGCACAATTAAGTGCATACAGCATGGGATATTAGCTGATAATTTCAAGAAATAATCCCAAAAGGCATCTGACTTTGTAAAGCCAAATAAAACAAAACCAAAACATGATGCATATGCAGAGTTCAGTGGCTAATCGGGCAGAATCAGCTGATGTGACGTGATGGCGACCAGCGAGACCTAGCTGTCACCCAAGTGGCCACGCCCTTAATTATGCAGACTTAATATAAATTCACCCCCTCACAGTTGTCATGAAGGGTAATATTAGCTATATGGGCCAACATTGTTTATTATTCAGGCTATAAACACCTTTTTTATGCTGTAATGTTGGCCATTTTAACATTGGGGTCAACAGAAGTCTGCTCTATTTTAAAGCCAGGCCTAGCAGAATTCCGATGAATTGCAGTTTCAGTTACTTCTGTATTAGCTTCACGAGGGAGAGAGGGATGTTGCCACTTGATCTAAAGTCAATAACTCAAAAGTTTTTTTTCAATGATAGTAAAGTTTATTATTACTTTTTTGTTTAATTTATTATTATTTCCGCTTACACAGTCTATTATGTAAATAGCAAATCTGTTTGGGAAATGAGACTGATTACTTTAATGCCTCAAACCCAACAAAACTCTAAGAGAATAAGAAGAATGTGACTTTCAACTCACAACACTCCGTAGATCATTTAGTATTTCCTGCTGTAAAAGGGGTCTTCTTGAGTAGATGTAAACACATACTGTTTTTTATATGTACAGTATGTTTACTATAAAAACAAATAATTACTTTGATATAACAACTTTATATTGACTTTTAATTGACTTTTACTGTATTAAATTGCTGTAAAACTTACTGTATTACTAGAAATGTTGGTTGCCAGTCATACTGTAAAATTGACTGTAAAACTACAGCACAATTGTAATTAATTTTCAGTGCACTTGTACATTTTATAGTATAACTGGCAACAAAACAGAACAATACATGTGGATTTTTTTTACTATTTAAACATTTCAAGAAATCGTTTATTTTTAATACAAGTTCATGCCAATTGTAGCTATCATATAAGCAAGCTGTATGAAAATGAAGGCGGCAGTTATAGCTCAATATACATTCTTGTTTGATTTAAAATTGTGCACAATATTAACTAATACACTACACAATAGCAGCGGCATACAGAAGTTGTCTCATTCTGATTAAGATAACATATTCCTTTAAACATCTGTGAGTGTAATCACCTTGCCACAAAGGTTAAACTGTGGCAAAGCAGGATTTCTTAACCTATTTTTAACTTGACTGATGAACAAGCTAATTGGTATTTTGACTGAATAACAGGTGTTCTTAATTGACAAATGCATAAAGGGCCCCAGAGCGGACAGACAGAGATTAATGACCGGCGTTTCTTTGACGTGTTTCCTCACACCTCTTTTTAGCCATATCACGGTCTCTCTCTCTCTCTCTCTCTCTCTCTCTCTCTCTCTCTCTCTCTCT
>CAIGQZ010001108.1:27764216-27781716 GCA_903798205.1 Danio tinwini
GTGTGTGTGTGTGTGTGTGTGTGTGTGTGTGTGTGTGTGTGTGTGTGAACTTTGTAACGACATTGTGTGTGACTCATCCTGCAACTCCACAACATGCATCAAATACTCATTGGAAAGTTCTTACTTGTTGTTTTTCCTCACAAATGTTACGTGAGATCTTATTCCTTCGTGTTTGTCTGTTGTCTGACGCAGCCGAGGGAGCCGCTGCCAAGCACGTGGAAACGGTGGGCGTGAAGGACTAGCCTTAAAGGCGCAGTACACAAAAACAGCTAGCTTCTGCTAAATGCTACAAAAAAGGAACTTATGACAGGTATAATAAAAAAATCTGATGGGTGTTTTTAGATGAAACTTTACAGACACATTCTGGAGACACAAAAGACTTATATTAAATCTGAAAAAAGTGGTAACCTATGTGCCCTTTAATGCAAACTAATCCGTTTAAAATGAAGATTTTAATTCTGAAATGTAGTCAACTTTATGTCATTCCAAAACTGTGTGGTAAATACAAAGCAAATCCTAAACCTATAGGGGCTCTGAGCATATCTGTGTGAATGGGCCCTCTAGCAGAGGCTTAATAAAAAAGTCCCATAATCCCCTGAACTTTTTTATTGGCATTTCACAATAATAAAAAACAAACAGTGAGTTAATATCAGTCATTTATACAATAAACAAATTAAATAAATAATTTAGTCTATTAAAATTAGAGGTGCGTCCCAAATCGCATACTTATGCACTATTCTACGCTATTTTGTAGTATAAATAATGTAAGTAGTGTGTTTACACTGAAAACTCTAAAAATAAATAAGTGCAGTTTAATTACCCGGATGATGCACTCTTTTTTTTAGTTTATTTTTTTTATTTAACATTATCAATTTTCAAACTCAAACGGGGAACAAAAACAGCAAATAACAATATATACACACTTCCAATCACATTTACATTATACAGTGCATACACACATTTTAATGCGTACAAAAAAGAAAGAGGAAAAAAAAACATTTTGGGGGTTACACAAAAATAAATAAATAAATAAATAAATAAAAATTAAATAAAAAAATACATTTTTAGAAGGAAAGACCTCAACCATAGTTTTGTATAGTTCCTCTATAATATTTTTAGGATATTAATTTTAAAGACTCTTAACATGTTTTACATTCATTTTTAAAGCAATTAATCAAGGGTTTACTGTTATTACATTCACTTTTGTGTATATAATATTTACCTATTATAATAATATTAATGTTTAACATCAATGGAATTTTTTTGGGAAAACCATCTGCATAAACCAAAACCTTAATCATGATGATGCACTCATTCAGCCGGTAAAATGAAGTATGGAATGATGGACACTTAACGCACTCAACGACCGCAGCTTTGCTTATGTAGCGGAAGGGGCGGAGCTATCAGGCGCATATGTTAGATAACTTTATTTATTTTGGATGGTGAAAGCTAAATTCTTGTACGAGAGTGATTATAGCGCCTAATGATGGAGAATGCGGTTACACTCATGGCAGGTATTATTTGATAGTTTGGTCATTTATTTCACTCATTTGGCAACCGTCAAACGTCATCAGGGAAATGGTTTGAACTTCTGCTTAGTAAAAAAATATTAGTGTTCCATTTGGGACAACACTACATACATATACTATACTGTTGAGTGTGTAAGTGCATAGTGCATAAGGGCATAGTGCATAGTGTGCCAGTTGGGACGCAGCTTAAGAGCCTATTACACAAAAACTGTTTCAAGTAATCTGATCTCATTACTTTTATAATATACATAGATTCTAATTAAAATGACTATAGTTGTTTGGGAAAAAGCTTTACATAATAGTCAAATTTTCTTGATAGTATCATTTTAAGGCTATATGCACATATTTAACATTTGCAACCTTTAAAAGTAAAATTTGAATACTTTGCTAGCTGTTTATACCAATTTCAGACATACTCAACTGTGTTTAAGGTAAAAAGATTTTAGTGTGTATTGAAAGCTGTTTTATTTATGTACCGCCTTTCCATTGCTCAAAGTCGCTTAACATATAAAATTCAATTCACTTTTATTTGTATAGCGCTTATACAATGTAGATTGTGTCAAAGCAGCTTCACATTCAAGATTATAGTAAATTGAAACCGTGTCAGTTTGATTTTCAGAGTTTTAGTTCAGTTTAGCTCAGGTCAGTGTGGGTTAATAATCACTACTGTGAGTCCAAACACTGAAGAGCAATTCCATCGATGCGCAGCTCTACAGGTCCTGAATCATGCAAGCCAGGGGCGACAGCGGCGAGGAAAAAACTTCACCAATTGGCGAAAGTGAAGAATTTTTAAAAACCTCGAGAGAAACCAAGCTCAGTTGGGCACGACCATTTCTCCTATGGCCAAATGTCTTGTGCAGAGCTGCAGTCTAGGCGCCGGAAGCTGGAGAATGCTGGACCTCAGTGAAGACTCCTCTGTCCTTGGAGCATCACAGGAATCAGTCTCATGCTCTCACTCCACCATGACAACCACAGCTGCTCAGGATGCGGCCTGGTCCAGGATTGTGAAAACCTCGGGATCATCTCGTTGCTGGTCTTGGATCACATCAGTGGCGCTGCATAGTCTGAGGGCCTCGGGATGGGTAGCGGACAAAACAAACCCACAGGGCCGTTGAAGTAACATTTAGCAAAATACAGATTGAAAATGTATGTTTTTAGCTGAGTCATAAAGATAGACAGAACTATTGGTCCATTTACAGTAAGCTTATAATCAAATCACAAAGTACATGTTTTACTCCTTTTCCAATCACATCTACAAAAGCCATTCAAGGAACACCAATATGGACAAGGGCAGAGTGGGACACAGATTTATTATGGGAAATTCTGGCTTACCTTAGGGTATAGCAAATGCCAGACAAATGGTACTGTATAAAGAGTGACTCTTCACAGTATGTCAACCTACCATTTCCTTCTGTATTTATTCTGTCATTCTAGAAGAAGATGAAAGGAAATGGCTTGTTTTAGGCTTTTAAATCATACTAAAATGTTAAATGCCATACTTTTTTTCATATTTATTTACACTATTGGCCTAGCTGGTATCTGTCTCCCTTCTGCCCTCCAATAACAGAATATTAATATATGCATCAAGGGCAACGATTTGTAAAATGTGAAGTTAAAGGAATGTCTGACAAAAAGGTAGTTTAATAAAAGCTTTCATTTATTGAGAATCACTTACCACCGCATCTGAACACATTTTTGCAAGTATAATATTGCCGTTTATGCACTAAAAGATGACTTTACATGTTTATGTTCTTTTCCTTCTCTGAGCATGCAAACAGAACAGTGCATGTTCTATTTCACACTTCAAAAAACCTTTAATAAATAAATAAATCAAATACAAGTAGAAATAAAAACAACATTAAATTAAGCATGTCCTAAAGTAAATTTGCATGATTTTATTTTAAAGGGCACCTATTTTACCCCTTTTTTAAGATGTAATATTAATATTATGGTTCTTCTAAATGTGCCAGTTTAGGTTCAGTTCAAAACACAATTCAGATTTTTTTATTATGATGTGTTAAAATCAAAATGTGCCATTTTGGGGACGTGTACATAGTTTGCTGTTTTAGGGGCGTGTTGCTTCACATGAAAATTTGTTTCGACTTCCCGCCCAAGTTAACAAGGGGGCGGAGCCAAGAGCTCCCCCGCTTTGTGTAATAGACAGGCAGACAAGAAAGAAGCAACATGAGTGTACCAACCAGGTACAACCAGCTGTACTTGTACGACTCAGACACAGACCAAGCAGAGAGTACAAAATCATTTGTGTCTTTGTATAGTTTTACAGCCAACTGTGTGCTAGTTTAAAACTCCGAGCTTGTAGCCTACACCGAGACTAATAAAGCACACTGAATTAACTTTGACTGAAGGGCATCACACACCGGATGCACCGCGACACGGCGCGCACATGACAGGTGAAAGTATCGCACACTTGCAGCGTCGGTGTGTCACCTGTTAGAAACTTATGTTTAGAATTTAAAAAAGCATGCCGCTGCGTGGCGCGACGCTGCGTGTCGCTGAGCGGCACTTCTGGTTGACCTGCTTGATGCACCGGACGCGCCGCTCAGAGCCATGACGCGGCACACCAGATGCGCACATTCGCATGTAATTTAAAATGAAACAATTCATATAATGCTCTGTGGCGCGGCAGAAATATGAACAGTGTTCTGAGCAGGGCCAGCGCATCCATAGAGGCGACCTAGGCGGCAGAATAGTGAGCAAACCCCACGGTCATCACTTTCACTCGCGACAACGCGAAATGCATGGCGCTGCGCGTCGTTAGTTCGTTATTTCCAATGGAGGGACGAGCACGTGAGGCAGCGCGCTCGCACTTTCCAGCTGCACCTAGTTAAGATGACAAGGAGCTTCTGTGACCGCGGGAAATGCAAACCGCTGAAGTTTAAGGAAGACACAATGAAAAGTACACATGTATGCAAACACACCAAAACTTACAAACACTGGCGTGGAGGAGAGCGATAACGTGGTGAATGTTGAGCCCAATGAGCCTTACATCTAAAAATAGAGCAAGGGTGTTTCTTTAGTGATGTCGCTTTGACTCACACGCTGAAAATGATGGACGTGAAACAACATACTGAGGAGATAGTAATGGCCACCTGTCAATCAATATTGGTGGGCGAGGGGTCCGCACTCCTACGTCAAGTTGCGGTCGATCTCAAAACAGCTCCAATTGGTCCACCGTTTTTATGTTGTTAAATTGAAAAAAAAGGACTGAGTGTGTTTATATCACCCCAATATGACGGTCTATACACTATACCTGCACATATGTCTGTCCAAACAGCTTGAAAAGTAGATTTTTCACCATAGGTGCCCTTTAAGGAATGAATGCAAACTTCTGGAAAAGGTGGAGGCATATGACACAATAACCATTTCTCGATTGTTGTTAGGGCTGTGTATTGGCAAGGGCCTCACGATATGATACATATCGCGATACATGGGCCATGATACAATATATCACGATATATCACGATACAATAAATATTGTGATATATTGCAATAGTTTGTATTTGTATGTGTGTCATATTATATTGACAACTTGATAAAGCCGGCAGACAAATAAAAATTCCAATTCACTAAATCTGCACCGTGTGATTGAACGGAGAACTATATGTATTGCAAAGCTTACAAATGGCATTTATTTTTTGACTAATTCAGTACTCCCTGGTATAGCGTTTAGGGTTGGGTTATGTTGACCAATTTGGCATTGTACATTGTCTAATGTGAAACATGGCGATGGACCATGGCATCGTCATCATAGGGGGAGGTGAATTAATTATTTATGAATAATTAATAAATTCATAACTAAATAATTATTTGTAGCCTCCTATTTCAACTACCTGACCCGCATGGCCTTTGTTTTACTCATAACCAAATCATAAATAAATAAATAAATTAAGATAAGTTGCACACAAATTACCACCTGTCAATCACTTTTTTTGCGGGACTCTGGCATGACTAGGCAGAGTGATCTGTACCGTTATAGCGTCCGCACACTTGCTTGGTAAAAAAGCTGCACAACCAACAGGAACTAACCAACAGTATCTGAGGTTTTCATGAGCGCATGACAGTGTGTGTGTGTGTGTGTGTGTTTGTGTGTGTGTGTGTGTGTGTGTGTGTGTGTGTGGTCACGTGATGTGCGTTTCCAGCAGACGGAGGGCTGTTCAGAAATGCTTGCTGAAATGCCAGTTTGGATGTGGATCATTTTCGTTTTAAAATTCCATTTAAAAACTAAGCTGTATCAGTGTAAACAGGGCCTGAGTGTGGTTTTTCATTAGCGTGTTTGCAACGGGGGCGGGGCAGAGGATCGGTGGTGCCGCCTCGTCTATTGACCCAACCCGCGTTAAAGCCAAAGTGCAGCCACACGTCAGCTGTAAAAGCTGGAGGCACCTTTATATTTTCCGCCATGCTCACTCTTGCTTACTTCTGATCCCGTACTACTTGGCGTTTTGTTGATCGCGAGTTAGGGACATCTACAGGAGCGGAGGAGGAGGTCATTTGGCACAACTTATATCGATACTTGAGGTTGGACTATCGATACACTATTGTAAAAGAAATCATAGCAATAGTTAGATGTATCGTTAATTTTGCACAGCCCTAATTGTTGTATTTTCATAATCGTTGTGGAGGCCAAAATCTTGTAGCGAACTTGACTTCAAGTGACTGACACTTTTTTTTAAATGTAGCTGCTTATGTCCATGTCTCACCTGAGTCTTGCACAGTAAGTCTGACTGGAAAATTTCGACAAAGCATTATTTTATTTTCGAGGCAATTAAATTATTGGTGGGGACATTTTAATAATCTGTGGATATTGGTGGGGACATGTCCCCTCCGTCCATGCTAATTCTACACCCTTCATATGTATACTAAATACTTTAAATACTATTAATGTATTTAAAGTGATACTAGTAGGTGCTAATATTTGTTAGATGTTCAACACTTGCAAAGAAAAAAAAATGTATTTAGAGAAGAAAAACTGACCTGCACAGATTTTTGTAACATTTTACTGCTGCTTCTTCCTGAAGTGCTTTCTTTTAGGTGTACTTTCCCTTTCTGCCCCACCTGGCCGCTTTAGCGGAGGCGTAGAGTAAATCGGACCACAACACAATGTTTTCAGTCAGAATGATCAGATTTAGTTTAACAATTCATTAAATGAACATTTATTTAATTCATTGTATGTTGACTTTGGAAAAAAAAATCATTTTAGTACTGTGGTTAAACAAGAATTAAAAAATTAAAAAATAAAATAGTGTCAAGCCGCAGTCTCACTGGGATTTTCTCCCCATAGACTTTCATTCATACGCACGCAAATGCGTCAGACCAGAAACACAGGGTCATGCGTCGGAGTTTCGCAGGTTTCTGCGGTGCAAAGTTCAAGCTTGGTGAACTCTGACCTGCGAAATCGCATCACTTGACTGCGTGAGACCAATCCAGGTTTAAAACATGACCTCTCTGAACAGAAATTTAAAACATGGAGCAATCGCTCGCTTTTTTTAATGTCTATTAATCTTTTTTAATCCCGCCCCTTTTCGCAGCGCCGTCCGACAGAATTTTGCAAGCTCAAACTCTAGTGTGACTTCGGCTATATGCAACTATTTAAATAATCATTTCATAGTGTTTTCAAAATCGCTGAATGTCTTACGTCTTGTTGTATAGTAATTATATCATGTTTGAGAGCAAGCGGGGCCCCTGGTGGTTGGGGTGCATCAATATTTACATCAGATGTTGCCTACGCTATTGTTGTCTATTGGAAGGAATGCGTCAACAGAGCGCCATTTTAGTACAGGGTAGTAGTCCTTTGAAATTAATGTGGGACCAAGGTGCAGTG
The DNA here is from genome assembly GCA_903798205.1 of Danio tinwini. NCBI lineage: Eukaryota > Metazoa > Chordata > Actinopteri > Cypriniformes > Danionidae > Danio > Danio tinwini. The sequence continues at coordinate 27,771,585 of CAIGQZ010001108.1, forward strand.
GAGGATTGGCCTTCCGGAGCCATAGATATATACACATATATACATATATCTATGATCAGGAGTTTTCCTGGTGGTCAGTATGCATATATTATTTTATTAATTTACGAAAGTTATAATTTTACATCACTTTTTTATATTGATGGACAAGAGCATGTGTTTGTGTGCATGAAAATGTTTTACCTCCCTCAGTGTTAAATTTGATCTAGTCCGTGTCCTGAAACACCCCCCTCTCCTGCTTTCACTTCTTATTCTAGGGGAGGGAGCAATCAATTTGTGGATGAATCTTGTTCAGACGTTCACTCAGCTGACAATAATACAAGTTTCTAGCACAGCAGCGTCTTGTTGTCATATTTCATTTACATTGTTTGCTTATTTCATTCAACAAAACGAGCATAAGCCTAGTATTTAGTGCGAGTTGGTGCTACTTTTTCTTGTGGTCACCACAGTAAGTGACTATTATCATCAATAATGTGACTTAAGCACAAAAGTTCATAACATGCAAAATCGTAAAAAACGAAATCTTACCTATGAAATGTTCTGCCTGTGCTTTGTTTTCTTTGTTTGTTTATTACTACATCCGTACTCATCGCTAAAATCCAGCATCTTCACATTGGCTTTAGTCTTGATTAGTGCGGTTGAATGACTTTTGTCCTGGGAGCACTGAACAAATGTGGCGGCGCTATTGATGCATGCTCAGGATCCGTATGCGATATCTAGTGTACTGTATAGATCTATGATTGGGGTGCCCTATGCAGCTTGCATACTGTGCATATAGGGAGAATCTATATGTACCTCTTAAATTATCAGTTGTAGTGGCAGTTGTAGGTGCAGTTTAATCTCTCTCCATCTTGTAAAAACAGCATATATCTATCAATATGAAATATCTTCCTGAGATTTGAAAAGCAAAGCATGATCAATAAAAGCATGTTTATTTACACACTCATCACATTGACCTATCCACTCAATGCCCTCGCTTTTCTGTCAGAAGTCAGAAGGTCAGCAGGAACTTCTTCATTACATTCAACACAGGACAAAGAAAAAGTAGGACCTTTCTCTAACCTACGTTTTTTTAAGCAGAATATTAAGTATTGTGTGTTTATAATGAGAAAGGCTTATATTTATGTGGGTCTAATCACCATGACATACTTCTTAAGGCACAGTCTTATTATAACTGACAGTCCTTTAATCAAAGACATACGAACATCATGTTTGATTCCTGTCATGAATCTTTCTTGGCAGTATGTCCTCTGAAGGGGGGAATGGTTTGAAGTGGACCAATTCTGTAATCCATGAAGAGTAAAAAAAGCAAGCACACTGAGATAAGTCATTCACTTTGGATTATAGTCACTACTGTGGCCTTCCTATTTCTGGCACAATGAAGTCTAATCCCAAACTTTAGGCTGGATTGAGCTAACCACGGTTGTCAATATTCCGGGCCTGTCATCTCCGACGTGGCACCCATAAAACTAGAGGCTCTGAATAGAACCTGAACATTTGCATTCCAACTAGCATTAATGTGAAAGGGTGGAACAAGTCTCTTTGAAAGTCATCCAGTGTGAAGCTCACAACTATTAGCAAAAAAAGGGCTGGAGGGAGGTTGAGCGCTTTCTGCCGTGCTATATCCTATTCCCCAGTTAGGGCTTTTTGCTGGAATCGCTGGTGTATTTCGTATATGAGCTTACGACTCCACACTGTGTGGAAAATCCCCCAGCTGCTTGGGTCCTTGGGCATTGAAAATGTCATTTTTAATCACACTCCCCTCTGAGATCCCATCCCTGTGATCAAAGACGCCCAGACTTTAAGTTAACATGCCAACAAAGATGCAGTTTGGGGACATCTCTACAGAAGCCTTTCACATGGGTGAACGGGTGCACAAGGATGGATGGCGGCACATAAAAGGCTATAAGAGTCCTAGGAGGACCCCTGAATTGGTATTTCAGTGTACAGTAGTAGTAGCTTAGTAGTTAAACTTAGACTTTTCTTTGGTGCTATTTATACAACTGGATGATGGTAACCCCATGACCCACATCTACCATTGCTTGGTTAAGATTTTAAGGGCCAAATCTAAAAAAAATTTACAAAACTGATTTCCGCATCCATTTTGTGATGAGTGTAAAGATCAGTGTTAGGTAAGTTACTTAAAAAAAGTAATAGATTACAAATTACTGATTACTACTGGAAAATTGTAATCTGATTACATTACTAATTACTTAATGTAAAAATTAATCAGATTACTAATTACTTTAATTTGAAGTTACTTTTAAAACATATAAAATATACCTATAAAAATAGAAAATAAACTGCAGCTCTTTCAGTCATTTAATATTCACTGAAAAAAAACATTACAATGGGTTGATCACAGTCACTTGACATATTAAAAGTACTTAAAGAGTTCAGCTAAAACTTAAATTCTCTCAACATTCACTTGTTCCAAACCTGTTTGTGTTTTTTTTAACACAATAGAGGACTGGATTACCTGTAACGACTGTCCACTGACATCCATAGTATAAAAAAGCACTGCAGTGTTTGGGTGATCTGTGTTTTTCTGAGGTAATTAGTCTACCTAAATTTGTAAATTCCAAAGTCTGAAGCTGATCGGTCAATTCTTGTCATGTGACTCGTGGTTTTCAACTGGGTGGGTCAGGGAAATGTGAGCCTACGCAATAAGCGCTCCCAATATGTGCGCATGTGCAAAAAATTTGCAAAAAAAATACCTTCACTCCCGATCCTGCTCAAAAAAATTCAATTTAGCCTGTTTTGGCGGAGTTGGGCAGTCGTGAGGCCTTGGCAACAACTATTGTCGTAGAAGTGCTTGAACAAGTTGCTGGTCGAGTTAAAGGCAGTCGAAAGTTCTTTAGAGACTGGACATAGACTGCATTTCACTGATATATTTTTGTTTTTCCGCTTAATGAAATCAGAGTAATTTCTGTATTTCCACTTGAAGAAGCAACCACTTACGACAGCAACCATTTCAGCTCGTGTTCTCTAGCTATTTAAAAGCGCATGATTATTAAATGACATTGCAGCAGAAATCATTGTTTAAAATATATATTTTTTCTTTCAGAAAACTATATTTATAATGTAAGTAACGCAATTACACTGACTTTAGTTTCTGTAATCATATTACACAAATGTAAAATATAATTCGGTACATTAGTGCGTTCCTAAAAAGTGTAATTAGAATACAGTAACGTGTTGTTACGGTGAAATGCGTTACACCCAACTCTGGTAAAGATATATCTCTTATATGGAACATGCTGTTAACTTAAAAAACAACTAATTTAATTATGCATTGCAAAAAAAGAAAAAAAGATCTAAGCTAAGTTATAAATAACTAATTGATTTAGGGCGGCACAGTGGCACAGTGGGTAGCACGATCGCCTCACAGCAAAAAGTCGCTGGGTCTGTTGGCATTTCTGTGTGGAGTTTGCATGTTCTCCCTGTGTTCGCGTGGGTTTCCTCTGGGTGCTCATGTGGTATAGGTGAATTAGGTAAGCAAAAAAAATTGTCTGAAGTGTATGTGTGTGAATGCGTGCGTAGGGATGTTTCCCAGTGATTGGTTGCAGCTGGAAGTTGGTTACGCCGCTGCGTAAAACATATGCTGGATAAGTTGGCAGTTCATTCCGCTGTGGCGACTCTAGATTATTACAGGGACTAAGCTGAAAAGGAAATGAATGAATGAATGAATCTTGACTTATTCTTCATAATGTAGACAATGCAGTTAATAATGTTACGTTTTGAGTTTTCTATTTGTGATTAAAACCAGTTAGTCTAGATCTTGTTGAAACTGAAATAAAGTTTTAGTTGCATTACTTTTACATTTGTGGAATTAGTTGTAATTCATTTGAGAGAGAGAGAGAGAGAGAGAGAGAGAGAGAGAGAGAGAGAGAGAGAGAGAGAGAGAGAGAGAGAGAGAGAAAAAAAAAAACAATAATAGGCAGAGCCACCAACTATTTGATTAGGCACTTCAAATAATCCAAACTTTTTGAAAAAAATATCATGGTAAAATTCTATTCACTGGTTAAGTGTGTCGTCATGCGAAGCAGCTTCTGAGTCCAAGCGCCATATCAAACTGTATGGGGAGACTCAACAACTGGTAATAATAAACATTTCGAAAATCACAATCGATATGTATTTATATATCCATGCCTATTATCAAGTGGCCAGAAAGTAATACATTTTTTATAAATTGTTAAAATATTAGTGTCTGTGATGCAGCAAGTCCAGAGACTGACGTGTACATCACATTTTTAGACAAAATTTACTTTAATTTATGATTTAACTAAAAAGTGGCACGAATATTTTCTCAATTCAAATTAGTAGCAGCTTTGATACGTCAAGACTTAACAAGAGGATAGGACAATAAACTTTTTTAGTTAAATAATATAACTTTTTTAATAGAAAAAATATAAAACACTTCTTAATACTGTTAATTCGAGACTGAAATTAGTCAAATTAGGGTTAAAAAGGGTCTGCATCCTTGATTGACCTTCAGTCGTATCTTTCACGACGTTGCACCAGCCTCTATGAAATTGATATTCAACCAAAGAGTCCATCAAAAAGCGGAAGGCATTCTCTTCTGCATTTTGAAGCTTCTCAATGGTCTTCCCCGGGAGTGTTGTGCGTACACATTATTATGTTTCCTGGCGAGCTCTACTGCTAGCAAATATCCCTCTCTCTATGGTGAACTGCAGTGCATCTGTGCCAGCAGAGCATCCCTGTGGTATTACTCTTTGTGTACACATTACCCTTATTCTGTGCATAAAGGCCTGCACTGCGGCACATGCTCATCACCGCGCACACGCGCACGCAACAATGGGGAAGCACGCGTGCCAATGAATCGCATTGGACTCGACCGGGTTGGAGTCGCCAGCAAAAACATTCAGTGTTGAATGACTGTCTTTGTTGCGGCTGATCTCAGAGGAGCCGGCAGAGGAGTATTATCCGGCAGAAGCTGGCAGTCTCCAGCCACAAGGAGAATTGCAATGCACCGAAGAGCGTACGGCGGCTATGTGACGATTTAAAAGCAATTCCAGTCAAAGAATCTCATTTCTGTGGTTATCACGCTCGAGCAAACGCCACTCTCCTCTCTGCTGGACTGAGGGAGAAAAATCTCTCCTGTGCTATACCTTTCCCTCCTTCTCAGCAGGCTTTGACTCTCAGTCAGACTATGTCCTGGCTTTGAGACCAGGACATGATACTGTGGGCATTAGACTAGCAATGATGCCTCTCAGTAAGCTCATCCCCTTTTTCCCTGCACTTAAAATTAGCTTTTTCAGTTCAATGTATGATGATCAGATTTCTAAAATCCAAAATGGGGACATTTTCTACATCAGTGGTCAAAATAGCATTGAAATATCACTTATGATTATCTTTAAGTAAAAAAAAATGTAGACAACATATTTTGTACATATTTATTTTTAATTAAAACAGGGACATCCCAGAAATCTAGTCACTCTATTTCAAGCTGTTCCCTTTGAGTTACAGCACGTACATTCACTGACCTGCCACTGTTTAAAGCAAAGCTTAAAGGTGCAATAGGTGATCTGCTAAAATGCTAACCGGTTAGAATAATAGCTTTAAAACACAATCCCTCCCCTGCCATCCAAAGCCATGCTTCCTGAAATCACATGAACGCGCACATTAAAAATGACAGAGACCCACTAGATCATATCATTTATAATACTACAATTCTGAATGAAAAACTGTATTATATCTAGCACATTTTCAGTTGTGTAGCAAGCAAAACTTGTCATAATGTGCAATGTTTCATGCATGCAAGGATAGCTGGTCTCACTCTCTCATGTGCCTCCTAAATACTGTATGCTTAGTGGTTGGCCGGCGGCGTGCAGAAATTACACTTATTACTGAGCCATACTTACATGCTATTTCAGACTGAATATTCGAAGCATGGTAAACAATATACTGTAGGAAGCATGTCACAGGTTGTCGTTGTTCAAAAATTAACCAATGTGAATATAAAACCAACATCACCTCAGTAAAGCAGGCTAGGGGGAATAGCGCTATTTACTTATGTTTTGTTGTTAAACTAAATAAAAATAACTTACAGTATGAAACTGCAAATAGTCACATTAATCAAGGAGATTTCTGTGGCTGAACAGCATATACTGTTACCCATTCATAAAAACGAAATGTACATAAACTTTGCATAACTAAAATAGTTTTCAAGAGTTCACACTTAGATAATGCTCAACTGAGATAGCAGGTTTGGCATGCTGTCCCGGGAGAGAACCCTGAGCTCGGAGATAGATGAGCCCAAGGTTCCCGTCTGGTCAATGAGTGTTTGGAGGGATATGAGATCAGGTGTTTCTCGAGTGCCCTCTTAAACTTAGGTAAATTTCTGGTATGTAATGTATGCATGCGTTAAGTGCTTATGACTGTATTTCAATGCATTTATTTATTTATTTATTTATTTATTTTTTATATACTGTGGGTCGAAACCAGAGGACCCGGAGAAAACCCACGCAGACATGGGGAGAACATGCAAACTCCGCGCAGGGAGTGCCGATTATGATCTGAACCTGTGGCCTTCTTGCTGCGAGGCATAAGCGATATCCACTGAGACACTGTATTGCCCGATCATAAAAGAGGAGGAGGGAAGGATAGTGGGGGGTGGGTTGGGGATAGGGGTGGGGGTTAGGAAGTGTATTTATAGTAGTTTTAGAATGATCTGATAGGCTAGCTAATGATTAGCGAAGAGGATTAGCTGTAGTTGATCATATCACATGCTCCTCTCGAAATTAGTTTATGAAACTTCATTTAAAACAGAACATTACCTGTCTAAAAGAAATACTTCAGCCATGGTGTCATCCTTCCTCCAGCATGCTAAAGTAACTCCAGTATTGATTCAGGATTTTAAAAAGTTTTATTTCAGCAGTTTGTCACCTTAGAATTATAAAGTTCTATCTGACATTTTTCTCAAAATTGAGTTATTGACATATTCTTATTAAATGACAACTTATTTACATGATGGGATGGTTTTTTATAAGTTGTTTACATTTTAAGACTTTTTATTTAATGAACAAATGTTACACACACACTGTTTGCTATGGAATGCAAAAACTTTGAAGCTCAATATCTCAAATGCATTCAGAATGCAGATAGTACCTTATAATTCCAAGATGACGATTTGCTTTTCTCTCTCTGTGAGAGAAAACTACGTTTGCTGACAGACCGTTTGGGCTACTTTTCAGAATTATGGGAAATGTCTGCCTGACAAATTTTAATTGGAAGAACATTTTTTAGTTGTATGCCTTACCCAGAAAATAAAAATACATATAAATACATTTGGATCATTTACTTTAATCATTACTATTGGAATGTGAAGAGACTTTCAACCAGCACAACAAAAAAAGAAGCAATTACCTAAACTGCACCTTTAAGACCCACTTTTTCATACATACTGTAGTAGCACTATGACACTTTTCTCCATTTTATTGTTTTATTGACATTTTTGTATAGATTATGTAACATTTTTTGTAATGTTTTCATTTGTAATTATTTTTTATATCGTAAAGCACTTTTGGGCGAATTCGGATGTAAGGTGCTAAATAAGTGGTTGGTTGGATGGTTGATTGATTTGATTTGATCGATCTATCTGTCCATCCATCCAGCCATCCATTCATCCATCCATCTGACAATTTTGTGAGACCAACGGGAACTCAAGGGAAATCTGTCTTCTCATAAAAAGATTCTTCTGGAAATTACTGGTTGTTGCCCACAAAATGTCATCAAGCAATGGTACGTGTGAACTCACATTAACCCTTTAACTGCCCCACCAAGAAAAAACTCCCAATGTCACACTGAATGCAATTTGTTTTTCAACACATTCATCAACTGGTTGATATGTCGGTTTATGGTAAAAGTACCGGAATTAATACATATACTGTGAAAAATATGAAAGTATGAAGTGTAAGACCAATTTATAAAAAAAACTAATAAAAAAATATATATAATTCCTTAACAATAATGATAATAATGCATTTTATTTAAAGGCGCCTTTCTTGACACTCAAGGTCACCGTACAAGACAGCAAGAACAGTCAGTTCAAATAAAATCACAATATAAAGGCAATAAATCCTAATATAAATCATCTTTATTTTTTTAAAGTGTACCATAAAATATATTTTTTATTACAATGAAGCCAAAATCAAGTAGTAGTGCAACAGGATTATGTTTGTTTGATTTTTATGTATTTTTTGTAAACCTGTGTGTTCATTCATTCATTCATTTTCTTTTCGGCTTAGTCCCTTTAATTATCCGGAGTCGCCACAGCGGAATGAACCGCCAACTCATTCATGACATGTTTTATGCAGCGGATGTCCTTCCAGCTGCAACCCATCTCTGGGAAACATCCACACACACTTATTCACACACATGCAATACGGACAATTTAGCCTACCCAATTCACCTATACTGCATGTCTTTGGACTGTGGGGGAAACCGGAGCACCCGGAGGAAACCAATGCGAATGCTAGGAGAACATGCAAACTCCACACAGAAACATCAACTGACTCAGCAGGAGCTCGAACCAGCGACCTTCCTGCTGTAAGGCGACAGCACTACCTACTGCGCCACTGCATCGCCATCAATGTTGTGTGTGTAAACTATTATTTAAAACATTCATTCTTTAAACGACTTTAACAGTCATAATTTATAACAGTCGAAACATGGTCAACTTTTTGGTAGAGCAGGCAGTTTCTGTTCTCAGAAATGATGCATGATCATTTGTTCCATGAGCAATGGGCTACTAGAATTTGACGCCAACTTTTGTAGACTATTCAGTTACTCCGTACTACAATACTCTGTAGTAATAGAGAAAAATCTCTTCTATGATTTGCCTATCCAGCACTGCTTCTCTCTCTCTCTCTCAGCATGCTTTCATCATTTCAGACACACTATGTCCTGGCTTTGAGACCGGGACATGATACTGTGGGTATTAGTCTAGCATGAATCCCTCTCAGCAAACTCACCCACCTTTTCCCTGCCCCTGTAATTAAAGGCTCCCACTATAATTAAGCCCTATAAATGAGCAAACATAATTAGAGGAACAGTGCATGGAATAAATGGGAATGGGATGTGCAGGTGAAATTTTTTTTAGCCTTTTGTTGAGGAATGAGGGGTGGATCCTAATGTGCTTTGTGAACCAAGGAGAACAAAGTTAATTGTTTATGACCTAAATATTGTCCTATTATTGCCGGGTTGCACGTTGCAATGTGCTGCTTTGCTATTCATGGGTTACAACGTTGGGCATGCATAATAAAAAAGAGCTACACTGTGAATATTCATGACTAGTCAGTTTGAATTTTGTTTAGCATAATTTTAGATTGGTACACTTTAGCCTGCGAAAACAAGATGTCTGTCAGGAATATGGGCGGGTTGGTTATTACGGATAATATTTGACCTACTTGTTTTTATTTATAAACAGAATGTTACATTCTCCATCTGAAAAAGCTTTAGAAACACATTTTAACACTCTAAGTAGTTCTCTTCAAACTCTTCAAAAGTACCTGACTAAACTTTTCTTATATCAAAGTCTCTTGATAATGTGAATTAAGGTGATTGCATCCCCTGCTGTGGCTTTTACGGTGTTGCTATTGAAACATGTAATTTGAGACCATGTCACCGAATTCAGTCAGACAGACACATAAAATTGGTATGGCCGACCATTGCTGTGTAATTTGCTTTTGTTACTTCCATTGCTCATGTTGACAGAACGTGTGCTTTCATACACTCGAGTATCGCCGTGTTTGGTGTGAGGTCATGTAGCGGACTGATAACAGGGTACCGGCAGTCTCTCAATGAGTTACGACTCCCTGTGGCAGAGCCAACAGTACCCGACATGACATCTGCTGAAATACAGCTCATATAAATCTCTGAACAAGCTCCCGTAACACACCCAGAGAGAGCATGACAAGTTTAGTGAACAAAGTTGTGTTTCTCACCAGTAACGCGACCAATTAAAGAGGCTGTAATAGCATGTTATTATTCCTAATCTTCAAATCCTCGCCATGTCTTCTTTCATTTTCCCACGTGTTCAGCAAATAGCAAATTGAAAATTTGAACATTGGAAAACACACACACATGGGGAGTCTTAATGAAAGTAAGATCA
>CAIGQZ010001108.1:27783212-27802737 GCA_903798205.1 Danio tinwini
GTTTTCGCAAATGGGAATTAATGATAAGAATCCCTGTGATTATGAAATGAAATAATGATTAACAAACAAACAACAGTGGGGGAGAGCAGGAACACGTAGACAGAAGGAGAATAACAAAGCGAACCGACTCTGGAGAACACTTTAATAATTCTGCATATGAGAGGGCGAGGAAGACCTGTCATGCACGGCTTTCAAATATTACTGTTTTAGATTTGTCTCTAATTAGAACTTGTTGAATAAAGAGAAAGTGGCCATCTTGATGATAAATATCACCTGTTCTCATGTTAGACATCTATAACATTTATTGTTATCCCATTACAGCATATCGAACTTTTCAGTCACTCTGTTGTATAAGATCAAAGCTGCGGTATATGAAGTTAAGCATGGGAATGGAAAGGTATATTGTTTTATGATGGGAAACATATATTGTGTTTGATTTATGCTTTGTTTTATTGTATGCATATTGATTCATCATGACCTGAGAAGATCTACATCAAAAAAGATCTTCTGCTATGTAGCCACAAGCCTTGTTTTCCTCAAGACTGTGAGACACTGTCTATGCAATTGTGTGTAGTTTAGTGAGAGTGGCATTGCTCTAGCAGCTAAAACCCCAGGGTGAGCATGTCTATGCTGTAGTTAGATTTTTCTAGTCTATTAATTAATAATGGCTTGAGAAGCAAAAGCACTTTAACATTTTTATAGCAAAACAATATGAGATTTTTTTGTCTGACAGAACTTAGAGCATCAAAGCTTTCCTCACTGTTTCCTTTCTTTCTTTCTTTCTTTCTTTCTTTCTTTCTTTCTTTCTTTCTTTCTCACTGTCTTCTGTAACACTAGTTGTGTAGTATGATTAGTACCACTTATATGTGTTATTCACTTTTCATTCATTTGTAAATATACATACATGGAGTACATACACACTCACCGGCCAGTTTATTAGGTACACCTGTACAACTGCTCTTTAACAAAAAAAATTTATCAGCCAATCACATGGGAGCAACTCAATGCATTCGGGCATGTAGACATGGTCAAGACGATCTGATGCATTTCAAACCGAGCATCAGAATGGGGAAGAAAGGTGGTTTAAGAGACTTTGAATGTGGCATAGTTGTTGGTGCCAGATGGGCTAGTCTGAGTATTTCAGAAACTGCTGATCTACTGGGATTTTCACGCACAACCATCTCTAGGGTTTACAGAGAATGGTCAGAAAAAGAAAAAATATCCAATGAGCTGCAGTTCTGTTGGTGCAAATGCCTTGGTTTGAGGTGATAGAAAGGCAACAGTAACTCAAATAACCACTTGTTACAACCATGGTATGCAGAAGATCATCTCTTCATGCACAATACGACAAACCTTGAGACAGTCAGTTTTCCTAAGAACAGGAAACTGAAAACTGAAGCTACAGTTGGCACAGGCACATCACAATTGAATAATAAAAGATTGGAAAAAGTGGCCTGGACTGATGAGTCTCGATTTTGGCTGCGACATTTGGATGGTAGGGTTAGAATTTGGCGTCAACAACATGAAAGCATGGATCCATCCTGCCTTGTATCAATGGTTCAGGCTGGCGGTAGTGGAGTAATGGTGTGGGGGATATTTTTTTGGCACACTTTGGACCCATTAGTACCACTGTTCCGAGTCATCTGACTGGTTTCTTGAACATGACAATGAGTTCACTGTACTCAAATGGCCTCCACAGTCACCAGAACTCAATCCAATAGAGCATTTTTTTGATGTGGTGGAACGGGAGATTCACATCATGAATGTGCAGCCGACCAATCTGCAGCAACTGTGTGATGCTATCATATCAATATGGACCAAAATCTCTGAGGAATATTTCCAGTACCTTGTTGAATCTATGCCATGAAGCATGAAGGCAGTTTTGAAGGCAAAAGGGGGTCCAACCCAGTACTAGTAAGGTGTACCTAATAAAGTGGTCAGTGAGTGAAGTTCACATATGTCAGGGGTGTAGTGAAAAAGGTAGCCATTTCTTAAATACTGATTTCAATTAGGTCACTAGTTATCAGTCTGGGGCCCGGGGCCCAATAGGGGGACTCGGCAAACTTCAAGGGTGCTGCATAATGACATAATCAGTGACAGATGACACAATGCAAAGCATAGTAGTAGTTCCACACTACTTTTTTCCCTTTATTTTCATGAATTTATTTTTGACTAATTCCATTTTATTTATCTTAAAATGAAAAAGACCAAATGTTCAATTATTCCATAAAAATAGTGGTTCTTTAACTGTAACTTTTTTGCTTTTCTTCATTTCTATCAGGAGTTCAAAATCAACATGGCGAGACTTTTTGTTTTCCAGAATCACAGCGCTTCACTAAATAATCAAGTAGTGCTTTTAGTCCAGAAATGTAATATTTTGGAGAAATACTGCTGTTTTACACATTAACTTTGCATTTCATTAAACAGAATTATCATTTATATTCATTTTGGACTAAATTATGCAGTCTAATGAGTGAATAAATTAAATGACTAAAATATGAAATTGTAAAAATATATTAACATAAAATAACTAATTCTTTTTTTAAATAATCAAATTAAAAATAAAAATGAATAAATAAGGGGTTTAAAAAAATTGTGAAATAAACTTTGTGTGTGTGTGTGTGTGTGTGTGTGTGTGTGTGTGTGTGTGTGTGTGCGCGTGCGGTTTTCTGTGCTTTTATCGATATATGTGATGCAAATAAGAAGGCGAACGTGTCAGTCCGCGTGTGAGCGTGATCTCCCCTCTCATGTTTAAATTGCCTGGACGGTCATTTGGCTCGTGCTTAAATTCCATCTTTAATCTGGCATAGAAGCTGCCTGGCGCTGGCGGCCCTGGACGGTCACAAAATCAATTGCCTAGAAATGACATCTGCCAGGATCAGCCTCAGGAGCGCTCCTAGGTTGCATAAATGAAATCAGAGGTCCTAATTGTAGGCTGATTTATTCACTTGTCTGAGTGCATCATGGCAGATCTGCACACTGCCCTCAGCACCCGCTGACTGCTTATACTGAAGCATCGAGTCCTCCTCTGTTTGCCTTTAACTCTCTCTCTCTCTCTCCCTACCCCTCTCTCTCTCTCTCTCTCTCTCTCTCTCTCTCTCTCTCTCTCTCTATGAAGCCACCAGTGACAAAAATCACTTTCATTAATTCAGAACTTTAGAGGCCAAGGAAAAATGAAATGAAGTGAACTGTCATTTGGCTCAAGCTAGATAAAATACTGATGCCTACAGACATGGGCCTAACACAAAGGAAAATAAGTTGCTTTGCCAGCTCTTGTTCATTTTGAATGGGCATTTATAAACAGACACATCTGACAGTAAGCCGCAGCAAGGCGATTCACAGGAAGTGGGGAAACGGCAAACACATGCAAACAACCGCAGAGCAGGAAGTAAGAAGCTTTAGAAGTGAGACATCATTTCCACCCGAGTGGCGCTGCCTCTGATTCTCCGTGGGCAGCCGTTGGATCGCCACCCTGATATTTCCGCCAGGGGGATTAAAGGGGCGACAGCCCGGTGAAACTTTAACCTGCTGCTCCTCTAAATAAAACATTGAACAATGCTGAGTAAAGTGGCACTGAGCCAGAGAGGTATTAAACATTGATGCAGCTCCTGGGTCACAGAAGGAAATGTATCTAAGCTGTGAGTTCCTCTCCATCAGCTCCCCGTCGCAGAGGGATGCAAATGCAGAACTCAGGGATCTGATAAAAGAATAGGAGAGAGATAAAGTCAAGGAAGAGGAGAGAAAATAGTAAAAAAAGGGGTTTTCACGTTACCCTCTTGCTTCAGATAATTGTAGCATGTGTGTTTAAAGCTGCTATTTTGCAGCAATTATAATCCTTAACCTTTCTCAGGTCAGTAAAAAAAAATTGAAAGCAAGAAGTCTGTTGAATGGTTGGCTTTGATAAGTATGAAAATAATAAAAAAAAAAAATTGACCTGAAGAAAAGGCAGACCCAAGATTTATGCTAGAATAGTACAAATGATTTCCTATTATAGGTACTGACATAAAAACATAAGTTGCTGAATAGATTGAAAATCCATTATACTAACCAAGGTTTCATTCATTTCATGAAAAATTAAGTAAAACACTAATATTGTGAAAAAAAATCCATTCAAAAGAACTGTTTTCTATCATAATGTATGTTGATATGCAATTTATTCTAGCATTTTGAAGATGAAATAAATGTTATTCGTTATTAACATTATAAATGCCTTTACTGTCACTTTAGAATTGATTGTGTCCTTGCTGAATTCATGCATTAAGCTCTTATCATTGGTGATAATATTCACCAATGACATGTATAACCTCGGTTCTTTATATCATGTTTTCATAAGTATCTGTAGTCTCAAGTGTCTTAGTGTTTATTTTTTTATTTTATTTTATTAGGTACATCTTACTAGTACTGGTTGTGCCTTCAGAAATGCATTGATTCTACATTGTATTCAGCAAAATGTTGGAGACATTACTTGAATTTTTTTTCACATGACACAGTTGCAGCGGACCTGTGTGCAAATCCCCTTTTTCTCCACACCTAAAAAAGGTGAGATCTGATGACTGTGTGGACCATCTGAGCATAGTGAACTCACTGTCATGTTCGAGAAGTATGTTTGTTGTTCAAATTTGGAGAGCCTCTGCAAACTGCAGCTTTATTTAAATCTTGACCAACATTGACTATATATTACAGTACAGGGCTTTACTGTATCATTTTTTATTAGGAGGGAGTACTTGCGCTCCTAATCAGCTGCAGCAAAGATTTAGAAGCACAGCCAAAAATTTAGAGTGCATACAATTTTTTTTCCCTTTAAAACAACACAATATTGTTGTACTACTGTATATAACATGCAAAAGTATGGAGAGCATTTCTTAATAAAAAAATTAAGAAACATAGCTTTAAATAAACAATTAAAATTACCGGTTTATAACAGGCTGTATTAAATAAATAATGCACTAATTTTATATGCACAAATACACAATGTACAGATGTCGTAGTGTAGTGCTGAAAATTTTTTAAAGGACCGTTCATGAATAAAACTTCTGTCATCATTTAACCACCCTAAATTTTGGGGTATCATTTCTACACATCTGACATCATTGTCATACAGTAGCTTCAGTAGGGTTGACATCTGTTTTTCTTATAAAGCAAATGTGACAGAATGGAATGAGTAATGGAAAAAGTTTACACAGATGTAGAAGATGCATCGATTACAATTTTCTTGTCCATACCTATTTCTTGCAGATTTCTTTTCAAAAGCTATGATTATAATAATTTTGTAATAATAATAATAACTCAACATCTGTGTCCCACAAACGGCAACACATTTTTTTTTCACTAACACACATTTTTTAAACACAATAATAGTGAATCTAGTCTGTAACTTTATCTTTTTCTCATTTCACAAATATCCAAAGATAAGCATATACTTAAAATTATTAAATGAAGTATCAATATTTGTATAGCGTTGTATAATTTATGTATATATATACATGTACTTTCTTATTTGTTTTATCTTGTCCTGGTAAAGCATTTGCTGACAACTTCGACGTGACCGATGTTTTCTCTCTATAAATTAACACAATTAAGACTGTTGTCTAGCAGAATATTTTCCATAGCAAACATGTTAAAAATGGCTTGATAGAAAAACATTTAATATGACTTCAATTAGATTTTAAATCATTTATCTGATCGCGTCAATCGGTTAATCATTAATAATCATAAATGTCATCCCGTCAGGATTCCATCATGTGCGCCTGTGCAGAGTCATAAGCTGCATGTGTGACAGACGGGGCTCATTCAAGCGTCGTCAGAACAGTGCCACCAAAAGTTACTCTGAGTCTGAATTGTGTTTTAGGCGGAGGTCATCTGACATTTATGATTAAGTTTTTGTTGGGCCAAAATAATAGTTGTGGCTACAAAACGCAAACATCCCTGTTGTTGGGTAACATATATATAAGAGAATTTGGGAGTTGTAGTTTTTTAATTTGTGATCAGGTCAGTCACACACATGCGCATTAAGCTTGGTTTATACATCTGCGTTGAGTGATCGGCGTGACCCACAGCGCATGACTTGCGCGAGGCTGTGCATTTATACTTCTGTGCACTGCAGCAGTTTGTGTTGCTCTGCAATAACACTTCTGAAACGCTAGCTGGCAGTAGGTTTTTTATGTTCCTCTGTGTCGAGTTTCTTTGCTGGTGTTTTTTCTGAACACTACCTTAATGTCTACCTTAAAGTGGCTCAAACTCGCTCATTTTAAGGCAGGAACTGGTGGACGTGCAGCAACATTAATCATAAGGTAAACACAAAACAAAATTTTCCATCTGGAGCTCCATTGCAGAACTCGACACATGTAAACACTCGCTCCAATGAGTTTGTGCGGCTTTCTATCACGCCCAACCTTGTCAGCGCTACCAAACCGACCAAGCACAGAGCTTGCTCTATGTGTTGTTGTAACGTGAAGTTACATTTTTTAAGAGGTGTGCTTCAGCGTCGGCTATGGTGAGGACTATGTGACCACGCGAAGGCTGCGTGCGCTTGACGCAGAAGTGGATGCTGCACATTGGTGGTGGTGTGGATAGACCCCTCCCTCATGATTGTGAAGCACTTTGAATGTATGGCCATACACAATAAATGCGCTATATAAATACACATTACATTACATTTGGACATGACTGTCAGAATACGCCCCCTTGTGGCTGTCACACAGAATTTTCAGTTTTGTCATGCAACATGGGAGAGAAACTGTTCTCGCAGTGTCCAAAATAAAGGAGTGCAAAAGCAAGAGCCTTTATTTTCTGTGCGTCACCATGGTTGAATGAATGCAATACTAGAAACTCATAGACCACTAAAAAAATTTGGAGGGAATGTGGAGACAACATAAAAAAAAAATTCATTACTCGTTATGAATAGAAATTTTTTTATTATGGAATTTTTTTCTGATAGAAAAAAAAAGTATTTCTCATCTCGTGCATGGACCTGCTTGGACAACACTGGAATACATAACATCTGGCCGGCTGGTCACATACTGTCTAGTCGCAGTAGTACAAAACGTATCCGCAGCCTAAATCGGATTCGAATTTTCCACATACGTAGATGATTTAACTCTACTCAGCTACCAGACTACTCTCCATTGGAAATGGATGACTTCAGGTCTGTCACTTGTCGTGTGCAGTGGAAAGCTGGCTTTAATGTTTTTTCCTGGTCGCACACAGTAAGTTTTGGTCGCAAATGCTACAGATATTATCGCACTGTAAAGCCTTGCAGTATGTGTTATACTGTAAAATAGAGAACTCTTACTTAAACATAGCTCATATCAGTGTTAATCACTGAATAATATAGTTCATATAAACTTTTTTTTGAGTAATTACACTTAGTAAATTATTTTCATTGTGTTTACATATTTTTGAAACATATTTTTTTGTTTTAATTGCAAAGGCAGTGCAATTAAACTGAACAAGAAGCAATAAACCTCTAATGCTAAATGTTCACCACTTAAGGAAAATGTGTTATGCAATGCAATAATTGCCCCTGTTCAAATCCACTTACATTTTCAATGAACAGGGCCTATTTGATTGCATTTATTGTGATTTTTGACACTGTGATTAACTAGTGTAGCGTAGAGAGCTGCTTGGTAAAAGCCAATTCCATTTCATTTTCAGTGAGGGCAGGTGCAAGTTATAAGAAGTCTTACAGCTATATGTGGATAGGCACAGCATATTGACTCCATCCACAAATAAAAAACAGATTTAAATTCTTAGCCTGTGAGGTATATGTGCTCATATCTGTGCACGCGAGTGGCCAAGCATCCAAAGCACCGCTCATATACCTTTGAAATGAATCACGCTTTCTATTTTGCCTTCAGAACCTGTTTATTCTGGTTGGAAGAAAAGTCTGGCCAATCTGTTTTAGAAGATCAGCCTCAATCCCTTAGGCTCAGTTCGATTGGATATATTTAAAGCTATACATCCTGTATCCTTCTGTGTATTCTTATATTTCAATGGCTTTCAGAGACCCAGGTGCTCTTTGCTGGCTACAATTTTCCTCTCTGCAGGATTAACTCAATAATATGCCCTCGCTCCAGGAGCTGGAGCTGGTATCGTCGTCTGACATTTTCAGCTGTCTGCGGGTCTCCAAGATGTGGCGGGTGTACCTTAGACTGTAAACAGGGTCAAACAATCCCAGTGTCGATCAATACCCCAAAGAGAGACCTAACAGGCCCAGCACTGCCAGACATATTCAGCAAGCCAGCCTCTTCAGTTCCAATGAGTGGCAGCCAACGGGAAAATAAAGCGCCACAAATCTTCAACAAGGCTAATGATTCAGAGCAGGGTAAACCAGCCACATTAAAACGACATCATAATGCCTGTTTTCCTAAGATGCTCACGCTTAACCACACGCCACTGTCGATTGAGAAGCAGGCAGTCTATTCGGCCTCTCTTTCCCTGTTCTCCTGCTCCCTGGTGGCAGATGTTGCACCATAGAGACGATTAAACACATCAGCATCCCCATGAAATGTGAATGAGGCAATGACAACGTTCTGCTGAGATCACAATGGTAGTCACATCACGCCCTACTCATTTTGACTTCTTTCGCATAATCACTGCAGCTGGATCCAATATTTCCCCATGTAAAGGCCATGTGGCCTGGAGCGTCATGTATCATTGAAAACTTTTATCATTTGTAGTTAATTCTAAAATCATGAACTGGCTTTTTTTATTATTTTATACTGTTGACCAGTGTTGGGAAGGTTACTTTGGAAATGTAATAGATTACAGATTACAAATTACTCTATTTAAAATGTAATAAGTTACACTACTTTTCGATTACTTTATAAAAGTAAAGTAACTAATTACATTTGATTACTTTTTGATTACTTTTAAATGTCTAATAGATATTTTCAACTAAATAATTTTCAAGCCTTTATATCAAGCAGGTGTGAGCTTACAGTAGCTCTGTTTACTGTTAGAATCTCAACATCTTTCGTCACTTGAATTAAGATTATATTCATTTAAATTTAAAGAACAGCCACCACAAAACCAGACCTTTTAACAAAAAAAATTGTTTACAACACCCTTACCTGACACTGTGCATCTGATTGACCCTGCTCTGCCTGTTCCTCAATCATTTCTTTCTCCTTTGCCTGTAATTGATAATGTGAGATTAGTATTTTCATAAGCACTCACTCTTAAAGCCAACTTGCCTTAATATGTGAACTTTTTGTACTTGGCATTTAGGTGCACTGAAAAATTGTCTTATGTCTATTTTCCTTTTCTCTGTCATTTTATCAATGAGGTAAAGTTGGTTTTATATTCGCACATTCAGTCTTTCTCATTAATAATGTAATCTCAGAAAAGTATTAATTGGAAATTCAAAATAGTAAACTCATGAGGCAATAACCCTCAAAGTACAGCATTGTTCACAGTCAATTAAATAGTACTAATATTATATTGGTTTACCTAAGGGTTCTATAAGGAAATTGCAACTGATACAAAATGCAGCAGCCAGAGTTTTAATGAAATAAAAAAAGAACATATCACAGCAGCATTAATAGAATTACACTGGTTACCAGTGCACCAAAGGATAGATTTTAAGATTCTTTCATTAGTTTATAAGGCACTACACAACATGACCCTTCTTACACATCTGACTGCTTATCAAAATATAATCCAAACCGTTTGCTACGCTCTTCTAGCACTGGACTTGTAGAATTCCACTCTGTAAATCTGATGTGATCTGGCGGCACCTCTTTTAATCACTATGCTCTAAAAATGTGGAATTGTCTCCCAAATGAAGTGAAAGAATCCCCAGCATTCATGTCTTAAAAAGCGTGTTAAGACGCACCTTTTTAAAATTGCGTATGAATATAACAGTTTGTGAAGTGTATGCATTTTATGTATATTGTGTAGGTTTATGTATGTATGTATGGTGTGCGCATGTATGTAAGGACTATTGTGTGTGTTTTTGTGTAGATATATGCATAATGCGTGTACATGCTTTTATCTGAGTATATATTTGTTGTTTATTTTTGCTTTATTTGTCTATACATTTTTTTATTTGGTTTATTTTATAATGTTTGTTTGTTGTTTGTGAAGCACTTTTGAGTTGCATGTAAATGTATTATTATTATTGTTATTAATGTTGTTTTGAAGTCATACTTGCATGTGATTTCAGTCCGAATATTCAAAATACCATGGTAAACAATGTATGGAGCTGTCACTGAACGAATGTGCGAATATAAAACCAACTTTACCTCAATCATTGTATCTAGTCCATGACACTGCAAGGCAAGTTTATTTATACTGTAGTACATTTCATACACAATGGTAAATCAAAGTGCTTTACATAAAGAATGTAAAACTATCATAAAAATATTCACAATAAAAACAAGGATTTTTTTATTTATTTCAAATTAATTGAGTCACTTAAGAACAGAATATAAATTGATTATACAAAACAATACAGTGGGGTTAGTTTGGATGTAGCACAGTGCTCATTAAGCAAATACACAGCTAAACTATATGCTAATTGTGGCGCTAATGTTAAGTTAACATTATGCCAAGTCGTCACAAATGAAACAATGCGTGGGAAATGGCTTTGGTGTGTTAGTTGCAGTGCACTTTGCAACAAGCTAATGTAAACAAGCATACGTTAACTACATGAGTAATTTTAACCGCTAATACAGCAGATTCATGAACATTTACATTGGTAATCAGCATTTTTGCCGCAACCAATTTATAAATGAGTCTGCATTAACTACATTGAAGAGAATCGCTTTATTTAAGGTGAATAAAATATCCCCTACTTACTGAAGTTCATTAACTGTGCCAGCCGCACACCTGACACGTGTGTGTGTGTGTGTGTGTGTCTGGCAGGCAGTGGGCCAAACCACTGTGAGGAAGGGGAGGGGGAACTGTTTCTTTATGTTTATTAATTTATTTATTTTTGGTGGGGGGACAACCATCGGATGGGTCGGGACATGTTCCATCCGGGATTTACTCCCGTGGGTGCGCCGCAAATCAAAAGCCTCAGAATAGCAGCGCTTTAATAAATGGCCTTAGCGGAAGACATCTTCCATATCAAAACAGGCAAAGCAGCAGATTAATATTATTCAACATATCCCAGATTTTTAAAGAATTTTTTTAGATGTAATCCCATTTGTAATCTTTAACATTTTCACAAGTAACTGTAATTTAATTACTGTTACTTTTATTTTGTAATTAAATTACGTAATGCCGTTACATGTAACTAGTTACTCCCCAACACTGCTGTTGACTATTTGTGATGCTCATGTGGCTTTTACATTCAAAAACAATAAGTAATAGGCCAATTCTACCCACCTGTCTTTTGGAAGTGCAAGTCCACTACTATGACTGTATAACAGTTCTGCATAGCAAACTAAATACATTTAAACTAAACTAAACTTCCCCCGGGCATCACAGTGGGCAGTGGGTAGTATAATTGCCTCACAGCAAGAAGGTCGCTGTTTTGAGCCTCAGCTTGGTCAAATGGCATTTCTGTGTGGAGTTTGCATGTTCTCCCCGTGTTCGTGTGGGTTTTCTCCGGGTGCTGTGGTTTCCCCCACATTCCAAAGATATGTTGTATAGGTGAATTGAATAAGCTAAATTGGTCGTAGTGTATGAGTGTTTGGGTGTTTCCCAGTGTTTGGTTGCGGCTGGAAGGGCATTCGCTGCGTAAAACATATGCTAGAAAAGTTGGCGGTTCATTCTGCTGTGTCGACCCGTGGTGAATAAAGGGACTTATCTGAAAAGAAAATGAATGAATAAACTTCCCCCTCAGTACACTTGAGAAATTGTTAGGAAAATTTCTATTGTGAAGATATTCCGTTGTGGAGATGTGGCAATCAGATGTCTGATCCCAAATTTCAAGACAATGTACCAACTAAATCTCAGATACTATGGATGCTCCAGCCCAGAAATCACATTAACTGAGAATTTTTGTTCAATGACTTGAAGAGCAGTCTGTTGAAGTTATGAACTTCTTACAATAAAAACATAAACAATACAGTTTATATCACAATGAATTCAGAGCCTTACACTATTCAAACGTCACTACAAAAGTATATCTGTTAATTAACAGTTTTCATATTTTGTGATTCACAAGTGTTTTCCGTTTATTAACGTTGTGAATTGCATTATGGGACCTTGATCTCTGCTCTGTCAACTTTTGATCTTGAAAATTAAAATTCTAAACTCTACGGTTTAACAAAATTACTTTTATTGACATCTTAGTATGTTCATGTATAAGAAATTATATAGAGAAATAAGTCTGTAAGATGACAGAAAATGTACTGGCAGTTTATTACAAGGTTTTTGGACTGTAATATACAACACCAACCCAGACAATATATCCCTTTAAACTATTAAAAATGTTCATATAAATCACTTTTTTCCAACTTTTCAAGGTTAAAAGTTGTTGGAAGAAAGATCAAGGTTCCATAATACAATTCAAAAGCATAAATAAATGTGGAAAAATAAAAAGATAAATTACAAAATTATGGATAAATCACACTAATTTATAAATATTTTTTGCAGTGTGCATCTGCATTTGGCTTTATTTTTTCACCGATGTCTTGTGCAATGTGATTCATTCGTAACTCAATAACCTGTAGCTCAACTATTAAACAAACAAAAGGTTGTTAAAGAGATTGTTCACCAAAATCGGTCCTGCATAGTTTAGCTCCAACTTCCTTCAACACGCCTGCCTGGAAGTTTCTAGTATACCTAGAAAGAGCTTGATTAGCTTGTTCAGGTGTGTTTAATTGGGGTTGGAACTAAAATATGCAGGACACCGGCCCTCCAGGACTGAGTTTGGACACCCCTGGTTAAACACAAAAGAAGAGATTCTGGAGAATACTGAAAACCTGTAACAGTATTTGTTCACTTTACTATGGAAGCAAATGATTGCAAGTTTTTACCTTTCTTTAAAATATCTTATTTTGTGTTCAACAGAGGAAGGAAATTCATAAAGGTTTGAAAGCGCTTGAGAAGAGCAAATAGTGAGTAAAATTTCATTTTTGGGTGAATTATCCCTTTAAATTAGACATCACATGATCTCTGTTAAAGACATTCCCCCCAGCCTTCCGCAACATTCTCCTGCTCTTCTCAGATGGGATGTCAGGCCAAATCAAAGATTAACCCAGGCCTACTTTGGCCTGCAGGATCTACAGTAGTTTGGGCATCTCTGATCTTAAAACATCTAAATCACATGACTAAAATTATTTGGTTTAATACAATATACTTAAAAATAGACAGCGCTTGTATGATCACTGTACATATTAATACTTTCTCCTTGATGAGTGCAAAGTACACGCAACATCTACTTCTAACCTCCTTTAACTAAGAATATTGGTTTAAGCATTTAAAACTTGGCTCTTGTTTCATCTTTTGGGGAAAGCTGAGATGATTTTATCACATTTTAAAATATCATTAAGCGCAGTCTAATAGAGGGATGTTACAACAATCTTTTTATTATTTACCCTTTTATTTTTTTACTCTATTATTTACCTGGAGTAAATGCACCTGCCCCAGTTCTGCATTGCATCATGAATAGGACAGCGCTGACAATTTGGATAGTTCAAACTAATAGCATTGTTTTCTTCTGCTTCAATTATGTTTACAACTCTTAGTTTAGCGTAGTTTGTTGAGAATCATGTTAGCCAGACTTAAACTTGTTTCAACCTCATGTGCATCAAAATGAGGTAGAATGAGCTGAACTTGAGCTTGCATTACAGTTCAATATGTCAGGGCACCTTCTCCAATTATTAAACCACAGCTCTGATATATTTGATGTTGAAATGAGAAGTACGAGCAAATGTGAACGTGAGAGGCACAGTTAAGCCCATTTCACTGTGTAATAATCTTACTCCCACCACCTCTCGTTCCAGAGGGTTAAACACTCGACTCTACATGCTTATGGATCATATTTTCCACATTTCCACTCCTGTGAATCCGAACGAGTGCATTTGAAAGTTTAAACTGACTAATATAAATGTCATGGGACGTCCAGTGCAAACGAGTTTGTGGAATAGCATAAAAACTGGCCCCGAATCACCAGAGCATGCAGTGGTAATGATAAGGCCATTACCTAGGCTATGAAGAGACCAGTTGCCAATTCTGTCACCCAAAATTAGAGGAGAGCCAGTAACGTTCCCACATTTTTGTCGCTCTTGTTTGGAGAGGATTCAGGCTGTCAATAAGTATACCATAATAGTGTGGAAGTACTGCCAGTTCGAATAAAACAACAGAGAGATCAACTGAATGAAAGGTGACCTTGCCATAATTGAGATTCATCACAGGCATGGCGGGCGGCGGAGGGGAGAAACGAGAGCGAATGAAATAAAAGACAGAGAGAGAGAGAGAGGGAATAACACAACACAAATATGCATTGCCAATTTTATAGGAGAACGGCCAACTGTTGTTCGATCGCACGGCCTGAATGTCAATTCCAGGCTTAAAGCGCAAGTTCCCTTTTTTCATGTTTAGCTCCCTACATCTCTTCTTCTCTCTCTTTTTTTCTCTCATTGTGCAGGGCAGCATGTATAGAGAGGCAAATTATGCCTTCCCTGCAGTAGAAAGAGCTTGCGGTCGGAGCTGTTCACTCTGTGGGAGAGATAACAGAGCTCAGCAATCCAGCAGTCAGACAGAAGATTTCACTTAATACACCGACTTCAATCACATTATTTCCTTATTTAAAATTCGGAGGGAATCAACCTCCTGTGCAGAGCTTCAAGGCAACAGACAGATGTAAGTAAGCTGGATGTCAGGGCATGAATAGGACTCAGTGGGACCTGGCTTACGCCGGGTGAGATTATGCTGCCTTTTCAGTGATGTACAATGGGCAGGTTTGAGTTTCTGCTGTATCCCTCTGTAGGAAAAAATAAAGGCCTCACTGTCCAGTCCCCAGATTCTTGGCTGTGCCATCTAATTATGGTAAATGTGCACAATTTGTTTGCTTGGAGAGTGTTAAACATTTGAGTAAAAAGCTATATGATTATGCTTAAACCTATACAATGGTTATGCTTAAGCCTATACAGAGATATAAAAGTGAAAATGACCTTTCATGCAGTATGTAACACAGCTATCTAACTGAATGAAAACATCCTGCTGAGTTTTAAATCCTTTTTTTACATGATTTTAAAGTACACCATGAATACAGTTATTGTCTCACAAAAGAATGAGTTGACTCAGAGTCAATAAAATGAGACATTTTCCAAACAGATCCCAAGCTGTTTCGTGGTGATGTCTGAGTGAAACATTACCTACCCACTTGTTGTTAATGCAGACCTGGGAAAACTTACACTATATTATATTCTAGAGCAGGTGTCATTAAAAACTCTGTTCTGTAGTTCCGTTGTCCTGAAGATTTTAGCTCCAACTTGTCTCAATACACCTGCAAGGATGTTTTTAGAAAGATTAGAGAAGCTGACTTTTCGCCCCATAGACTTCCATTCAAACGCATGTGAATGCGCCAGACCAGAAATGCAAGCCTGTGCAAAAAGTTTTGCAGTTTGCTATGTTGTACAGTTCAAGCTTGGTGAACTCTGACCTGCAAAATCGAATCACGTGACTGCGTGAGACCAATCGAAGAGGAAAACATGATCATGAAAAATATGGACTAATCACTCGCTTTTTAAAATGTATAATCATTTTGTTTAACCCCGTCCCTTTTCGCAGCGCTGTACAACAGAAATGCACATGCTCAAACTCTAGTGTGACCACAGCATTAGAGCTTGATTAGCTAGCCCATGTGTGTCTGATTGGAGTTGAAGCTAAAATCTGCAGGACACTGGACCTCCAGAACCAAGATGGAGAACCCCTGTTCTAGAGGATTGCACCACATCACGAAGACAGTAGCTGCATTCTAAATGGCACACTATATGCACTATGTACTTCTGCACTTACACACTCAACAGCAAAGTATATGAATGTAGTGTCCTCCCAAATGGAACACTAATGCTTTTTTTTACTAAACAGAAATTCAAAACCATTTCCCAGATGACATTTGACGGTTGCCATATTAGTGAAATAAATGACCAAAGTACCAAATAATACCTGCCATGAGTATAACCGCATTCACCATCAGGAGACGATATAATCACTCTAGTTGGAGAGTTTTGCTTTCACAATCCAAAATGAATAATTCAACATCAGTGCCCGAAAGCTCAGCCCTTTCCTCTACGTGAGCAAAGCAGCGGCTGTTGAGTGCGTGAGTGTCCATCATTCCACACTATTTTTTACGATTAAAAAGTGCGTCATCCGGGCAATTAAAGTGCGCTTATTCTTTTTAGAGTTTTCAGTGTGAATTCACAACTTACACTATGTATACTGTCAAAATGGCATAGCATAGTGAATAAGTATGCAATTTGGGACACACCTACTGTAGTATGCTCTTTATTGTAAGGTTAAAATGTGTTTTATAACCCTAAAAGACAAGGATCTAAGGAATCAGTGGCAAAAGTTAATTTGCACAATAATACTACAGCAGTATAGCCTGTGCTGTTTCCATCATTTTACTGATGACTGCTACAGCAACCTCCTGTACAACATGGGATTGGCAGGCCAGTTGTTATTAAAGTAAGGATCATTGCCTGTTTTATTTGAACTAGCTTCTTCTCCCTCCAAATCACAATTTGTAAACGAGACTCAAAAAGTTGCCTTCATGTTCTCTGTAGCATGTAAAATCTGGCAAAACAAAAAAAGTATTTCTTTTCTCAAGGTGACACTAATTGCTTGTGTTAAATGGGGGAGGGGGTTAATTGGTGAGAATGTAATTAAAGGTTATTCTTTAGACATGACTGTTAAAGACAAGACAATTAAAGGCCCATTACTCCATAATGAGATACATGTGGGATAAATGCCATACAGCCATCTTTTAAGGGCTTGATGGACTAAATGGAACACAGCTGTAGAATTATTATTATTAGCAATAATAAAAGTTACAAACCCAATCTCATTAGATTCTAATGTGAATGTATTTTGCTGAGTGACCTGTTTTTAACTAGTTGGCGTTTCTGTGTGGAGTTTGCATGTTCGTGTGGGTTTCCTCCGGGTGCTCCGCTTTGCCCAGTCCATAGACATGCAGTACAGGTGAATTGAATAAACTAAAATTGGCCACTGTGTATGACTGCATGTGTGAATGTGAGAGTGTATGGGTGTTTGCAAGTGGCTGGAAGGGCATCAGCTGCGTTAAAAAAAGAAATGCTGGAATAGTTGGCGGTTCAATCCACTGTGAAATTATCCGCTGATAAATAAGGGACTAAGCCGAAGGAAAATAGATGAATGAATGAATAAATGTAAATTCTTCATTGGGAATAACACAAAGGCCAAAGGGACCTTTGCTGCCCTGTAATAAAATGTCTGACACACTGTTACCCCGAGGATAAAAGAAGCGGTCCACTTGGACATGATCGAGTGTCTCGTAGTTTCCAAAAGGAGACACAGCATGGCCCAGATTACGTCCCACCTGTCTCTTTCCTTCAGCGCTCAGCTAAGGCCCATCCATTCTCTCCCACTATATCTCTGTCTCAATATCTTCCCGTGTCCCACTCTGCTTGGCTCTAATGGATGGATGGGCGCTTCAATCTCCAGGTGTGTGAATGAGATGTAATTTTCCTCAGGTGTCTCTAATTGCCTATCATTTAGTATTTATGGCCTTGGATATTTATCACTTGCTTCTCTAGTGCCAGGAATGGGGTCTTACACGTCCAGCATGTTATATTTGGTGGATGAAGATGTGGGATATCTGCTTACGTGATGGCAACTGTATTATATTCATGTAATCCTCTTGAGTGATATCGTTATTTAGTGACAGTCACCGTTACGAGACTTCACTCCAACAACTGGATTAAATAGGGTGTCTCATGAAATACACTGCAGCATTACCTCTTATCTGACATTGTCTGAAACTATTTGTTTAAGTATCCAGTCTCTTTAAGCATGTATAGACATGCTGAACTATGCCTAAGCACTCCAAAAGTCTGGTTTGATTGACTAGCATGATCCACTGTAAAAATAACTCTTGGTTTGCAAGTAAAGCTGCAAATTCCTCTGTCAATATCACCTGGCTACATGATAATCTTCTGATAAGTGCAGTACAAGTGCATGAAAACTGCTATATGGCATATATGATACATTTATCTGGCAGCCTATTAGCTGAAGTGCTTTTCGTCCTATTAAACATAAATGTGGCCCTGCTCGTAATGCTGAAGTGCAATAAGTGTAAGGGGCAATCATGCAAGGTTTGGTCCACGGCTACCATACCTAGTGTAAGCCATCTTGTCTGAAAGCCTACTCTGGTTTGATGGCTAAGTCTGTTGTGATTGGTCTACCAGTCACAGGATGTCAGAAACAAAGCACCCATTTCCATATTTGATGTTCAGCTCCAGAGGCTTCCTTAGCTTCCTTTACACAATGATATTGTCAAAGATTGACAAGAGAAGGAAGTTAGAATCTGAAGGTATTGCTTGTGTTTCTCTTGTGTTGGGCAATCCCCTCTGCGGTGTTGTTTGCTGAAATGGGGTTTCCCAGGTTCGTTGATTCATGGACAGTCTGTTTGTGTCTGGAGTGAAGTCCGGGGCAGCCTGTGGCCATTGGCTGAATGAGAGATTTGGAGTCTTATATTCTGTTTGAAGTTTGTGGCTGGTAAAGTCAAAGTTTGAGATACGGCTTTGTGACAAAACAAGACATTTAATGGAAATGAAAAGAAAGAAAAGCAATGAAGAGAGTGACGAGGCTAAGACTAGGCTTATGTCTCTCTGATGGTAGATTAGCAGCATGCCAGAAGAGGGCAACAAGCAGACCGGCAGCGCAGAAGAAGCAGAGCAAAGAGGGAACTTGAGCTCTCCTTACTATTTTTTAACCTTAACATTTTTCTATTGCGGCCCATTTTTTGTGCCATGACTATTCTTACAAGATATATTAACCAGTTCCATGTCTGCACAGTTCAGAGTGGTCCGTCTTGCAAGGTCAAAAGGGGTCACCAGAGGGAACGTGTCATTTGAAGTGAAGGTCTGTGTTTGTATCAACTTGCTATTTTTCTTCTGAATATAGGAGGTGCCATCTATGTAACCACCTCTCTTTGGTGAATTTTTTAAAGTTGATTGAGTTGTATGAGTTATTCCTCTGTTTGGCGTCATCTTAACAAATGTGTTTTGTTTTAAGCTGTAGAGGGTTGGTTATTTAGATACTAAGGCCCAATTCCATTTCTACCTCGCATTAAAAAAAAAAGAATTGAGCCACCTCATCCTCTTCATGTGATGCACAAAAACAAGAAGTACTGTAAGGAGTTTTTGATTCTTTTTATGTTAAGGCTGGTTTATACTTCTGAGTGATTGGCGTGACCAACGGTGGCTACCTTGCGGGTAGCTATGCATTTATACGTCTGCATGTTGTGTGTTGCAGTGCAATAGCACTTCCGAAATGCTAGCTGGCAATAGGTTTAAATGTTTTGAGTATCTTCATGGGTGTTTTGTTTTTTTCTGAATGCTACCTTAATGTACAAGTAGCTAAAACT
>CAIGQZ010001108.1:27812375-27845312 GCA_903798205.1 Danio tinwini
CTATCTATCTATCTATCTATCTATCTATCTATCTATCTATCTATCTACCTATCTATCTATCTACCTATCTGTTTGTCTATAAGAATACTTTTGAATTCTACACTATGTGATATTATATCATACAACAGGTACAGTTATAAAAACTCTACTGTAAGATCAGTCTATCCCATTATTGTGGGCTCTATAACACAGTACTTAACCATATCTGCACCCTTTCCTTTAATACACTGAAACACTAGTGAACTACCGCTGCAGAGGGCAGTTGACCTTTTTAGTGTGATTTCCTGCAATAATCATCTAATTCCAAAGGCTTTTGTGCACCTCTAATGATACAAACATTAAACTCTTTTCCTTGGAAGTGTTTAATTACATAGGTGAGTACAGCACGGTAATCAAAACTCACATGCAACAATGTCAGATTTACCAGGAATAAATAACACGATTGTCGATGAACAAGGTTAGATTCTGAAATAGAAAGGAATGCGCGTGACTTTGACTTTGCTATTACTTCTTCAGAAATGTGCTCAATTTAAAATGCAGACTTCTAAATGTTTCCATTTCCATACCAAATGCTGTGTGGTTTATTTAAATTTTAACTTTGTTTAAGCATGAAGGACACAAGACAGGTATGAATGTGTCCTTAGTGTAGAGTATGCGTCTGAATTACTTTTCAGCTCACACAATTTCACTTGGTCTCGTGGCATTGGTAACGGCTCATAAAGCAGTCGCTGCAGTTTTAAATGTTGAATAACTGGAATTTAAGTTGATAGAATTTGGCTTTGCGCTCAATGTGAAATGTCTACTGTATATCTTAGGTGCGATATCCACAGCGCGAGAGAGGATTATAAAATCTTCATGATACATTAAGCCTTATTAATTCATTTATAGTACCTTGGGATCAGTACGAAGGAAATTCATGCAGATGAAAATGGAAACAAAGCACTTTTTTGGGGGCTGAGCTTTCCAGTTGCGTACAACACAAGCCCCTCGGCTTAATGCCAGCGAACCTTCGCGTTTCCAGCGGATTTGCCTAATAAGAATCAATCAAGTGATTCTCTGTGCAAAGTTGTTCCCCTCTCGGCTCCTCTGCATGCATCACAGACATCTTGACAGGCCGCAGAGTGTGTCGTCCTCTAGTACTGTTTAGACAGCGTCTCATTTGTCAGAGCGAAGGGGAAAAGTCAACAACGAAGAAGCCTGACAAATTCCTTCAGATTCTCGAGCTGATTAAATATTCAATTAATTTTTGGGGGGCCCGTGTTGTCACGCATTCCCATCCCCGATGCTTTCAAAAGGACAATAGCCTTCGCAATATCTCATCTTCAGTCACAGCCAGTGACAGGTGGCTCTGGAAAGGTTAGCTGTCCAGTAGCTTTTTTATTATTTCCTGTGGGGGTGAGATAAAGAGGGAGAGATAGAGAGGCCTTGTGTTTTGGTAAGGTTTTGCACAGCTGTCTGAACTGTTAGTGAGGAGGATGGACTGTGTGTGCATCAAAAGCTCTGTGTGCTATAGAGAAAGCTGTCTGGGAGAGAATAAAAGGCCTCTCCAGTGGTCATTTAAACAGGCTCAGCTGGGCATTCAAGCTTTCATCAGCTTGAGAGAAAGAAAGAAAGAAAGAGAGACACACAGAGACAAAAATATTTTAGGCATCAGAATGCATATCAAAGCGCTAGATGTCCACGGATGATGAAAGGACTTGCCAGACAGCGACGAGTAGCCACCTGACTTTGGTCAATAGCATTAATTAGTTATTTAGAAAACAAACAAACAATGAAATTAGGTTTTTTTTTTTGTTTTTTAGAGCCTCCGCTGTTTGTATTAGTGTCATTGATGGGGACAAACAGAACTGTAAAACAGTGTCCTTGTCTTCTTAGATGTGCCAAAAACAAATAGCCCCGCCCCAGACTCATGCCATTGGTCGAGCTCATGTTGCTATGTCTGGGTGCTCAAGCACAGCAATGCTGAAGGAGCCACAGAGCTGCACTTCTTGAAATTGTCTCATTTACTCACCCTCAAGCTGTTTCAAACCTGTATGACTTTCTTCTACTGAACACAAAAGAAGATATTTGGAAAGTCGATGGGGTCAAGAAAACATTAGACCCTGCTGACTTTCATTATATGCACTAAACACCTGAAATGATTCTTCATAATGTTTTCTTTTGTGTTCTGCAGGAGTAAAAAGACAGAGGCTTAAAACGAAACAGGTTGTGTGAATGATGGCAAAATTTTAATTTGTGGTTGAATTTTGTTCGGAAATAAACTAAATGGTAAAACTTAAAACAGGGGTTTAAGCCTGGCCCATTAATCAAAATGAAATAACAAATGGTGTTGAGCAAAGCTGTGATTATCATGCACATATTGTCAGGGGATGCAAGGTGTGATCCAACATAGACTTACTGGAAATATGTGTTTTAGCTTACAATTTGTGATTAACTGCAAAAACATATTTTAATATAATGTACTTTTGACTGCAATTTACAGATAAAATAAATGCTATGGGGCAGTATGATGACAACTTTTGTTCCTTTCACACTAATGATATTTACATGGACACATTATCAACAAATAGCAGATCTTATGCAGTTGTGGAAGCATGTAAATGAAGCATAATACAAAATGCACTCTAAGTACATATTTCACATCTGCATAAATGTAGACAGCACCATTTAAGGAATTTTTCATCAGAAACCTCCAACGAAATGTACCCGGAAAACATATTTAATATTATACAAAAATATGTAGGCAGAGCCATGTATTTTCAATGAGCCTGAGTTTGTGTGATCAGTAGTAAAGCTTTGCAAACAGCTGTTCATACTATCATAGAATGATTATCTTGATGTAATTATCAACCATTTAAATCGAATTCAAATTTGAAACCAATTTTTTGCATAACGTATTGTTGAACTGCCACGCTCTGCAGTAAATCTGCTCCATCTGAACGCACATGTCCTCGGCCTCGCCCCATCCTACAGGGGTATCTACACTTTTGTACATCACAAACCAATTTTTAAAT
The DNA here is from genome assembly GCA_903798205.1 of Danio tinwini. NCBI lineage: Eukaryota > Metazoa > Chordata > Actinopteri > Cypriniformes > Danionidae > Danio > Danio tinwini. The sequence goes on from CAIGQZ010001108.1 coordinate 27,815,390, forward strand.
ATGATGAATTTCAGACCAATTGTAGATGTGGTGTAGTTGCTTTTGCAGTTTGATGCCACAGTGAATAAAACCACATCTAGGAATTCATCAACGTTTACCCCACACATGAAACAGCAATTGTACCGTACTGCTTACACTGGTGCTTCTATATTATACATAGATATTATACATAGGTGGCCATGTTTTGATACATTTAAATTATGATAATAATAATAATCATAATAATAATAATTCTTTATTCATTAATTTTCTTTTCGGCTAAGTCCATTTATTAATCCGGGGTCGCCACAGCAGAATGAACTGCCAACTTATCCAGCATATGTTTTACGCAGCAGGTGCCCTTCCAGCTGCAACCCATCTCTGGGAAACATACATACACACTCATTCACACTCATACGCTACCGACAATTTAGCCTACCCAATTCACCTATACCGCATGTCTTTGGATTGTGGGGGAAACCGGAGCACCTGGAGGAAACCCACGCGAATGCAGGGAGAACATGCAAACTTCACACAGAAACGCCAACAGACCCAGCCGAGGCTTGAACCAACGACCTTCTTGCTGTGAGGCGACAGCACTACCTACTGTGCCACTGCGTCGCAATGATAATAATAACAACAACAACAACAACAACAACAACAACAACAATAATAATAATAATAATAATAATAATAATAATAATAATAATAATAATAAAAATAATAAAAATAATAATAATAATAATAACCGGCAGCTAGCTCTCTGCAACTCACATGGTCGCCCACTGAAGTTAAGCAGGGCTGCGCCCGGTCAGTATCTGGATGGGAGACCATATGGGAAAGCTAGGTTGCTGCCGGATATGGTGTTACTGAGACCAGCAAAGGTCCCTCAACTTGCAGTCAGTGTGGTGTCACAATTAATAAAGGATACTGAGAAGGATCCAAATGCATGTAAAAAGTTTATTTGACAGAGTTAGAATAAACAAAACAAAATCAAAAATCACATACTGTAAGTAGTCATGACATCAGACCATATCTCCTCCGCACAAACAACCGACTGGGTGGGCATCCGGGTGGGGGCGTTAACCCTTCCAAGGCAGTGCGAACCTTACTCTCAAGCTTCCATGTCCCCGCAGAAATACAAATCCTCTGAGGAATGATGGGCTCGTGGGATGTATTGCCCTTGAAAAAAAAATCAAGTGAGTAGTCACAGGAAGACAGGGCTTTAGTCAGACAGGAAACAAATAATTGAACGGGTTCCAGCGACCTCGGGTTCCAGCGTTCCTCACCAGTCCTGAATACAGACAGAGACACATGAACAAACGCAACAAGCTGACGAGCTAAGCTCCGTCATAACACGTGGCATTGCCTTGCCTCCTGGTGCTCCCAGAAAAGCCTACCTGGCAGCTGTAATCATCGATGAGAGAGTGATCCAATATGTCCTTAGCAGGAACCCAACTTCTCTCCTCTAGATCGTAACCCTCCCAGTCCACCAAGTACTGAAATCCTCATCCCCTCCGTCTCGAGTCCAGAATGCACTTAACTGAATAAACGATCTGCCCATCTACAAGACGCGGCAGGGGAGGAACCAGCGTGGGTAGATTAACGGCAGCATGAAAAACATGCTTTAATTTGGAAACATGAAACATGGGATGGATTCTGCTGTACGCTGGAGGAAGTTTGAGGCGGACTGCCACAGGACTAATGATTTTGATGACAGTGAACGAGCCAATAAATGTAGGTGCAAGTTAATTACAAACGGTGTGCAAGAGATTATTCTTGGTTGAAAGCCACACTTTTTGATAGACGACGTAAAACGGAGGCTTAGACTGGTGGCGATCAGCTTTAGCCTTGGATCGCTCACCCACTTGGAAGAGGGTCTGTCTGGCCCTGCGCCAAGTGCATTGGCACCTCTGGACAAAGGCGTGGACAGAGGGAACCGTGATTTCGAATTCCAGACTAGGAAAAACTGGTGGCTGGTAACCTAAACTACACTCAAACGGATATAGGCCCGTGGCTGACACTGGTAATAGATTGTGTGTGTACTCCACCCATGAGAGCTGCTGACTCCAAGAGGCGGGATTCTGGGAACCAAACAACGTAACACATGCTCAAGGTCTCTGTTTGTCCATTACTCTGAGGATAAAAAACAGGAGAAAGGCTAACAGTCACCCCGAATGAATGTTACAAATTCTGTCAGAAACCACGTCCGTCGGAAGACCATGAATGTGAAAGACGTGATTAATGACAGCATTCGCTGTCTCTTTGGCTGAGGGTAATTTGGGCAGAGGAATAAAATAAGTAGCCTTCAAAAACCGGTCCACCAGGGTCAAAACAGTCATATTGCCGCTAGATGGCGGTAGACATGTGACAAAAACTAGTGAAATGTGTGACCAGGGTCTCAAAGGCACTGACAGAGGCTGAAGGAGCCCAGCAGGAGGATGATTGGAAGTGTTAGAAACAGCACAAACAGAACAGGCCAAAACAAACCCACATATGTCCCGCACCATAGCTTGCCACCAGAATTGCTGTTTAACCATAAATAAGGTACGACTCCCCTCCCCGAATGACAAGCCACTTTGGAAAAGTGTCCCCATTGAATGACGTCAGACCATATCTCCTCCGCACAAACAAGCGACTGGGTGGGCATCCGGGCGGGGACGTTAAACCTTCCAAGGCAGTTTGAACCTTACTCTCGAGCTCCCATGTCATAGCAGAAATACAAATCCTCTGAGGAATGATGGGCTCGTGGGACATATTGTGCTCGAAAAATAAAATCATGTGAGTAGTCACGAGAAGACAGGGCTGTAGTCAGACAGGAAACAGATAATTGAATGGGGTCCAGCAACTGATCCTCACCAGTCCTGAATACAGACAGAGATACATGAACAAACTCAACTAACTATCAAGGAGACAAAAAAGCATTGTCCAGATATAGAAGAGATAATGAACCGCAGCTGGCTGACTAATCAGAACAGCTAAGCTCCGTCATAACACGGGACATACACAGATCAAAACAAAACAAAACAAACAGACCAAAACAAAACAAACCCACATGATAAAACAGACAATCAGGAGTGCGCACAAGCCTTCAACCATGACATGTGGGTCCTAACGCCCCAGTATATTGACTGCTCAGTGAGCGACAGAGATGTCCATCAAAAAAAGAGTAGGGGTTTAACCCCGGCATCTTGGCCAAATTTGCCTGCTGGCCTCTGTCCATCATAGCCTTCTAATCATCCCATTTCATAATTGGCTTCATCACTCTGTCTCCTCGCCACCAATCAGCTGGTGTGTGGTGTGCGGTCTGGCACAATATGGCTGCCATTGCATCATCCAAGTGGATGCTGCACACTGGTGGTGGATGAGGAGATTCCCCCTAATGTGTCAGTGCTTTGAGTGTCCAGAAAAGTGCTAAATAAAATGTAAGGAATTATTATTTTTATTATAAAAATAATAACCATTTATGTCACATTTATGGCTTGATTCTGTGTTTATTTCTGTTTAGTTTTGTGGTTCTTTTGTCACACCCTGTCTTCCTAGGTAGCCAGTTTGTTACTATGGTTATTTATTGTCTCCACTCACCACTCATCTCATTATTCTGTTTAGCCTGATTGTTTCCTTGCACATATACCATATACATATACCAATTTGTGTTTGCCTCTCATTGTCTGTAGTTTTTGTTATTCTAAAAATGTGTGTTCCCTGTTTTGGTGTGCTTTTGTTATAGTTAAGAGTTTTGTTAAGTAATAAATATGTTTAATACTCAGTTTGCATTTCCTCCTTTGCACAACAAATCGTACCGAATTGTAATCTATTCACTCTGTAACAAATAACAAAATGATTGCCAGTTAGGATGGCTAAAAATGACTAAAGGATTTAAAATGACTTCAGAAACTTCCTTAGTTTATAATTCTTTCTGAAGGATTTGGTTATACGTGGATCATTTTAATGATTACCACAATCCTAACTGTAAATATAATTATGATGATGATATATTTTGTTGCTCATTGGAAAGTATGATGAATAATATTTACTGAATAGCTAATAGTGAACTGGCATTCAACTATGAGTAATTACTTTGTTAATCAGTATTTGTTAGTTAACTGCAGCAATGCTAATATTGTTACTCATTTGTTATTGTGTGATTACTCATTATAAGCCAAGAGCTTTCTAGCATATTACAAAAGAATCAATTGCATAGCTTTATTATATAGTTGAACAAGTTAAAACATAATATTTAAGAGTTAGAACAGTTAAAAACAGGAGACAACCAGCCATATTTTAGCTCAAAGCCTAAACAAATGTTGTAAGGTAAACCTATTTGCCCTTGTGAATGTAAATCGTGGGTATTTTCTAGATTCACAATAAATACAACTCCTCTGAACACATGAAGGGTTACAGTAAATAGATGTTGAGGGACATTTGATTCATGGCAGCTGCTCCAAGACTCCTTTGAAACCCAACAATTCTTTAGATTGGTTACCATTCTGCTCGTTTCTCAGTTGCCTCTCTGTACTGTCCTTAATGCCAAATAATATCCATATTAATATAATGAATGAAGGATTTAATAGACCTGGGGCAGTGGGGAAGAGTTGGTTTAACATGATTGTCTGGGGTGAATTATAATAGCAAATAGACCTTATTCAGTCTCCACATGAGGGAGAAAATCCCATTTGCTTCTGTAAATCTGTGAGCTCAAAGGCAGTATTGTCTTCTTATTGTCTCTATGCCACAGACTACACTTTTTTGTGATTGACTTAGAGATGTGGTATAAACTATGTTTAGCAAAATCTTTAAGCTAATCAAAAAAGTGAATATCTATTAATTGGCTATTTTGCTCTGTTAATGCATAAGTCAGGGTTTTGGATTGGAACACTTAGTCGAGGTCATTTTCTGAAACATACTGCACAATACACTCAGGCTTATTTATTTATTTACTCATATTTTCTATTTTATTAAAACATAGAAGTGGAATTGTCAGCAACACTGTAGTTTAGAGTATTGTAGTTTACAGTATTAACAAGCCATTAACTAACCTTAGTTGCTTAATAAACTGATATTCTGCTGTTTATTAATAGCTAGAATGTTAGAAGTTAGCATTTGCGGATTTAACCAATAAGCAAAGTAAGCAGCCGCTTGGGGCCCCAGGAAATTTGGGGGCCCCCAATAAATACCTAGAAGTATAAATTATACACATAACATTGTTTTCTATCATATTTTGTATGGTGAGGGTCTAACAGATTAAATTTAAACAAAACTTTAACATCTACACAAATTAGTCATTACATCCCTAATTATGGAGACGTCCAGCAGTCATGTCGGGTAAAGATAATTTTAAAAACAATTTATTATTTTTGATTAATTAATAAAAATTTTTTTTAAGAAAACAAATCCTTTAAAATGTAGAGATTTCATTAAAACAAAACATGGAAAAGAAGATTTAGTGATTATAATAATTTCTTTTTATAAAACTACAAAGTGTGCATTTTAGGACTGTTGGGCCCCAATGACCGGAACTGCTTAGGGCCCCCAAATCACTAAATCTGCCACTGGAAGTTATGTGGTTAAGTTTTGTGTAGGATTAGGATTAGAGATTAGTGATAAGAGCATACATTTTAATTATTAATTGCCGGGTAATAGTTAATAGCATAAATTGTGACCTAAACTAAAATGTTACCGAATTCCCTCAATCCAGATCAATCTTTTTAAAGTTCACCACAGAATGAAAACAAAAATAAATCTGTAATAATTTTCTTACTCTCATTTCGTTCTCATTAGTTTGCATCAATATATTCAAGTTATGACAACATCTAACAAAATGAAGTTCAGACAAATGACCTTTTCCTCTTCAATCAGAGGCATTTTTACATAGCATAACATTTTTTTTTTAAGTCGAGTACTGCAAAAAATTCGTTCAAATTTAAAACAAATGCAGCGTTATGTACATTACATGCAAGTTTTCAAGTTTAGAACCTCAAATAAATTAAGTAGCTGAAATTGTTTAATTTTTTTGTTTGTTTTCAAATTGACGGTTTATTTAGTTGCTTGTAAGAAATACATTTACCAACAACATTTTTGTTTTCCAGTAATTTTTTATTTGTTTTAAAACCACAGATTTTTATTGTTTTAAAAAACAAAAACATGTACTGGCATCCGAAATAAAGACGTTATTCTCCATGTGCAAGTCCCAGTTGCAAACATGCAGGCCGGAAAAAAAAGCCACGCCCCTGGTTGGGTTTAAACACTGTCGATCATATTAAATACTAACTACATAAATATTAAATACTACCATCGTGAGCTCACTGTGTTAGCATCACAGCTAACATATTTCAACAGTCCAGCTGTAAGTACTCTTTAGCTCATCTTTGGCCAGTTTTTTTCTATCCTATATAACTGTTTACAATCCCATATCAAAACGACAAAACTCCGTCAATTAATTACTAGCTCTTTAATTATAAATCTCTTCCACTGTCAAAGCGTATCAGCTCACGTGTAAACAACCCACAGTTGTACTTACTATTCAGACTCTTGCTTGCTTTTCTTGCTTTCATTTTCAGTTTGTTTGCTGATTCACGTCTATTTTGTCTTACGATCGTCTTAGTTTATTTACTTATTTGGGCCTGACTGCACCTGTACGTGTGCATTTCATTCAGATTTTTGCTCGCGCTTATCGCTTTACTATGTCATTTCACAAAGGATGAAACCTACTCAATTCAGATTGATTTATTAAACCTTTTACATGTTCTTTAAAGGGTCAACATTTTTGCTTGAACAGAGTTGCAATGGAAAGAGAGAAATGTCTCAGATTTGATTCAAAAGATTTCTTGAAATGACAAATATAATATCGACAACAGAAGTTTTATTTTGATGTTAACAAGCCCTTTATTCTTAGTCTTTTTTCCTCCTCACTCTTTTTTCCCCTTGTACTGTACACTTGAACAACAGCTCAAGTAATAACTCAAGAAAAAAGAAACCCATGGTTTGAGTGACAGCTCTTTAAAATTCAAAATGAATGGCTAAGGATGTGAGGACCTGAACTGTGCCCAATTATAATGATGAACAAGAGCAAAGGGAGGACCACACATCAGTCAACAAGCCTCTAGCACTTATTTTCAGCTCTTGTAGGTTGCATCCGGGCCGTGTCTATGAGCGTTGGAGTGAATCTGCCCAGCAATCCGTAATCATATTCTGCATCTTGGCTGACACTAAGAAGCAGATCAATCATGTTTCCGAGAGACATGCATACCCTCCTACCACCCTTGGGCTGAAGCATCGAGAGGTGGCTCGCAATGCCTCCCCCTTTCATTTCCCATTCTGTAGATGTCAAATGCCACAGATCCGTGGTTATGCATGCAATCTCAGGCATTTCAAATGCGCCTGTCCCCTCCGCACAACCAACTAATTTGTCTTCCAGCAACTATATGGATTAAATAACTCAGTTGTCTTTGATCTTCCATCCACAATGAAGCTTCTGGAATCTAATTTGACCCAACTGAACTCTAGTTTGTGCGACACGCAACGTGACACTGTTTAGATGTGATCTAAGCACATTCCCTGTAAGTTAAAGCTATGGATTACCTGTGAGAACAATTATGCCTCTGCTTTTTCTTTGTAACTTTAAATCTTGGTTTTCTCTGCAGTCTCTGTTTTCTTCCTTTTTTTTCCACTCGCTCTCTGTTGACACTGGGTAATAATATAGACATCCAAATTGTAGCAGTTTGCCTTTATTAAATACGTATGGATGTTTTTTCCCTCTTTTTCTCTCTCTCTCTAACTACACTTTGTAATTCACTATTACTTGGCAATCTCTGCATCAGCTTAGCCTCTCATTTTAGGTAATCAATGTTATGCCTGACAAAACTGATCTTAATAAAAATCGAAAACGGGACTTTTCACTAGCAGAATCTAATCAAAAGTGAGCTTCTGAAGTAGCTCTGTACATAATCCTTGTAGATTGATCTTAGAGCGACCGCTTTTTGGAACAACAGCTTGAGTCTCTTTCAGTATTAACCTTAAAAATAGATGTGATCATTAATAGTTGGTTTAAGATTAAATAAACTTTTTTAGGAGAATTTTTTTTTTATTGTAAAGAATATTGAGGCGACGCTGTGGCACAGTAGGTAGTGCTGTCACCTCACAGCAAGAAGGTCGCTGGTTCGAGCCTTAACTGGGTCAGTTGGTGTTTCTGTGTGGAGTTTGCATGTTCTCCCTGCGTTCGCGTGGGTTTCTTCTGGGTGCTCCGGTTTCCCCCACAGTCCAAAGACATGCGGTACAGGTGAATTGGGTAGGCTAAATTGTCTGTAGTGTATGAGTATGAATGAGTGTGTGTGGATGTTTCCCAGAGATGGGTTGCGGCTGGAAGGGCATCCGCTGCGTAAAAACATGCTGGATAAGTTGGCGGTTCATTCCACTGTGGCGACCCAGGATTAATAAAGGCACTAAGCCAAAAAGAAAATGAATGAATGGAAAAAATATTATTTAATAGTTTTATTTATTTATGTGTCCTTCTATATTTATTTTTTCTCCATTAGAAACCATTTAATAATTACTTAAAGCCTTCCTGTAGCTGAAACAGTAGAACATGTCACTTCTAATGCCATGGTTGTGGGTTCAATTTCCAGGGATGGAAGAGCTGAAAATGTGTACATTCAATATACAATATAAACATGCAAATGTACATTTTTAGATGTCTCCAACAATAGGTTTACATAAAGGTCAAAAGTTAAAAATAAGAGTCTCAGAGTGCTTACATTTGTCAGATGCTTTATCATATCCCTTTAAATGGCTGCTCTACCAAATGGTTGACCATATTTTGACTGATTTAAATAAAGACTGTTAAAGTCGTTTGAAGATAGACTGTTTTAAATAATTGGTTTACAATAAAATCAAACAAACATAATCATGTTGTACTGCTACGCTTGATTTTTGTTTTTATTGTAAAACAACAACAACAAAACATGTTAAATGAGAATCTGAAATATTTTATGGCATACTTCAAAAAAAAAGATGTCTTATTTTGACAAACTTTTTTAATAAAGTGCTCTTACACTTCATATTTTCAGATTTGTCATAGTATATGTATTAATTCCGGTACTTTATCTATTTGGTATAGAGGTTGATGTTTTAGAAATTATAGGATGATTATAGGAATAATGCAATCTAAACATTTTTTTTTCTTAGTAAGGCAGTTAAAGGGATATCAATTGGACCCAAGCCTTTGATATGCTTTTGTAGGACAGAAAATTGTGTGATTTTGATAACACAAACCAAACTCTTATAAGTAAAAGTAGACATAATTAGCTGGGAGCCAATGAAGACCATATGATGGCATTGTTTACATTTGCAGAGGTGGGATTTTGCAGTCATTGTTTAGCATGTCACAATAAATGGCGAAATATTAAGTCCCCATTCTTTGTAGTGAAGTGTGAAGTCCCAGGTCACACTGGTCAAGCTACAATTCTGCAGGCTTCAGGTTTTAAACAAATAATGTGTGCTATTTGCCCAAAATAGTGTCAGATAATTAATTACTTTAATATGTTTATACTAATTTATATTAGGAACTTAGGTTTTTAATTTTATTTTTAAGATATATTGTAATATATTATTTTGTCTTTAAGAGATATTGTAACTGAAGGACGCTTTCAGATGTGAATCCAAATGCAGATTTGATTACAAGAATAGTAAATCAGGCAAGGGTCAACAACAGGAGTAATCAGGTACATACAGAAGTCGTCGTCGATAAACAGGCAAATGGTCAAAACCAGAGAAAGGTAAGATAAACAAGAAACAAGACTAAGGATAGATTACATAAAACACGACAAGGATCAAAGAACACGGCTATGGTTATGGAAATGAAACGCTTTGTAAAGTTACAGGTTTGTTTAACTAACAAAACAAACAAAGTGGTGTATAAATAGTCTGTGTAATGAGTTCTAATGATCAGCTTCCAGCTGTGTGTGCGCAATCAGCGGGTAAACTGCAACTGGTTTGTGTGAACAGCTAAGATGGGATTTGTAGTTCTTTTGGTGGCAGATTTGTAGTTCTTCAGCGGACTAGATCACTGGTGATTGTGACAGATATTCACCTAAAATTATTTTTTACTTCAGAATATCCAGCCTGATCTCACAAGAAAATGTAACTACTTTGTGTTTAGTACAATTACAGTTTCGTATGAATTTGTACGAGTTCAGTCTTACAATAATGTACAATTTTAAAATGGAGTTGTGACATCAAACCCAACCTTTAAGCCCAACCATCATCGGGGATGAGCAAACTGTACTAAATTGTATGAATGAGATTGTACTAATTCATACGATTTGGCCATTAAATCAAAAAGTTACTAATTGTCATGAGATAGCAATGGAACTTCTTCTTTTGTGTTTAACGGCAGAAATAAACTCATTTTCTTTAATGTTTTGAACTTGTTATAAGTAAATGGTGAGTAAAGAATGACATAATTTTTGGGGGTGAACTATCTCTTTAAACCCTTTAAAACATTTATTGGCATTGAAATAGGCAAGTCACACCATTTGCATATCTTTAAAAAAGTAATTTTACACTTTAAATTTGATGTTAAAACTCTGTAGATAGTTTATAAACCATACGAATCCTCTGCTTTTTATCATCCACAAAATTACAGCCGGTTTCACCTGTACTGCACGCTACACTCAATCCAGGTATTGGAAGGTCATCTTATTTCTGCACATTAAAGTGTATTGCTCAAGCAGACACGAAAGGCTGGACACATGTGGTGATGTTGCATCATACAGTAAATTGGTAAGGGAGATGAAGGCGGGGTCTAGGTGCTAGACAGCAACTGTAATTCACCATCTACTCCTATAATAGGCTTTTATTTTTTTCCCCCCATTTACTCCAAACAGACCGTAGCACAACAAAACTCTTCATCATCTGTGCACAGGCGTATCTGCCCGCCAACAATGAGCATTTGTGACAAATTCCACGATTCAGTCAAGCTTTAAGGAGAATAACAAAAGCAACTTTAAACTCTATTAGCTCTATTGTCTTCACCTACTGAAGCAAACAAAAGCTCCCAGTGTCTCAATGACCTCCTTCATCTCGCCAAATTAGAGCATCACACCAAAATGTGAAACTAATCCCAAATTCATAAGATTAAAGAAGTTTGACTGCAAAGAATAATCTAGTCCGACATTTCATCTTATTTTTTTCGTGTACGGAGATATGCAGATGAGAACATTTGCATAATCTCTCCAGAAAATGAAAAACAGATAATCAAATACCATCACATCCTATTTATATTCAATTAGCTGTTATTTATGCAAAGTCATGCCGTCAAAGGAATTCATAATTGCTGAAGAATAACAAGTGGACTGTTGTAGTGGGTTTTCCAATGAGAGAGGGATCAGGAAGGTGTCTCGAATCCCGTACAGCCATCATGTTTCAAAGATGATCCACATTTTCTGCTTTTAAATCTCTCATTATTCATGAATTAAAGAGAAGAACTAGACCTAATATGTCTGTAAAGCTACAAAGACTCTAATACAAGCTGCTGCCAAAAAATGAACTGATCATGTTTTTGAGTCCAATTTACCATGTATTGACTGTTTTATATTTGATTAACTGAGGGCATTTATACAACAATTATTTCAGAAAACAGAAATCTTTTATCTGTTTGGCCTTTCATTTACATACAAAACCAGGAGCGTAGCCTTCATTTGAGAAACAAGAGGCGCGTAATGTCAAGTGTAATATCAGTTTATTCTATTCTATCCTATTCTACAGTCCATGGTTCAGAGGATAAATAAATGAATGAAAACATGCATATATACATAAATTCGCATAAACTACATACAACATTTCAAAGAGTCAAATTTGTCAGTTTACTTCATTCAACTTCAAAGAAGGAGGCTTTTTGTCAGCAGAAAAATAACATGCAATAACTATTTGTTGTTGTTTAGTTTATTTTGGTTTAAATGGTGTTTCCAGGCTTTATAATATTTTTGTTAAGACTGGTTTGTTAAAAATAACTTACATGTTAAGTTATGCATCTCCTACTTTTAGAGTCATCTTTGACCAACTGATGTTTTATATTTATCATCATTAATTGACTTATTATTTTTAAAATTATGTTAGTGGAATGATACATTCTTCTCACAAATAAAAATGCCCTTTTAAGTTTATTTTAAACCTATTTTGAACCTAATCAGGGGTCTGATTTATAAAATTAGCTTAGAAACATTCCTAAAACAGAACGTACACCAAATATTTATTCATTAATGAGTATGGCTCATATGATGATTTAAAGTGGTTCAATTAGGTCAATATACAGTATATTATTTTACTATTAAAAAGTAAGTAGTATGTGAAAAGACAAAATAGTAAAATAGTTGATAGAAACCTTCAGTATACATCAGGCTGCTTCTCCACAAACAAGAAGACGGAGAAAATCACAAGACTGCCTCAGAAAAATAATTCCAGAAATTAAATTTTGCATGATATTGCCATTAAATTCAAAACATATACTCAGGAGATATGTGGCTTTTGACCTATTACTTTTCTGTATTGCTCCAGGACTACTTGCATATATATGTTTATGAAATAATAAAATGTTTAGAGTGGTGCAATTTTTTACAATACATAAGCATCTATAACGTATTTTCATTTTGAGCATTATAAACTCTAGATGATGGATAGTAAAGCCCAAAGTGTCTTCTTACCAAAGATACATGAACTGTGAATGTAGACCAAATTATTCAGCAACTGTTACTGTTTTAGTTTGGGAAGGTCATTTTTAAGAAAGTGCCTCTGACGGTGAGGGAGAGAAGGAACGCTTTTTACAGAAATCTTATTTTGCATGCTATCTTCATCATATTTGAAATATAATCTCATGAAACACTTGGCTTTCAAGGCATATTTTTTCTAGGACATTTCATTAATGTTTTCCTGTGTTTGTATATGGAAAAACAAATATTGAACACAGTACAAATTTTTTTCATGACTTTATAATGTATAACTTTTTATTTTTTTGAGCACGAAACTTCACCTTTTAGCACAGTAAAACCCATGTCTTCTTTTATTCATTCATTCATTTTCTTTTTGGCTTAGTCCTTTTATTAATCTGGGGTCACCACAGCAGAATGAACCACCAATTTATCCAGCACGTTTTTACGCAGCGGATGCCCTTCCAGCCGCAACCCATCTTTGGGAAGTCTTCTTTTTAATGATATCTAATTTGTGTTTGTAGCCTACTGGAATCAAGAACTGTTACTATTTAAAGTTAGGTAGGTGTAAATCCCCATTAATAAGATACAATTAATGGGAAATTGAATAAAAAATATTAATATTTTTTGTAGTTAATCAGCTATACTAATAGAGAAGGCTCCAGATTCAGATCTGTTTTTACATTACTTTGACAGTTGGGTTTAGAGTTGGGGTAGGGGTAGACATTAATAAAATACAATTAATGGGAAATTTTATAAATAATACAAATAATCCTTGTTAACTTCCAGCCACAGCCGTATGTAATCTATAGCTGATTAACAGAAGGCCCCTACTGGTCCATATCTATCAGCTGATAACCACTGATAAGAACCCATTCACAATTGAGTGATAACATTCTAATCGGCTGAGATAACAACTTTTGCATGGGAAGCAGATTCACACCGGTGTTTTGTGCATAAGCAACATTCATAAATAAGACCATTGGTGTATTATGTTGAAGCTGATGCTATGCACAAAGTTTTGAGTATAGAACAGATTTTGGCCCCTTGAAGGTTAATGAATGGGTGGACCTGATGATTTCTGTCTATCACTGACTTAACAAGTTACAGAAAAGTTGCTAAATAACTTGCATGATCAAGCACTGAGCGATGTAACTAAAACATATTAGTTAACAAACTATTTCCTATGACTGTTGAGTTTGTGTCCCATGCAACTGACCATGTGTGACACTGGGTCCATACTGAATGAATAATGAAAAAGCATATGACATCATGCTTAATCAAATGTCAAAATTTCTACATAATCAATATTTGTGATTAGTTCCTATTTAGAAACACATTTTGTATTTAAAGGGTTAGTTCCCCCCAAAATTAAATTCTGTCATCATTTCTCTCCCTCATCTAGTTTTAATGTAAACCCTTATGACTTTCTTTCTTATGTTGAACACAGAAGATATTTTGAAAAAATGCTGGTTTGCTGGCACCCATTAACTTCGATAGTAAGAAGAAAAAAAAACTATGGAAATCGGCGCAGCCAGCTTTTTTCAAAATATCTTCTTTTGTGTTCAACAGAAGAAAAAAACTCTAATATGATTTGACCAAGAAAATGGTGAGCAAAAGATGAGAGAATAATTTTTTGTTGTTGTGTGAATTATTCCTTTAATCACCACTTGCAATCACATTTAACATAGAGCTCGAAATAATTATAACTAAATTCTAAATAATGAACTTAACTTTACAGAAGTGCAAGTAAAAGGCCTACATGCATTAAACCAGGGCTGCTCAACCCTGTTCCTGGAGATCTACAGATTTCAGCTCCAACCCTGATCAAACACACCTTCCTGTAATTATCAAGTACTGTTCCGGTCCTAATTAATTACTTCAGGTGTGATTGAACAGGGTTTGAGCTGAAATCTCCAGGAAAGTAGATCTCCAGGAACCGGGTTGAGCAGCCCCTGCATTAAACCTTCGCCCATACTATTGGATTCCAACACGGTGGTTCTTACAGCATCTGTATGGTCCTTGCCCAATGAAACTACACCAGAATCTAGAGCTTCTGCTGTGAGTCTGAAGGACTGGCTATGCAAGTCTACATGTGTGAAGGCTTGTAATACCCTTATCTAAAAAGTTCTTATAATTTATTTTAGCCTATTTTGGAAATCTGTGTGAAAATAAAACATTTGGCAACCTTGTCATCTATACATATAAAGCAAAAGCAAAACATTTGAGTTTTTGTATGTGTTACCTCAAGGTAATCAGGTTTCCCCCCACATTCCAAAGACATGCATGGATGTTTGGGTGTTACAGAGTGTATGGGTGTTTCTCAGTAGTAATGTTGGTCCTATCAGTTCTAGGTTGTGGTTGAAAAGGCATGTTAAAATGTGCAGTAATTGGCAGTTTATCCCGCTGTGGCGACTCCTGATAAATCAGGAACCAAGACGAAGGAAAAAGTGAGTGTTACTTAAATGTGCACTACATATTACATGTTGCCAAAGGCTGGTCATTAATATGGCTCCCATATTCCTTTCATATACTTACAACAAACTCTCATGTAAGATGAATCTGCTGTGGGCTCAAGAGTACACGCCGTAGTCTGGGTAAATCTGACAGTTTCTGCGTGAATCTTCCTGACAGTGTCATCTAGACTGACCTCTTCATGCTTCTTCTGTTGGTGCTGTCTTGGTAATTCCCCATAATGAGCTTCGGGGCTGAGACGGAAGTGACCTGGTCCAGATGTAGCTCTGACCGGATTCGGGCAGCCCAGCAGCCTGGTCTGGAGGGTGCATACTAATGTACATCTGTTACAATGCTCCCCCTCTGGAGGGCTTTCATTTAGCATAGTCTGACCATCAGAGGCATTTTTATTTCTTTCTAAATTGAATGCCACCGCAAAATACAAATAAAAGCCGTTCTCTCTCTCAATGCAGGCTTTTGTTTGGATTATCGTAAACAATTTCAGTGAATAATGCACATGCGTTTGCTCGTGACATTGCAGGGATGCTCAAGCGATACGTTTTGTAGTTGCAGCATGAATATTTTAGGTGCCTCTGTTGAGGTGATATTCAATATTCATGCATCTCATCTGCGCATCTACAGTATGATTTACTTTGCTCATTGTTCTTGGCACAGCATTATATCTAGGTTAATTAGGGTTTTTGAAGTTAGCTGTAAGCCACTGATGAGGTTTGAATACATCCTGAGACCTTTAAGGCCCAAACCTGTGGGATGGTAGCTTAGGGAAACACTGTACTATAAATGTGGGAAGTAATTCCATTTCTTTTCTCACTCGACTCTCGATCAGTTTCTTTTCAAAATCCTCTAAAAGGTTTTTTCTTTTCTTTTTTTTCTTTTTTTTTGTGCAAAATAACATCAACTTCAAACAAACATTTCACTTTTAATCACTGTATTTTTCCTTTACACGATGCACTCTGGCATCGTGGGCCCTTGAAGCTGTTCTTTTTTGAGTGTCAGCTGGGAATCGCTCCCTAGTGGCCTGTGAGCTTACACCAAAGCTCCTTTTTCAAACCGAGCTTTGAGAAAGAGGAAAAAGAATCCTCTCAATGGAAAATTGGCTAGAATAAGAATTGTGAAACTGCTTGCTTTGACACACACCTGACCAGAATGTAAACGTATGCATGAAACATATATATGCGTGCTTCTGTGGGATGATTTTTTTCTTTCTTTCTTTCTTATACTTTTTTTAAAACACTTTTGTTAATGTACTTTTTATTTTATTTATTGTAAAAGTCTAATTTTACAATTTGACACCACAATTTGACAAACCACTGCAGAAATGTTCTAACCAACAGGCCCATGTCATATAGTGATACATTTCTTAATAATAACCTACTATAAATTAAAATCAATAATGTATGCTATATATTTTAGTTTTTACAAGCTTTACAGACGTAAAGTATATTCTGCTTTTAAAAAATAGGTTATCTATGTTATAGCTTTCGTCATGAGCCATGGCTGCATTCAAAATTTTCAAAGTGCACTGCGAAGGGAACGCAATTGTCAATATGAAGATCGCTAAAACTGGACTGTAAAAAATACTTTGAAAGCAAATTACACCGAAGAGAGATGACTTTAATGTTTATTTTTTTATTTTATATAATTCCAAGTAATTTTTTTTTGAATGTTTGAAAGGAATAGGGCTTAGGGGGGATAACTGGGAATAGAACACAACCAATAACTACCAGCTCAACAGCTGTAGTTGCAAGTTAGCAAATGTTCATTGGAACCATGGATTTGAAATGCCAGGAAATGCCAAATCAACGAACTATGTTTGTAACGATGGAATTTGCAAACTTAGTTAGCTAACGATGGTTTTCGGAAATGCACCCCTGGATGTACATTATCCCACTTATTACATGGATGCTAGCCACAAAACAAAAATTACACACAAAACTTTGTTCTGAGCTGAAATCGTTTTTTAATTCTTTAATTAAATGCAAAGCTGACAGAAACGAAAATGGCTCATGGAGCATACACTAATAAGTCACAAGATGGCACCAAACAGTCAAAAGCAGTTTCCAGATGATTGTTATTTGTTTTAGTGGTTGTCATCTCGGAAAGGGATACCTTGGAATGTCATGGCTGAATGTAACAGTGAGAACTGTTACTTAAACTACTTAAACTTACCATTTTTATAATCATTTGTGTAATAAATTGTAGAGTAACATTGTCAAATATGAATAAATAAAAATGCTTATTGTTTGATAGGCTTAGGTAATAATTGTTATACACTATAACTACTTTAAAAGTGTTTTAATTATAGTGAATATTGGAACTATTAATAACATCTAGAACTTAAATTTATTAAGTCTCCCGTCCAACAAATGTTGCAGTAAAATTCAAACAATACTACTACTACTACTACTACTACTACTACTACTACTACTACTACTACTACTACTACTACTAATAATAATAATAATAATAATAATAATAATAATAATAATAAAGAAAATAGTCACACTTTACAAAAAGGCTTCATTAGTAAATGCATTAACTAACATAAACTAATAATGAACAATATTTTAGCAGCATTTGTTTATCATAATTCAACATTTACTAATGCATTATTAACATCCAAATGTATACTTGTTAACATTAGTTAATGCACTGTGAGTTAACATGAACTAACAATGAATAACTGTATTGCCATTAACAAAGTTAACTAACATGAACAAACACTGTATTGAATGTTTAGTCCATTGTATGTCCATGTAAGTAATGCATTAACTAACATTAATAAAACCTTATGGTAAAGTGTTGCCAAAAATAAATAAGTAAATAAATAAATAAATAAATAAATAAATAAATAAATAAATAAATAAATAAATAAATAAATAAATAAATAAATAAATAAATAATAGTTGTTGTAAATATTGTCATATTGACATGGCTTTATTGTTTTGGGTTGTGAATCAAAACTAACTAAACAATTAAACTTATATGAGATTTTTTTATGCATATCTCCATAATATCTATAATATTTTAAAAAACAAAACTCTCTTTATTATTTGTCAATAAGAAATCTTTTTTATCCCCTCTTTTTTTGAATTCCACTTTGTAAACCAGGGCTAAAGGTGGCGAACATTATTTTAAAATCCAAATGTCAGCGTGTGTGATATTATAATTGTGCTGCTTTCTGATCCGTGTGTAACTGACCTTAGGTGGTCTGCACTAGATTATGAGTTTCTCACCAGCGTGACTGTTCCAGCAAAGAATTAACTTATCCTGAAGCATTAATCTTTAAGTATTGTAACACCTTCAATATTAAAAAAAACCAGAATACCAGTCTCATCGACATCACTGAAAACATCAAGCGAACCAGCAACTGGTTACTTTTACTCAGAATACCTCGTAAACAAACACAAGCACTGCCAGAAGTGGAGTGGTGTGCAATTACTCAGGCTCACATCTGTTCTGTCACACAGGAAAACAAGAAAGTGGTTAATTGATATGTTGATGAGCTGCAAAGTCAAAATGTGAAGATACATCTCATGATTAAACCATGTTTCTTCAGATATTAGATTATAAGATAGATAGATATAACTGTTTGGGATTTAAAGAGTAAAACATTTATATACAGTTGTATACAGTAAAAATGAACTGATTTACAGTAAATTTCCTTAAAGGGCACCTATTTTAACCCTTTTTAAAGAGGAAATATTAATATTATGGTTCTTCTGAGTGTGCCAGTTTAGGTTCAGTTCAAAACACAATTCAGATTTTTTTATTATGATGTGTTAAAAAGTGTCATTTTGGGGGCGTGTACACAGTTTGCTGTTTTAGGGGCGTGTTGCTTCACATGAAAACTAGTTTCGACTTCCCGCCCAACTTAACAAGGGGGCGGAGCGAAGAGCTCCCCCGCTGTGTGTATTGCAATAGACAGGCAGACAGATAGAAGCAACATGAGTACCAGCATTCAGACGTACATGTAGGACTCAGACACAGACCAAACAGAGAGTACAGAATCATGTGTCTTTGTATAGTTTTACAGCCAACTGTGTGCTAGTTTAAAGCTCCGAGCTTGTAGCCTACACCGAGACTAATAAAGCACAGTGAATTAACTGTGACTGAAGCGCATCACACACCTGATGCACCGCGACACGGCGCGCACATGACGTTGACCCAGCGCCGGTGTGTCACCTGATAGAAACATGTTTAGAATTCAGAAATGCATGCCGCTGCGTGGCGCGACGCTGAGTGTCGCCGAGCGGCACTTCTGGTGTAGGACCTGCTTGAGGCTTTAACTAGAGGGCGACATACACCGAATGTGTCGCTCAGAGCCACGACGCGGCACACCAGACGCGCACATTTGCATGTAATTTAAAATGAAACTATTCAGATTACGCTCTGTGGCACGGCAGAAATATGAACAGTGTCCTGAGCATGGCGCTGCGCGTCGTTAGTTCGTTATTTCCATTGGAGGGACGTGCACGTGAGGCAATGCGCTCGCACTTTCCAGCTGCACCTAGTTAAGATGACAGAGCTTCTGTGACCGTGGGAAATGCAAACCGCTGAAGTTTAAGGAAGACACAATGAAAAGTACACGTGTATGCAAACTCACCAAAACTCACAAACACTGGCGTGGAGGAGAGCGATAACGTGGTGAATGTTGAGCCCAATGAGCCTTCCATCTAAAAATAGAGCAGAGTGTTTCTTTGGTGACGTCGCTTTGACTCACACGATGAAAATGGCGGACGTGAAACAACATACTGAGGAGATGGTAATGCACATCTGTCAATCAATATTGGTGGGCGGGGGGACCGCACTCCTACGTAAAGTTTCGGTCGATCTCAAAACAGCTCCAATTGGTCCACCGTTTTTATGTTGTTAAATTGAAAAAAAAGGACTGGGTGTGTTTATATCACCCCAATATGACAGTCTATACACTATACCTACACATATGTCTGTCCAAACAGCTTGAAAAGTAGATTTTTCACCATAGGTGCCCTTTAATATATACAGTGAATAACCATATTGACTTCAAGAATTCCCTTCATGATGTATTTACTTTTTTGCTGACATTACTACAATTCTTTTCTCCTTATTATGCTTATTATGGTTTTCTCATTGATGTACATTAAAGGTTTATGTTCCATTACCTCTAATATAATTAAATAATGTTAATGACATTACTTTAATATCATATGTGTTACCACAAAGTTGTTTTGGTAGTTGTGTAAATGACACAAAGTGCCATCTATATATCAGTATGTTTCTCTGCCTGCGAATAAACTATTTGTAATGAGCATTGGTTCACTATTGGTTCACTCTTTCTCATCACCACATGCTTCTGGTTGTGTTTTTGTGTGTACCAAAGGTGAAATGTCTAGATGTTAGTACTCAATCATTTCACTATATTGATACTATTATTTTCTTTCTACCATTGTAAACAATGAAAAAAAAATATATATAAGGGTATATATATAAGGGTAAGTGAGGGTATTTACATCCAAATCAGGTGAACGCTGTAGGAATTACAAAATTTTGCATATGTGTCTCCCATTTGTTAAGTGTCCAAAACTAACTGGATAGAATAATTATCATAAATCAAACTTTCACTTTTTAATACTTGGTTGCAAATCCGTTTCAGTCAATTACAGCCTGAAGTGTGGAATGCATAGACATCACCAGTCGCTGGGTTTCATTCCTGGTGGTGCTCTGCCAGGCCTCTACAATAATTGTCTTAATTTCCTGCTTGTTCCCAGGGCACAGGGTTCCCTTGTGCCCTAAAGGGCATTTTCCCTTCAGTTTTGTCTTCAGCAAGTGAAATGCATGCTCAATCAGATTCACGTCAAGTGCTTGACTTTGCGATTGCATAACATACAGTGCATATGTGCAGTTATGAATTGTGCTAATGATGAGCATTTTTTTGGGATAAAACTAAAGGCATGGCTCTCGTCTCTGAGAAAACAACAGTACTTCAGTGCTAACAGTAACAACCTTTTTACAAATCCAGTGTTGAAATTACCCTCACTGGTGAAGCAGTCTGGCATAAAATATATTTTGCTCAGACATATACAGTAGCACTTACTGACATTCTTCGGCACATTTCCTTCAAAAATTAAATTCAATGACCCCAGGGTTCTAGTGCTGGGAATCTATGGAGGCTCTTAAGTTTGTTTGTACAACAGAACGTCTGTAATTTTTTACAATGCAGACTTTGTAAATCTCTAGCGAGCATACAGAAATGACAGATTGCTGCTGTTCACACTGAGAGGGATCTTTGCTAATACATCAAATCATCTTAAGTCATGGTTAATAGAGTAATGCAGTTTTAAAACTGCAAATGTGCTTTTGAAGGGACTGTTTGCGATGTATAATGTTTATAAAAAAAGGACTGGGCAGATTTTTAACATTATATAACACGGATATCTTTGTTCAACCCCTTATAAAAGTGAAGTTTGTAAAATATGTCCCTTTTAAGGTACATAAGGTGACTAACAACAACAACAACATCATCATCAAATATTCTTCTAAATGGAGAAATAAAGGACAATATGTCGAAAGCCTGGATTTATACTCACTACATCCATTTTTATATGCAAGATCCCCATTACCTTATGTTTTGTATGTAGATCTTCATCTTTTAGACATCATAGTTTACTATAGTTGTGTTGAAATGTGCAAATAAAAATGTCTTTGGAGTAAATAGAACAATAATGGCTGCACGGTCCAGGGATAATGTTGGATATTTAACCATGCAAATACAAGTTATAAGGATTATGCAAAAACAGATTAACATTTTAAAATGTAGAAGCCTCTTTCTTTCTCTCTCAGTGTCTCTCTCTGTCTCTCCCATTCTTGGTGTATGTCCACGCTTGGAAATTCAATTAACAATAGAAATGTTTTGTGAGATGGATTAAAAAAGTATTGCCTTCAGCAAGCCGGGATAAACTCTTAACCTCAGAGACAGTTTAAGTGGTGACCTAACACAAAGGTTGAAATTATGATTTATGGATTGGGAGATATTATTCTTTGTTCTTCTCACAGTGGTGGGGGCCGATAACGGGAACGTACAATAGCGAGATTAGCCCAGCGATTGGAGTCATTCCTAAGACGCGCACTTGTGAAATCTCTCAGTGTCTGTGATGCAGCTCTCTGTTGTAACAACAGGGCCTTGATAATGCCATTGCTCACGGTTCATGACCAGAAAAAGATAAGAGAAATGAGTTTCTGTAAGCCTGCTACAGACTTAACCTCTGACACTCATTTCATATCAGGCCTTACGAAACCTTTCCCTCCAGCCTGGCCTGGTTCTCCGAACGCCACCCAAACACAATCTGCCACAGGTATTTAAATGCTTCACGCCTGCTCCGTGCCACAGTTTGCAGGCTATCTAACATCTCCTTGACCTTAAGAAGGAAATTGCACAGGGATAAGCAAACCAGCGAATGGCAATACAAAAAAAAAACCAACAACATCCCTTTTAGCGGAGGCTTTTTCAGGTGCTTTGTTAAGTGGATTAGGTCTTGCGGCTCAGGGCATTGTCTTTCACTTGCATATCGCTAATATTGTTTGTGACAAAAGCTGTGTAGTTTATCTCGCTAGCTGTTTTTACGCCAATCCATCCTTTTGTCATTTCCCCTTAAGGACATGTTGTCAGGGATGTAATGGTGTAGAAAATCATTGATATTAGAGAAGCATCTCCTGAAAATCCTTGACTCTGATGAAGTTAGATTCCATAACAGATTCCACATGCCTTAGAAAGTTAATGGATAAATGCATTATTCAGATAAGTTGAGAGAAAAAAAAAAAACATAACTCGATTGAAGTAATTTGCAAACCATCAATTTCGGATCAAACCGAGTCTGTTTTCTTTTGGTGTTTTTTTTTCCCTCTCACTGGGGAACTCTAATGGCTAACCATAGTTGACGTCTGATTAGCAAACAACAGCATGCAGGCTCAATTTTTTCCACCAAACATCATTTCAGGCACATAATTTTCAAAGTAAGCTAGTTGGTGTTATATTGAGTAAATATGACCACCCAAATTGAATCTGACAAAGCAACATTATAATCCATCACAGCTTATTAGAAATTTCAAATTTTGGAATTAAGGACTAATAAGCAGACAATGAAGCTTTCAAGGAGATGGATGAGGCCTCTGAATAAACAGGAAATGGCCGTAATAAAAACACAGACCATCAGTGTTCCCTTCAGCGCTGGGACACCGAGTCAAAATGCTGCTTTCTTCCCTTCAAATATAATGAAATAATCTGTCATCAAATCATCATCACTGTCATCAAATAAAGAATGGAGGCCGTTTCTGTGGTAATGTGTGCTCACAAAAAGGACTTGTAATAGGCTTATACTTTAATGCTGTGTTACCTTGTTGTTGCAAAACATACAACATACGGTAAACACAGATCACATAACAAGCAATAGAAAAGAAATGAAAGGGTATAAACAGAAATATCAGAATAATATTGTACACTGTATATAATGACTCCCATTTTATCCCAAAACATATTTCACAAGGGTAAAAAAGGAAGTTAGTAAATTATATTTGTGTGTGTGAGAGTGTGTTTGTGTGTTGCCAAAAAGATACCCGTATAAAATAAGTCAATGTTTTTGTGGTCCATACTTCTTTAGCAATTATTTCACATTTTATTGTATATACCCGGGTATATTCCGACATAGGCTTATTCTGAAAACGTTGTTCTATATACATTTCTGAAGATAACAAATTGACCCTTCGCTAAGCCACACCTAAAAAGCGCCACACACCAATTGTGGCTTAGCAAACGTAGCTATGCACAGGAGGTCTGTCAAGCTTTCGAGCAAGGAAAACAAGTCAAAGCATTGTGCATATGGGTTGTGCAAATCTGATACCCGTAATTCTAAACGTTTGGATGGGGTGGTGGAATTGTTTTCCCTTTCCAAAACCTAAAACCCAAGTGGAGAAATGCCAGCGTGGATCAAGCTGTGTGAGGGGCCGTAAAAGAAGCACAATCCAGTCATATTTTCATCAGTTTCAAGCTATGAATATTTGGATTACATATTAACATAACAAAACAGAGATCTGATCACAAACTGAGCACTTGCGATCAATATACTTCACCAACAGCTGTTTATTAGTAATTTATAACCCTTATGTCCATGTCAGAGCTACAATTCATCAATGTTTTCATCTGGCTTTTGAAGATTTAGTCATTGGTGACGATGTTATATTGGGTTAGTGTCTGCTTTTATATTTGGTATTGGATTAATTTTAGCTGGTAGAGAAAATCTATTTGTTCACTTGTGCTATTTATAATTTGATTTGCAATTCATTTTTTTTCCACTTAACTGCAAACTAGAATAGAAACTGTATAAAAAGCACACAAACATACTATCAGTTATAGGTACTGTACATTGTTATGGGTCAATGATGCTAATATTTGACACAAATCCATCAATTTTCCTTTTCTGGCTGTTCTTTGAATGAATTTTGTAGAAGCATTGTCCATGCGGTTTCCTCATGCATTAGTAACACTATATTTCATTGCACAACAATTAGTCTATCAGGCTAAAAAAAAGAGACATCACAGTTAATTTAGTTATTATAAGATTATTTTTGAATTTCACTTATCCTGCTGGGCATGAACTAAGCTGTTGAATGGTCAGCATCTGAGACGGCTAGGCTTTAGTTTAAATTTTGATATAATTATTTTCTAATCGGTTGCGTATTATGTTGTGAATATACCCATGTAATGTATTCTGCAGTCCTTTTTTTGTCTGGCTTTCTCAGATATCTCACCTGTTCGTCAAAAATGACTAATTATATACATGGAATACATATTGTCATAGACGTGCCAGGCACGAAAGCTTGACAGGCGTACCAACAGTAACTAGGGAGGGCCAATTATGTAGCCAGAAAAACCTATGGCTGCATTTCGTCTTTAAAACGAACACGGTATGACGCCGTTCCACTTACCTCCATGTGGACAGCTTTCCCCCTGTTACCAGTTTGTCCAGTAGCTCGACATATGCGTCT
Source organism: Danio tinwini (assembly GCA_903798205.1). Classification (NCBI taxonomy): domain Eukaryota; kingdom Metazoa; phylum Chordata; class Actinopteri; order Cypriniformes; family Danionidae; genus Danio; species Danio tinwini. Next base: position 27,840,565 of record CAIGQZ010001108.1, read on the forward strand.
ATAGACTTGAGATGCAGAGAGGAGTTGACCACGACAACGGGGTTCTAGTCTGGCAAAGAACAGTTCCAGAAATCAGGTAAGACCAAAACAGAAGCCAAAAAATAAAATAAACAAGTAAATAACAGGGTGAGAATGTGATAAAATCGGAAAATGTGGTTAAAATCAGGCGAGGGCTTTTCTTTTTCTGGATTACTTTTTAAAACTGTCGGTTGGGTTTAGGTAAATGGGTGGGCGGGTCAATCTGTGCTTTTAAAAACACTATCGGTTGGGTTTAGGGAAGGAGAAGGGTGGGTCAGTCGATCGGTCAGTGAGTCAGTCTTTCAGTTAGTCAACAGTCAGTCGTCAGCAGCCTCTAGTGGATTTATGTGAGAACAGCAGGTGCTAATGCCACTCGCGAGAGAAATTTGAGATCTGAAAAAAAAGCGTACACAGCAGCCTCTGATAGATTTGCGAAAACAAAAACTGCAAAAAAAACTTAGCTCCTGGGATGTATTTGGTACTCTCCAGAAATGTACACAGTGGTACGTTTTCAGAATGAGCTTGGGTTGGTATATTGGCAATAGTATGGGTCAAAAAAAGATTTTTCTTCTTTAGTTATTGATTTTTCTTTGTAACCACATGGTTGACATTTTGTCCATAGGTTACCATTAAAACAAAAAAACTAAAATGTTGCTAATTGCAAAAATTGAGGTCAATCAAAGATATTGGTAATGTTTTTTTTTAATAGTGGAATGGATATACAGTAGCTTATGTGTTAAAGAGTGAGGAAAGCACATTAATGAGGAGCACTGTCATTGGTTCAAGCCTTTAAATCGGGGTTTCTGCAGGGTTTTAAAAAGTCTTAAAATGACTTAAATCTCAAAATCCAAATTTTTAGGCCTTAAAAAGTCTTAAGTTTACTGAAATATTGTGTTGTAGGTCTTAAATCTTTTTTAATCAGGTCTTAATTTTCCTTTGTTCATGTATTGCTACCAAATCTGTCCAAAACCCATACAATCACCAACAATCTTAATATAACTTTAAACTTTTTATTTCAAAAGGTCAATTTTAACTCTATTTATCATGATAGTTTAATTATTTTCCTTACAATAACATTTGTTTAAATATGCTTTATTTATTTACTGCTGAGGACACTGACCTGGACAGATTGTTGTGCATAGATTTAGTTTATCATAGTTTTTAAAACTTTTAAAACATTTATTTTTTATTTTAAAGAAAGTTGATGTTGGAAAAAAGTGTATGGATACAAGTAAAGCTTGCTTGTTTTTTACACAATATTTAAAATATTTAGCTAAGAAATAAAATCAAAAATATTAAAATGTTTTATTATTAAAAATGTATTAGTTTATTAACGTAAAAACATAATCTTATTTGCACAAAATGCATTTTTGCATTGAAAAACATAAGGTGCAGGCAGTGAACTGGGAGGAAATTCAAGGTTATGAGATGTGCATTGATATTCTTTTAACTCAAACACTGTGTTTTTTAGAATTGGTGTGCATGAAATAATAAAAGTCAGGAGATGCAAATGAAACAGTCAAGCACGTCTATCAACTGCATATTTACATAGAAAAATCTAAAGAAAAGCAGCACATATATATATTTTACACTGTGGCAGTTTGCATATGATGCGGGCAGGGATAAAAAAAATATTCCAATGGTTAATGCAATCATTTGCGTTGTGTTTCAGAAAACCTGAAGACTGTTTTCTACCATATGGATTATTATTTATCAACACTGAGAAACAGCACAATTTCAAATTGCACTATAATTTCATTATCATCATTTGAAGAGTTATGATAGCCGTTAAATCTTCTGTCCATACGATCCATGTTCACAAATCACATCCTGCTATTTTTAATGCACTTCTTGATATTAATTAACTCAGAGTCATGTTGTTTGAGATTTCCCCAGGTTGCAATAGCTCCGGCTTTCACAGCACGTATGGGCAGTAACAGAGGAGAAGAGAAATGACTCACAAAGGCTTGCAGCAGAGGTCCCTTGGACAACATTACATGTCAGTACGAGGCATTTGTCAGAAGCCAGCCTATTTCTTTTCACCTGCCACAGTCATTGGCTGTGTGTGTATGCGTGTGTTCCAAAATGTGATCAATGCAGCCTACGTATACAATAAGAAGAATTTCATGCACTATACGCAGTCTCTTGATCCCTCCGTTACACATCAGGAGAGCGTGGACAAGAAAAGGAGCTCGTTTAGCATTTCAGATTAATGAAATCGCACAAACTCAAATTAGCACATTTGATACGGCGCCAGGAACATTATCATTGTCTGACATTCTTCGAAAGCGTTGCATTCATATTTTAGTCTCTGTGTCTGCGAGACATTTCTTTTGTGTGAATCTCATTACGGATTCTGTAGTGCATATCTTCCAGATTTACTACAAATAGATTTTTTTGGTGACACATCAGGCAGCGCTCGGATGGATGGATCAGATGTATTTATCTTATGCTATGGGCTGATGGTGGTGATAATGAGAGATGCTGGGCTGACCGCTAAGCTGGGATGTAGAGAATTATTTATCCTATTGATCCAGTAGGAAAGATAACACCTCAAATCCTCCGCTGCTTGATTAAATGAATGATTAAACAAAGGCTTTGAGGACAAAGAATAGCAAATTGTGTCTTATTTTGAAGACAACAATAGCGTAACACTACTAGTCCCATTTCCAGGGGGACATTACTAATTTAACATGTAAAGTCCGAAGCTCAACATGAAGATACTTAAGGTTTTGATGAGATTACGAGGCACCTTGATGCCAGCGAAGTTTGATAAATTCATCTTGTACCCACACATCTGTTTTAAATATGACAAGCAGGTAATGCGTCTGCTCATTTGCTGCTTTTTTTTCTTCTTCTATGTACTGAATTTGCTGTAGTCGCTGTTTTTATTAATACTTTTTCACATTTGAAGTCATAAATAAGTTTTTGTTTGGGACCTTCTTGGATGTTTAGGGAATTCTTGTTTATAAGGGAACCTGACAATTTATTCTAGACAGCTGCACCTCTGACAGGCTATCATTAGCTCCAAATTCTTGGGAGATGCTTTGTTCCCTAAAGACTGAGACAGATTGCAGAAAATCTAGAAATTACACGATATAATTAAGGTTTATCTTTCATACAGAAAAGCATCACTGTGTCAAGCTTTTTCAACTCTCCTGTTGATGCCCATCATTGTCTTTAACTAATTATAGAGTTGCTTAGTTTTTCACTTGGATTTCTCAGTTTTGATGATAATTTAATGTAAAATTCAAGCTATGTGGCATCATTTTTTGCATGTTTTAAAACCATCCTTTACGTATAGGAGGAAATAACACCTTTTTCTCTAAATCACAAAAGACAAAGCATTCCTTAAACAGGCTTGACTAAATACTTAGTAACCATGTAATAGTAGCATCTTCTGTAGTGTAGTGTTTGCCGTTTTTGAGTTTTTAATGGATTCTGCAGATGTGTTAGTCTTAATGATGAGACTCTTAATGTGGTAATTATCATTCATTGATATCCAACTCCAATTATGTTCTATGAAGATTTTTTCCCCATTGATTTTCACAGTCATTTAAGAAGAAACTTACTTAAACCGTCGGGGCAGGTGGAAGACCTGACAGTCTTTGAACAAAAGGAAGCTCGACAACAAAAGAGGCAGAGAGAGAGGAAAGAGTGCCATGATTATCTCAGATGATGGCTTTGTAGTTTTCTAACTATGACAGAGAGAAGAGGTACATCCACGCATTATAAAGACAGGCAGTCTGGAGAGAGACTGAAAGAAAGAAAGTTTTATTTGACCTATTATCGTACAAGCTTTTTTTCAGATGTGCAGACTCATCTCTTAGTTTTCCTTGTGTTGTGTAGTTTTCGTTGTCTGTTGAGTTTTATGGTAACAGTTTTGATGGTTGTCTTGCAATTAATAATAAAAAAGCAACACCCAAACAAATAAGTAAATAGTCTAAATATGCCTCTCTTCATGTGAAGTGATCATATGAATTTTTAAAATACAGTTGAAGTTTAAATTATTAGCCCTCCTGTGTATTTTTTTTTTACAAATCTTTCCAAAGTGATGTTTAACAGAGCAAGGATTTTTTTTTTTTTTTACAGTATTTCCTATAATATTTTTTTTCTTCTGAAGAAAGTTTTATTTGTTTCATTTAGGCTAGAATAAAAGCGTTTAAAAAAATAAATTTAAGGTCGATATTATTTGCCCCCTTAAAAAGCAATATTTTTTCATCATTATACAATGACTTGCCTCCAACTTACAGTAGTTAACCTAATTAACCTAGTTAAGTCTTTAAATGTCACTTTAAGCTGAATAATATTCTGAAAAATATCTAGTAAAATATTATTTACTGTCATCATGGCAAAGATGAAATAAATCAGTTATTAGAAATTAGTTATTAAAACTATTATGTTCGGAAATGTGTTAAAAAAAATTCTTGCCGTTAAACAGAACTTGGGGACTATACAGGGGGCTAATAATGCAGGAGGATTAATAATTCTGACTTGAACTCTACATGTTAATCTACATGTGTTTATTATGTCTGTTAAAAAATAGAGAATATGAAGAAAATGCAACAACTAAATAATTAATGTAAGAACTGATTATATGAAATTCAAGTATATAGTTTCTTCCCAAATGCAAATAAGTTCCCGTATACATTATGCACTTACTGTATACCATCAACTTTGTACTGTATGAATTTAGTATAATTCTAATTGGAACACTCTTTTTTTTACTA